>CM029023.1:154790907-155331383 GCA_016801055.1 Panax notoginseng | reverse complement strand
CGTGCAAAATACGACAAACAACATACTGTGCAGTCTTAAATACAATTATTGTACTTCTAGACAATATCCACACTCAAATAAATCCTCATTACAATTATTCAAACACTATTTTACAGAAATAGTGAGGATTGCTAAAACATCTTTCTAGAACATCACTCCATACCCGACTAGATCCTGCTATGTTCTCACCTCCTGAGAAGAAAAATGGAACAAAAAGGAAAAGGGTGAGCTCAACTAGCCCAGTAAGAATATTATGACTAAGATAATATACAAACAAAATTATCGTTAGTCTTCAACAGGGGGAAAAAAAAATCTGATAAAATATAATCGACAAACAAGTTTTAGATCAACAACTGCAGCGGAAAATAGCAAACCATTAGAAGAGTCAAGTAGAGAAAGAATTCTACTATCTTCTAAGATTTAAAAGTCCATCATCAATATTTTATCCCTGTAACATCAATTAATAATCACTTTATCCAAATATTCATCTTTGCACTACAGGCCAAAGATATTCATTTGTATCACCTGTCAGTCATGTTCATCTCATCACCTGTTCATCTTTGCACTACAGGCCAAAGATATTATCAAGTAATCATACATCTTTGCACTACAGGCCAAAAGATATTCATTAATATCATCATTTAGGACTGAGGATGATGAAAAATATATCTTAAAGAGAACGAATCCAATGAGACAGAAGGACAAATAGTAGGGATTCGTATAACAGTTTATCCAAGATCAATAATACTTCATAATAATCAATTGTGAAGCAGAATTCAAAAATAAAGATCAAAACATGGATACAATCAAAGATAGTAACCATAATAGACATCTTGGACAAAAAGGAAAAATTTTATTTTTCGGTGAATAGTGCCGTATTCGTGAATAGTGCCGTATACGTGAATAGTGCCGTATACGTGAATAGTAACCCGACACAAAAAGTTCTAAATTTGATAAAAACTCATATCAATATTTCAGCATAATGATATTGAAGAAAATAATATCATTAAGAAGAAAATAATATCCCTTACCTCAAAATATCAGTACTTCTGGTCGGATTACGGTATAAGGCTGAAAGAAACTTGCTCTGATGAATAGAAACTCTCAAAGTATCTAAATACTCACAAAATACACTCAATAATCTAGAGAGAGAAAGAGAGAAAACTTGTTTTCTGGTGTGATTTTCAATTCTAACTTAGCCCTCTATTTATAGGAAAATTTTAGTAGGTTTGACCTGCAACCTGATGGCTTTACCTGCTACTATTCCCACCCACCACATTTGAATAAAATCTCAGCACATTTCTTCACCAACCACAAGTGGGGCCCACCAATTCTAGAATTTTCCATCAAAATGATAAACTCCGAAAATTCAACAATTTCTGAACCAGTCATCTCGTAAAATTCATAATAAATCATACGTTCATTTTTAACGGTTCAAAATTTGTGGACATATACTCAACTTATATATGTATAACATATCCAAAAATTTCCACGATCCAACGGTCGGATTAAAAATTATAAACCCCCGCAATATATCTCAAAAACCCTGATTAATTTTTAATACCTCCATTCCGACAAAAATACTGATAAAAAACTCAACATTAACTCCTTCATTTTTAACCACAAAATATATCCCTCATTTATATCCAAATAAAATAAATATTTCCTTATCATATGAATCAATAATTAATTATTCACAAATAATATTACAGAATCACATTTTATGACAACCAGGCCGTTCCCAGGAAAGAGGGGGCTTTCCAATAAGGATTTCTCCTTACTGGCGCGCAATTAGATGACCAAACCTCTCCTTAGACAGAACTTTCTAGACATTGCCAATAATGTTATCTAATAATATTATTCAAATAATATGAATTATTGATCTGATAATGGAAATACTGTGCAACAACAATTATTGAAACAACAATAATATAAAATATCAATGCAACAATTATTGAATCAATAAAATAAAATATTGAACAATAACTACTGTAACAATTATTGAGTAGTGCCTTCTTACGTAAGAATCAATAATTGGTGCAATACCGTGTGCTACTGTATTTTAACCACCGGGTATTTCCAACGGTATTAACGGTAACAACTACGCCGTTATTTATAAATAACTTATACTTGTCATTTTCTTCACCAATCGCTTTCCGTTATGGGCCCACACAAGGCTGCGCCGTCGTCGAATATTCCCCGACAGCAAGAATATTCCACGACCAAACGAATATTCCCCGACAAAATGAAATATTTTATAACCACTTGCTTATTTTGCAAAATTTGCACATTTCACTCATAACCAAAGTATTATATCAAATTAGCCCCTTATTATTCACAGTAATATTTAGAGAAAATTTGATTTTATTCATTAATAAGTTGGGGTCTTACAAGGATCATATCGGTGACAACAGTCATCAGAACAATGATAATCAGCGGAGAAAGAAAAATACAGACAAGAACGGCAACCACTCTGGTGGTAATCGTGGCTATAAAAATAGAAGAAGCGGTCGGAGGAGATTTTAAAAAGAGGAGATTCAACAATGACAATATGAAGACGTCAGCACCGGCTGCAACTGGTTCCAAGGGAGGAGAACGACCACCGGTCATGTGCTATAAATGTGGAAAAGAGGGACATATCAGCCCAAACTGTCTACAACAGTTCAAGGTATGCTATAATTGTGGAAAGGAAGGACATATCGCTCGAGATTGTACGATAGCGAAACCAAGTTCAGCGGGGACGGTGACTCAAAAGGCTGCCCCAGAAAAGTCAAAGTCAACGGTTCCTGGAAGAGTGTTTGTCGTGACTGGTCAACATGCGAGGAACCCAAACGAGGTGATCATGGGTAAGCTAATCTTAAATTCATGTGAAGTTTATACCTTACTAGATACCGGGGCTACCCATTCATTTATTTCTCCTGCTTGTGCTCAACGTTTAAACTTGACTCCGGAGAAATTAGACTTTGATTTATCTGTGGAGACTCCGTTAGGGGAAACTTTCATCACATCCACTGTTTATAAATCTTGTTTGATCAAGTTGGCACCATCACCTTACCTGTTGACCTTATCTCTTTAAAGATACTTGCATTTGACGTGATTTTAGGAATTGATTGGTTAACTACTCATCATGCCAAAATTGATTATTTTCGTAAGGTGATTAGTTTTCATATTCCTAATCAACCTGTTGTTCGAATTCAAGCAACAAAGCCATTAAAATCAATCACTGTCATATCAAGTATAAAGCCATTCGTTTATTGAAAAACGGATGTCAAGCTTTCTTAGCCCATGTTATGGATTTGAATAAAGACACGTCAAATTTGAATAATATTCCAGTTGTTAGTAATTTCCTGACGTATTCCTGAAGAACTTCCTGGTCTACCCCCAGAACGTGAAGTTGAATTCTTTATTGATCTTGAACCTGGTACAAAGCCCATTTCTAAAACCCATATCGAATGGCTCCTATTGAACTTCAGGAGTTAAAAGTCTAACTACAAGAGTTGTTGGACATCGGTTTCATTCGTCCTAGTACATCTCCTTGGGGTGCTCCTGTTTTATTTGTAAAGAAGAAAGACGGGAGTATGCGACTTTGTATCGATTCGGGAATTAAACCATGTCACCATCAAGAATAGGTATCCGCTACCTCGTATTGATGACCTGTTTGACCAGTTACAAGGAGCACAATTCTTTTCAAAATCGATCTTCGTTCTGGATATCATCAGCTGAAGGTTAAAACTGAGGATATTCCGAAGACTGCCTTTAGAACTCGGTACGGGCATTATGAATTCTTAGTCATGTCTTTTGGATTGACTAATGCTCCTGCGGCTTTCATGGATATGATGAACCGAGTATTCAAGGATTATTGGGATCAGTTCGTTGTTGTCTTTATTGATGACATCCTCATATATTCCAAAAGCGTGAAGATCATGAGCACCATTTGGTACTCCAAAGGCTGCGTGAAAACAAGTTATATGCTAAGTTGAAGAAATGCGAGTTCTGGCTTGAGGAAGTAGCATTCCTAGGGCACGTGGTGTCAAAAATGGAGTATCTGTGGACCCGGCGAAGATTGAAGCAATACAAAGCTGGGAGCAACCGAAGACGGTGACCGATGTACGTAGCTTTCTAGGCTTAGCTGGTTATTATCGGAGATTCGTAGAGGGTTTTCTCGAATCGCTACCCCGTTAACTCAGCTGACTCGGAAGAATATCAAATTCGTATGGAGCGAAGAATGCGAGAAGAGTTTCCAAGAGCTTAAGAGGAGACTCATTTCGGCACCTGTTCTGACAATACCATCTGGTTCGGATGGATTTGTTATCTACAGCGATGCTTCAGGCAAAGGGTTAGGATGTGTTCTCATGCAACGTGGGAAAGTCATAGCCTATGCCTCGCGACAACTTAAAGAATATGAGAGGAATTATCCTACTCATGATCTAGAGTTGGCAGCAGTCGTTTTCGCGCTAAAGATCTGGAGGCACTATCTATATGGGGAGAAGGTGGAGATATATTCAGACCATAAAAGCCTCAAATATTTCTTCACTCAAAAAGAACTCAACATGCGGCAACGACGTTGGCTCGAGCTGTTGAAAGATTACGACCACACTATTCAATACCATCCTGGAAAAGCAAACGTGGTAGCTGACGCATTGAGAGAAGATCATATGCAGGAACGAGTGCGATGATGTCAAGTATACGCGGTAGAACCAACTTTAATCGATAAAGTTAAAGTTGCTCAAGCTACAGACCCGGAGCTGATGCGTATGAAGAAGAAAGTACAAGAAGGTGCTATTCCAGAAGCAAGAATCGATGAAGAAGGAATACTTCGAGTCCACTCCAGACTTTGTGTTCCTAACGATTCTGATTTAAAGTACAAGATCATGATGGAGGCACACAATACACCATTTGCAATCCATCCTGGAAGTACTAAAATGTATCGTGATCTTCGACATACATTTTGGTGGAACAATATGAAGAGAGAGATTGCAAAGTTTATCTCGAGGTGTTTAACTTGTCAACGTGTAAAGGGTGAGCATCAAGTACCAAAGGGTCCATTGCAACCACTTGAGATTCCGAAATGGAAGTGGGAACACATTACCATGGATTTTGTTACGGGTCTTCCCACGGTTTCTTAAGGTATAAATGCTATTTGGGTTATAGTTGATAGATTAACCAAGTCTGCTCATTTCTTGCCGATACGGGAGACTTATTCCCTTGAACGTCTTGCTAGTATGTACGTGAATGAGATTGTAAGGTTGCATGGCATGCCAGTATCCATAGTTTCGGATCGTGACCCAAGATTCACTTCAAGATTTTGGGTTAGCTTGCAAAAAGCTATGGGCACGAATTTACGGTTCAGTTCGGCATTACCATCCTCAAACGGACGGGCAATCAGAGAGGACTATTCAAACTCTTGAAGATTTATTAAGACTTTGTGTCCTAGATTTCAAAGGAAGTTGGGATAAGTACCTACCATTGGTGGAATTCTCCTACAACAACAGTTATCAGGCAAGTATAGGTGTGGCTCCCTTTGAAGCATTGTATGGACGAAAGTGTCGCTCTCCAGTATGTTGGGATGAGGTGGGAGAAGCAACGTTGTTGGGACCAGAGTTGGTACGAATGACTACAGAGAAGATCCAAACGATTCGACAACGTATACAAACGGCACAGGATCGACAAAAGAGTTATGTGGATCTTCATCGAAAGGACGTGGAATTTGACATTGGGGATCATGTATTATTACGTGTAGCTCCATGGAAAGGAGTTACAAGATTTGAGAAGAGAGGAAAGCTCAATCCACGATTTATTGGTCCATTTCAGATTCTTGACCGAGTAAGAAATGTGGCCTATAGACTTGCGTTACCTCCATGTATGTCTCGTGTTCATAATATTTTTCATATATCCGTGCTTCGTAAATATGTGAAAGACCCGAACCATGTTATTGAGTTAGAACCGGACGAGATATCTGAAGACTTAACGTACGAGGAGGTACCTGTCAAGATCTTGGATAGAAGGAGCATGTCCTACGCACGAAGGTCATACCACAAGTTAAAGTTTTGTGGAGAAAACATGCTATTGAGGAAATGACCTGGGAGTTGGAAACAGAAATGAAAGTGAGGTATCCTCATCTTTTCGAAACACCAGGTACGTATGTCAATTTCGAGGACGAAATTTCATAAGGAGGGGAGGTTGTAAGACCCCAAATTATTAATAAATGAATTTTAATTCCTCTATTTATTATTGAAATAGTAAGGGTTGATTTGATTAATGTGGTTAGTTATGGGTAAAATGCGCAAATATTTTAAATAAGCAAGTGGTTATAAAATATTCATTGTTGTCGGGGAATATTTATTTGGTCGTGGAATATTCTTGTTGTCGGGAATATTCGTACGACGGCGCAGCCTTGTGTGGCCCCATAACAGAAAACGATTGGATGAAGAAAACGACAAAAATAAGTTATTTATAAATAACGGCATAGTTGTTACCGTTAATACTGTTGGAATACCGGTGGTTAAAACACGGTAATACGCGTTGTTGCATAGTAGCACACGGTATTGCACCAATTATTGATTCTTACGTAAGAAGGCACTACTCAATAATTGTTACAGTAATTACTATTCAATATTGTATTTTATTGATTCAATAATTGCTGCGTTGATATTTTATATTACTGTTGTTTCAATAATTGTCACTACACAGTATTTTTCATTATCGGAGTAATAATTCATATTATCTGAATAATATTATTAGATAACATTATTGGTAATGTCTAGAAAGTTCTGTCTAAGGAGAGGTTTGGTCATCTAATTGCGCACCAGTAAGGAGAGATCCTTATTGGAAAGCCCCCTCTTTCCTGGGAACGGCCTGGTTGCCAATACTGTGATTCTGTAATATTATTTGTGTATAATTAATTATTGATTTATATGATGAGGAAAATATTGATTTTATGTGGATATAGATGGAGAAAAATTTTTAATGTGACAATTGTTGAAAATTAATATTTTATCTTTTTCGGTATAAAATAATTCATTTAAATATATTTTTTAATAATATATTGATGGTGATATTTTTACAATGAATGTGGGATATAGAGTATATGAGGAGGAAGAGTATTTTTGTGGCATTAAATGATTAACACATGTTTTGTGTGTTGGTGGACACAATTCTTGACCGAAAAATTTATTATTGACTGTAAAATCGCCGTTTGTGGATTTCGATCAATTTCTGTTTGGAATTTGGAAAAACTTTCTTCTGCAAAGTTGTAGAGAATTGAATTTCCTATAAAAACTCGCGAGATTCGAATTTTCTGATAAAAGAGCTATTTATTTGAATATGAATTGAAGTTTGAAGTTCTGAAATAATTGATTTTTGGAAGTTTTATTTATTATTTTGAAGAAAAACTTTTTTTGGCATTTAAGTGGGCTAACATGTGATATAAATGGGCTGAGATCAGATGTCTAGAGGTGGGCTAAGAAAAATTTGATAATATTATTATTATTATATTAAATTTTCTGCTTTGGTGTTCTAAGCATTTTCCTATAAATAGGGTGCTTAGGTTAGAATTGAAATCACACCAGAAACACAAGTTTCTCTCTATTTCTCTCTCTATAACGAGCGTATTCTTGTGAGTATTTGATACTTTGAGTGTTGCTTTACGGTGCAAGTTTCTTCAGCACTATATCTAGTATTCAGTCAGAAGACCGTCTTTTCGAGGTAAGGGATGTTATTTCTTCTTAAATGATATTATTTTCTTCAATATCATTATGCCGAAGTATTGATCTGAACTTTTTATCAAATTTGGAACTTTTCATGTCGGGGTTACTATTCACGAGTTACTATTCATAAGTTACTATTCATGAATTACTATTCACGAGTTACTATTCATGAGTTACTATTTACCGAAAAATGAAATTTTCTTCTTTTCGTCCAAATATCTATTCTGGATACTAGCTTTGATTGTATCCATGTTTTGATCATTCTTGAATTTTACTTCACTATGATAAGGTATTTTTGGACATGGATAAATTGAAATACGAATCCTTAATATTTGTTATTTTGCTTCACTGGATTCGTTTTCTTTAAAATATTTTTCATCATCCTCAGTCTTAAATGATGATATAACTGAATATCTTTGGCCTGTAGTGCAAAGATGAATAATTTCTGATGAATATCTTTGGCCCGTAGTGCAAAGATGAACAGGTGTTGAGGTGAACATGACTAACTGATGAATATCTTTGGCCTGTAGTGCAAAGATGACTATTTGATTCAAGATATTTATTGATTGATGTTACAGGAATAAAATATTGATGATGGGCTTTTAAATTCATAGATAATCGTAGATTTCATTCTCTACGTAACTTCTCTATGAATTATTATTTTCCGCTGCGAATAATGAATTAAAACTTGTTGTCTATTGTATTCTATTAAATTTTTCCCTGTTGAAGACTAACGATAATTTGTTGTATATTATCTTAGTCATAATATTCTTTACTGGGCTAGTTGAGCTCACCCTTTTCCTTGTTGTTCCATTTTCTTCTCAGGAGGCGAGAATGTAGCAAGTACTAGTCGGGGTATGGAATGAAGGTTCTAGGAAGTTGTTTTAGTAGTCCTCACCATTTTTTTTGTAAAGTATTGTACCAATAATTGTAATGAGGACTTATTTGAGTGTGGATATTGTCTAGATGACAATATTTGTATTTACACTCACAGTTTTTATGTTGTATTAATAAAGTTGTAGTTATTTCTGTACCATGTTATTGACGACTCAGAATGGGTGTTGTATACCTGTTTTGGGGGTGTCACACTTTTATCTCTCCTGCTTGTGCTCAACGTTTAAACTTGACTCCGGAGAAATTGTACTTTAACTTATCTGTTGAAACTCCGTTGGGTGAAACCTTCGTTACATCTACAGTTTATAAATCTTGCATGATCCAAGTTGGCACTATCACATTACCTGTTGATCTTATCTCTTTAAGGATACTTGCTTTTGATGTGATTTTAGGAATTGATTGGTTAACCACTCATCATGCTAAAATTGATTGTTTTCGTAAGGTTGTTAGTTTTCATATTCCTAACCAACCTGTCAGACGAATTCAAACTACTAAACCACTAAAATCAGTCACTGTCATATCAAGCCACAAAGCTATTCGTTTATTGAAAAACGGATGTCAAGCTTTCTTAGCCCATGTTATGAATTTGAACAAAGACAAGTCAGATTTGAATAATATTTCTATTGTTAAAGAATTTCCCGATGTATTTCCTAAAGAACTTCCTGGTCTACCCCCAGAACGTGAAGTTGAATTCTTTATTGACCTTGAACCTGGTACAAAGCCCATTTTTAAAACCCCATATCGAATGGCTCCTATTGAACTTCAGGAGTTAAAAGTCCAACTACAGGACTTGTTGGACATCGGTTTTATTCGTCCTAGTACATCTCCTTGGGGTGCTCCTGTGTTATTCGTAAAGAAGAAAGACGGGAGTATGCGACTTTGTATCGACTATCGAGAATTGAATCATGTCACTATCAAGAATAGGTATCCGCTACCTCGCATTGATGACCTGTTTGACCAGTTGTAAGGAGCACAATTCTTTTCAAAGATCGATCTTCGTTCTGGATATCATCAGCTGAAGATTAAAACTGAGAATATTCCAAAGACGGCCTTCAGAACTCGGTACGGGCATTATGAATTCTTAGTCATGTCTTTTGGATTGACTAATGCTCCTGCTGCCTTCATGGATATGATGAACCGTGTATTCAAAGAATATTTAGATCAGTTCGTTGTTGTCTTTATTGATGACATCCTCATCTATTCTAAAAGCCGTGAAGATCATGAGCGCCATTTGAAGCTGGTACTGCAAAGGCTTCGTGAAAATAAGTTATATGCCAAATTGAAGAAATGCGAGTTCTGACTTGAGGAAGTAGCATTTCTTGGGCACGTGGTGTCAAAATATGGAGTATCTGTCGACCCGGCGAAGATTGAAGCCATACAAAGTTGGGAGCAACCGAAGTCGGTAACTGAAGTATGTAGCTTTCTGGGCTTAGCTGGTTATTATCGGAGATTTGTGGAAGGATTTTCTCGAATCGCTACTCCGTTAACTCAGCTGACTCGGAAAGATACAAAATTCGTATGGAGTGAGGAATGCAAGAAGAGTTTCCAAGAACTCAAGAGGAGACTCATTTCGGCACCTGTTCTGACAATACTATCTGGTTCGGATAGATTTGTTATCTACAGCGATGCTTCAGGCAAAGGGTTAGGATGTGTTCTCATGCAACATGGGAAAGTCATAGCCTATGCCTCACGACAACTCAAAGAATATGAGAGGAATTATCCTACTCATGATTTGGAGTTGGCAGCAGTCGTTTTTGCGTTGAAGATCTGGAGACACTACCTGTATGGGAAAAAAGTGGAGATCTATACAGATCATAAAAGCCTCAAATATTTTTTCACCCAAAAGGAACTCAACATGCGGCAGCGACGTTGGCTCGAGCTGTTGAAAGATTACGATCATACCATCCAATATCATCCTGGAAAAGCAAACGTAGTAGCTGACGCATTGAGTAGAAGATCATATGCGGGTACGAGTGCAATGTTGTTAACACAAAGGCCTATTTTGTATGACTTGCAAAGGATGGAGATAGAGATGAAGGCTCCAAGTACCCACATGATGATATCAAATATACGAGTAGAACCGACTTTAATCGATAAAGTTAAAGCTGCTCAAGCTACGGATATGGAGCTGATGCGTATGAAGAAGAAAGTGCAAGAAGGTGCTATTCTAGAAGCAAGAATCGATGAAGAAGGAATACTTCGAGTCAACTCCAGACTTTGTGTTCCTAACGATTTTGGCTTGAAGCATAGAATAATGATGGAGGCACACAACACACCGTTTGCAATCCATCCTGGGAGTACCAAAATATATCACGATCTTCGACATACATTTTGGTGGAGCAATATGAAAAGAGAGATCGCGGAGTTTATCTCGAGATGTTTAACTTGTCAACGTGAAAAAGCGGAGCATCAAGTACCAAAGGGTCCATTACAACCACTTGAGATTCCGAAATGGAAGTGGAAACACATTACTATGGATTTTGTTACGGGTCTTCCCAAGGTTTCTCAAGGCATAGATGCGATTTGGGTTATTGTTGATAGATTAACAAAGTCCGCTCATTTCTTGCCGATACGTGAGACTTATTCCCTTGAACGTCTTGCTAGTATGTACGTGAACGAGATTGTGAGATTGCATGGCATGCCAGTATCCATAGTTTCGGATCGTGACCCAAGATTCACTTCACGATTTTGGGTTAGCTTGCAGAAAGCTATGGGCACGGATTTACGATTCAGTTCGGCATACCATCCTCAAACGGACGGACAATCAGAGAGGACTATTCAAACTCTTGAAGATCTATTAAGACTATGTGTCCTAGATCTCAAAAGGAGTTGGGATAAGTACCTACCATTGGTGGAATTCTCCTACAACAACAGTTATCAGGCGAGCATAGGTGTGGCTCCATTCGAGGCGTTGTATGGAAGAAAATATCGTTCTCCAGTATGCTGGGACGAGGTGGGTGAAGCAACATTGTTGGGACCAGAGTTGGTACGCATTACTACAGAGAAGATCCAAACGATTCGACAACGTATACAAACGGCACGGGATCGACAAAAGAGTTATGCGGATCTTCATCGGAAGGACGTGGAATTTAATATTGGGGATCATGTATTATTACGTGTTGCACCATGGAAGGGAGTTACAAGATTTGGAAAGAGAGGAAAGCTCAATCCAAGATTTGTTGGTCCATTTGAGATTCTTGAGCGAATAGGAAATGTGGCATATAGACTCGCATTACCTCCAAGCATGTCTCGTGTTCATAATATTTTTCACATATCTATGCTTCGTAAATATGTTAAAGACCCGAACCACATTATTGAGTTAGAACCAGACGAGATAGCTGAAGATTTAACGTACGAGGAGGTACCTGTTAAGATCTTGGATAGGAAAGAGCATGTCCTACGCACGAAGGTTATACCACAAGTTAAGGTTTTGTGGAGAAACCATGCTATTGAAGAAATGACCTGGGAGTTGGAATCAGAAATGAAAGCGAGGTATCCTCACCTTTTTGAAACATCAGGTACGTACGTCAATTTCGAGGACGAAATTTCATAAGGAGGGGAGGTTGTAAGACCCCAACTTATTAATGAATAAAATCAAATTTTCTCTAAATATTATTGTGAATAATAAGGGGCTAATTTGATATAATACTTTGGTTATGGGTGAAATGTGCAAATTTGGCAAAATAAGCAAGTGGTTATAAAATATTCATTTTGTCGGGGAATATTCGTTTGGTCGTGGAATATTCTTCCTGTCGGGGAATATTCGTACGACGGCGCAGCCTTGTGTGGGCCCCATAACGGAAAGCGATTGGATGAAGAAAATGACAAGTATAAGTTATTTATAAATAACGGCGTAGTTGTTACCGTTAATACTGTTGGAATACCCGGTGATTAAAATACAGTAGCACGCGGTATTGCACCAATTATTGATTCTTACGTAAGAAGGCACTACTCAATAATTGTTACAGTAGTTATTGTTCAATATTTTATTTTATTGATTCAATAATTGCTGCATTGATATTTTATATTATTGTTGTTTCAATAATTATTGCTACACAGTATTTTCCATTATCAGATCAATAATTCATATTATTTGAATAATATTATTAGATAACATTATTGGCAATGTCTAGAAAGTTCTGTCTAAGGAGAGGTTTGGTCATCTAATTGCGTGCCAGTAAGGAGAAATCCTTATTGGAAAGCCCCCTCTTTCCTGGGAACGACCTGGTTGTCATAAATGTGATTCTGTAATATTATTTGTGAATAATTAATTATTGATTCATATGATAAGGAAATATTTATTTTATGTGGATATAAATGAGGGATATATTTTTGTGGTTAAAAATGAAGGAGTTAATGTTGAGGTTTTTGTCAGTATTTTTGTCGGAATGGAGGTATTAAAAATCAGGGTTTTTGAGATATTTTGCGGGGGTTATAATTTTTAATCCGACCGTTGGATCGTGGTAATTTTTGGATATGTTATACATATATAAGTTGAGTATATGTCCACAAATTTTGAACCGTTAAAAATGAACGTATGATTTATTATGAATTTTACGAGATGACTGGTTCAGAAATTGTTGAATTTTCGGAGTTTATCATTTTGATGGAAAATTCTAGAATTGGTGGGCCCCACTCTTGGTTGGTGAAGAAATGTGCTGAGATTTTTATTCAAATGTGGTGGGTGGGAATAGTAGCAGGTAAAGCCATCAGGTTGCAGGTTAAGTCTGCTTCGGCGTGCTAACATTTTCCTATAAATAGAGGGCAAAGTTAGAATTAAAAATCACACCAGAAACAAGTTTTCTCTCTTTCTCTCTCTAGATTATTGAGTGTATTTTGTGAGTATTTAGATACTTTGAGAGTTTCTATTCATCAGAGCAAGTTTCTTTCAGCCTTATACCGGTATTCCGACCAGAAATGCTGATATTTTGAGGTAAGGGATATTATTTTCTTCTTAATGATATTATTTTCTTCAATATCATTATGCTGAAATATTGATATGAGTTTTTATCAAATTTGAAACTTTTTGTCTCGGGGTTACTATTTACGTATACGGTACTATTCACGTATACGGTACTATTCACGAATACGGCACTATTCACCGAAAAATAAAATTTTCCCTTTTGTCCAAGATGTCTATTATGGTTACTATCTTTGATTGTATTCATGTTTTGATCTTTATTTTTGAATTTTGCTTCACAATTGATTATTATGAAGTATTATTGATCTTGGATAAACTGTTATATGAATCCCTACTATTTGTCCTTCTGTCTCACTGGATTCGTTTTTTTTAAGATACTTTTCATCATCCTCAGTCCTAAATGATGATATTACTGAATATCTTTGGCCTGTAGTGCAAAGATGTATGATTACTTGATGAATATCTTTGGCCTGTAGTGCAAAGATGAACAGGTGTTGAGATGAACATGACTGACAGGTGATACAAATGAATATCTTTGGCCTGTAGTGCAAAGATGAATATTTGGATAAAGATGATTATTAATTGATGTTACAGGGATAAAATATTGATGATGGACTTTTAAATCTTAGAAGATAGTAGAATTCTTTCTCTACTTGACTCTTCTAATGGTTTGTTGTTTCCGCTGCAGTTGTTGATCTAAAACTTGTTGTCGATTATATTCTATCAGATTTTTCCCTGTTGAAGACTAACGATAATTTGTTGTATATTATCTTAGTCATAATATTCTTTACTGGGCTAGTTGAGCTCACCCTTTTCCTTTTTGTTCCATTTTTCTTCTCAGGAGGTGAGAACATAGCAGGATCTAGTCGGGGTATAGAGTGATGGTTCTAGAAAGATGTTTTAGCAGTCCTCACTATTTCTGTAAAATAGTGTTTGAATAATTGTAATGAGGATTTATTTGAGTGTGGATATTGTCTATAAGACAATATTTATATTTAAACTCACAGTATGTGTTGTCGTATTTTGCACGACAATTGTATTATTGAAGTTGTAGTTTGCTTTCTGTACCATGTATTTGGCGACTCAGAATGGGTGTTGTTTACCTATTTTGGGGGCGTCACAACGAAGCAGTTGAGGGTGGAATATGCCGTATAGAAAAGTCAATTCCAACGGTAGTGATGACACCAAATGCTGCCCCAAACAAGTCAAAGCCGGGTAGTTCAGGCGAGAGCGGTTGTCATTACTTCCCAACAAGTGAGGAACCTGAACGAAGTTAGCACGGGTTAGTTAATTATAAATTCTTGTGAAATCTATACCTTATTAGATACCGATTCTACCCATTCTTTTATCTCTCTTGCTTGCGCTCAACGTTTAAATTTGACTCCGGAGATATTAGACTTTGACTTATCGATTAAAACTTCGTTAGGAGAAACCTTCGTTACCTCCACTATTTTATAAATCTTGTTTGATTCAAATCGACACTTTCACGTTACCTGTCGATCTTATCTCTTTGAAAATACTTGCCTTTGATGTGATTTTAGGAATCAATTGGTTAACTACTCATCATGCTTTTTGTAAGGTTGTTAGCTTTCATATTCCTAACCAACCTGTTATGCAAATTCAAGCAACCAAACCACTAAAGTCAATCATTGTCATATCAAGCCATAAGTAAAGAGCCCTGTGCCTTTCGCTGGTGACTTCCTTGTGTGGAATGCACCGAAGCCGAACTTTCCGTAGGGGACGTTGTGAATGACGATGATAAGTTGATAGGTATCAATGTGACGTACTATCCAAGTATTGGGATGAGAGTCACAGTTTTAAATGATATTTCTATCGTTAATAAATTTTCTGACGTATTCCTGAAGACTTCCTGGCCTACCCTCAGAGCGTGAAATCAAATTTTGTATTGACCCCAGTACAAAACCCATTTCTAAAACCCTTAAATATTTCTTCAACCAAAACGAACGTATAATGCGCCAAAGACGTTGGCTCGAGCTGTTGAAGATTACGACTAAACCATTCAATATCATCATGGAAGAGCGAACGTGGTAGCTGATGCGTTGAGTAGAAAATCGTATGCGTTTATGAGTGCGATGTTGTTAAAACAAAAACCTATTTCGTCTAACTTACAATTGATGAAGATAGAGTTAAAGACTCTAGGGATCCACGTGAAGATAACGAATATACGAGTAGAATCGACTTTAATCGATAAAGTTAAAGCCGCTCAAATTACACACCTGGAGCTGATGAATATGAAGAAGAAAGTGCAAGAAGGCGTTATTCTAGAAGCAAGACTTGATGAATAGAAAAAATCTCAACCCTCGATTTAATTGACCCATTTGAAATCTTCGATCGAGTAGGAACTATGGCCTATAGAATAGTTTTACCGCCAAGTATGTCGCGTGTTCATGACGTTTTTCACGTATCGATGTTACGTAATTATGTGGACAATCCGAACCACATTATTGAATTAGAACTAGACAAGATAGCAGAAAATTTAACGTATGAGGAGATACGTGTTAAAATCTTGGATAAGAAGGATCATATTCGACACTCAAAGGTTATACCTCAAGAGTTGGAATATGATATGAAGTCAAGGTATCCTCATCTCTTCGGCATACCAGTTACGTACGTAATTTTGGAGGGCAAAATTTCATAAGGAGGGGAGATTGTAAGACCCCGAATTTTATGAAATGAAAGTATTCAATTTTCTTATAATTATTATTTTATTTCGTAAATGGTTAAATTGATAAAAGGTTAAAGTTAAGGGTGATATGTGAAAATTTTCGCAAAGTATGCAAGTTGTTATAAAATATTCGTTTGGTCGGGGAATATTCTTTTTGTAGGGAAATATTCATACGATGTCACAATCATTGGTGGACCCCACAACGAAAGTATTGTCGTAGTTAGAAAATGACAGAATTATCATTTTATAAAAATAACGGCGAAAGTATTACCGTTAAAACTGTTCAACTACCTGGTAGTAAAAGTATAGTAATACGCGTGGTTGCATAGTAGCACACGGTATTGATTATTGATGCTTACGTAAGAAGTCACTCAGTTATACTTAATTATTGCTACAGTAATTGCTACATCATATCTCTCATATTATTGATTCAATTATTATCACAGTATCATCTGTATAATATGTTATATTATTAAATCAATAATTGAGACGAAAAAGTTATTCATATTATTATTTGCAATATTGACAAAAGTTCTGTCGAGGAGAGGTTAGATAATCTAATTGTGCGCCAATAGGGAGAAATCCTTATCGGAAAGCCCTCTCTTTCCTGAGAACGACCTGGTTGTTAAATATTGTGAGTTATAATATTAATGATGAATAAGTTCGTGTTTATTAAAGATAAAATTGATAGTTCTATTGTGTGGAAATTATTAGTGTTAATGAAAATCGACATTTATTTCGATAATAATTAATGTCTGGAGGTTATATTGACCAATCGGACACTTAACTGGATAAATGAGCAATTAATTACTATTATTTCATATGCTTATAACTATTTATTCACATGTGTGTACTATTGATTCACATTCTTGTACTATTAGGGGAGTTGGTGCAAGATTGATAATACTTGCATGACTAAGTTAAAAATAGAGGTATAGATGGATGTACTATACTGTAATTAATTTTTTCACATGATTATACTATTGAGTCACATGAATGTACTATTAATTAACATGATTTACCATTAGGGGAGGTGGTGCAAGTTTGATAATATTTGCATGACTAACTTAAAAATGAAGAAAGAGAGGAAGGTATTATACTGTAATATTTTGAGACTTAAAATGTGCAATTATTGAAACTATATTTTCCTATAAATAGAATCTCATTATTTCTTCATTTCTCACCAATTCACTAAGTCTCACAAGAGCAATTATTATAGATAAATTATAGAGAGAAAGAAGAAGAAAAGTCTGCTACCTCACTATTTCAGTATCCAGTTTCTTCTAACGTAAGGGGTATTATTTCTTTCGTATTCATGAAGAGAGTTATTGTTATTTCATTCCTTATTATTCTGTTGGAATAACCTGTATACACAGACTACCGTATACATGGTGAAATTCTTCTGTTATTCCATTCTTTATTATTCTGTTGGAATAACCTGTCTGTGCGGATTGCGCATGACCTTGTTCCATTCTTTATTATTCTGTTGGAATATCCTGTCTTTGCGGATTACGCATGACCTGATTCTGTTATTTATTATTCTGTTGGAATAACCTGTCTGTGCGGTCTATCGCATGCCTGGTGAATTCTTCTGTTATTCCATTCTTTATTATTCTGTTGGAATAACCTGTTTACGCGGACTACCGCATGCATGGTGAATTCTTTTGTTATTCTATTCTTTATTATTCTGTTGGAATAACCTGTCTACGCGGACTACCGCATGCATGGTGAATAACCCTTCGTATTCATTCTTTATTAAACTGTGGAAATGATCTGTCTACGTGGATTTACCGCATAGCGGGTGAAAATCCATTTGTAGTTTCGTATATTCTATTATACTCGTATGAGATATCATTTCTTTTGTACTCGTCATGGAACATCATTTTCTTTGGTATTATTCTTTTACGAGTTACTATTCACCCGATTACTATTCACTCTAGTATTATTCACTCGGGTATTCGGGGCACTTTTCGTGCCGAAATACTATTCACGAGTTACTATTCACCCGATTACTATTCACTGTAGTATCATTCACTCGGGTATTCGGGACACTTTTTGTGTCGGGGTATTATTCTCGAAGTATTATTCACGGGATACTATTCACCCGAAAAATATATTTTTTTTCTGTCCAAATTATTTTTGGTACATGAATATTATTCTTGAATTTTACTCCACAAAGCAGTATCATGTTGACAATTTGGACGTTATTGATTTCTGGATAAATTAAATTATAAATCTTTAAAATTTATCTTGAACTTGTTTTATTGAATTATTATGTCATTATCATCATCCTCATGCTTATATTGTGATGAAAGTCATCTTTGACTTACGTGCATAGATGGACTTGGTATGATTATGACCAGGGATTATTCGGTATAATCATGACCGTAATGTGACGAATGATGTGGTGAAAGTCTTCATTGGTCTGTAGTTTATTGATGGACAGTTGTTGGTATGATTATGACCAGGAATTATTCGGTATAATCATGACCATTGATGATTACATGAATATCCTTGGCCGTGATGCAGGGATATGATTCGATTTTATTTATTAAGCTGAGTCTCAGCGATAAAGCTGATAAAAAAAATTTAAAATCATAGAAGATAGTAGATTTTATGCTCTACTTGACTCTTCTAATGGATTGCTTATTCCGTTGCAGTTGTTGATCAAAAACTTGTTGTTTATTATATTCTATCAGTTGTTATACTGTTGAAGGCTAAGGATAATTTATTCTGCATTATCTTAGTCATAATATTTTTTACTGGGCTAGTTGAGCTCACCCTTTCTTTCACTATTATCTTCAGGAAATGAGAATATAGCTGGGACGAGTCGGGGAATGGATTGATGGTCCAGATGGTTGCATTAGTAGCTCTCACTATTCTGTGAAATAGTGCGATAATAAATGTAATAAGATTGAATTTGAGTGTGGATATTGTCTAGATGACAATATTTGTAAGACCCCGAATTTTATGAAATAAAAGTATTCAATTTTTCTTATAATTACTATTCAGTAAATGGTTAAATTGATAAATGTTAAAGTTAAGGGTGATATATGAATTTTTTTCAAAATACACAAGTGGTTATAAAATAATCATTGTTGTCGGGGAATATTCGTTTGGTCGTGGAATATTCTTTCTGTCGGGGAATATTCGTACGACGGCGCAGCTATTTGTGGGCCCCATAACGAATAACTGTCGGGTGAAGAAAATGACAAATTTGAGTTTTTACAAATAACGGCGTAGTTGTTACCGTTAACACTGTTGGAATACCCGGTGGTTAAAATACAGTAATACGCGTTATTGCACAGTAGCACACGGTATTGCATAGTATTTTTGAAATTATTGATTCTTACGTAAGAAGGCACTACTCAATAATTGTTACAGTAATTACTGTTCAATATTTTATTTTATTGATTCAATAATTGCTACGTTGAAATTTTATATTATTGTTGTTCAATAATTGTTGCTGCACAGTATTTTCCATTATCAGATCAATAATTCATATTATTTGAATAGTATTATTAGATAACATTATTGGCAATGTCTAGAAAGTTCTGTCTAAGGAGAGGTTTGGTCATCTAATTGCGCGCCAGTAAGGAAAAATTCTTATTGGAAAGCCCCCTCTTTCCTGGGAACGGCCTGGTTGTCATAAATGTGATTCTGTAATATTATTTGTGAATAATTAATTATTGATTCATATGATAAGAAAATATTTATTTTATGTGGATATAAATGAGGGATATATTTTTGTGGTTAAAAAATGAAGGAGTTAATGTTGAGATTTTTATCCGTATTTTTGTCGGAATGGAGGTATTAAAAATCAGGGTTTTTGAGATATTTTGCGGGGGTTATAATTTTTAATCCGACCGTTGGATCGTGGTAATTTTTGGATATGTTATACATATATAAGTTGAGTATATGTCCACAAATTTTGAACCGTTAAAAATGAACGTATGATTTATTATGAATTTTACGAGATGACTGGTTCAGAAATTGTTGAATTTTCGGAGTTTATCATTTTGGTGGAAAATTCTAGAATTGGTGGGCCCCACTTGTGGTTGGTGAAGAAATGTGCTGAATTATATTTCAAATGTGGTGGGTGGGAATAGTAGCAGGTAAAGCCATCAGGTTGCAGGTCAAACCTACCAAAATTTTCCTATAAATAGAGGGCTAAGTTAGAATTGAAAATCACACCAGAAACATAAGCTTTCTCTCTTTCTCTCTCTATATTATGAAGCATATTTTGTGAGTTTTTAGATACTTGGTGAGTTGCTATTCATCAGTGCAAGTTTCCTTCAGCATCATATCCGATATCCAGTCAGAAGTACTGCTCTTTTGAGGTAAGGGATTGTAAGGGATTGTAAGGGATATTAAGGGATTTTAAGGGTTGTTATGATTTTCAGTTTCGTAATTTTTCTGATCTTCAAAAATTCTGGAAAAATTTGAAATGATATTTTGATGAGTTTTATTGATTGTGTCCAAAAATGGTGATTTTTGGATGTATAGATTGAGAGTTATGAATTTTATGAGAAAAGACTATTTTAAAAGTAACCGCTTATAATTCCTTGTGGTTAACTCCAAAATTGATGAAATTTTTATTGGGAGTACATGTATATGATAGAAGTATACTCTGTAAATTTCAGAATTTTTAGACAAAAGTACAATTTTTGATAAATGTCTAAATATTCGGCTATTTTGGCCATATGAAAAATAGTAAATGACTTTTAAAAATTCTGAGAAAAATATATGTTCACTATGGGACTATATTATGCTAAATCCCAGAAAAGAAATATTTTTGGAACTGATTTGGTATTTTTCATGAAAATGGTCTAGTTATGAGTAAATGAATTAAATATGTTTTGTGAAGAAAGAAAATTGGAAAATAGGATTTTATGGCTTGAGAATCCTATATGAGGTATATGCAGATTTTTGATGAGGGTTTTGGTTATTGATGATGAAATTGTAAGAGTTGGCATTTTATGATGATTAAATGCATTAATTAGTAAAGTGTAAACAATTAAAATAAATTGTTTATAAATTTAAGTAATGTTATTCTTTCAATATCATTATACCGAAATATTGGTATGAATTTTATTGTAAAATTTCTATCTTTTGTGTCGGGGTTACTATTCATGAGTTACGAATATTACTCTTGAGATTAAAACTATATGTTGATCATATTATTTTTATCATCATATATAACATTTTTATAACCCTGATGTTGAAATTCTCTTTCACTGGAGTGTAAAGATGGGTAGATTATTGGTATGATCATGACTAGGGTTCTCTTTGGCCTGTAGTGCAAAGTTGAATTGTGACTGGTATGATCATGACCATTGAATTTATAATTGAATATCTTAAGCTTAAGTGCAAAGGTGAATTGATCAACATGGTTATAATTATTGTTTATATAAATTCTGAAATGATTATATATTTCTTTGAGATATGAATATATTTGGCCTGTAGTGCAAATATGAATTGTTGATGAATATCTTTGGCATGTAGTGCAAAGATGGCCTGTTGATGAATATCTTTGGCCTGTAGTGCAAAGATGAACTGTTGTTGAATATCTTTGGCCTGTAGTGCAAAGATGAACTGTTGTTGAATATCTTTGGCCCGTAGTGCAAAGATGGTTTGTTGATGAATATCTTTGGCCCGTAGTGCAAAGATGGATTTGTTAGTATGATTATAAACAGGAACTGTGATTTGGTATAACCATGATCTTTGATGTTTCAGGTAAAGACAGGTGATGAAAATATTCTTCGTCCTGGGTGCGAAGAAAAATTTATAGTCACAATTATGATTATGAGTTATTCATATGATTGTGGAAAGGAACTGTTGAGTGATGTTACATGGATAAAATATTGTTGGTGGATTTTTAACATGGAGAAGATAATAGACTTTATAGTCTATTTGACTCTTCTAATGGATTGCTCGTTCCGCTGCAACTATGGTTGAAATTTTTATCATTTACCATATGTTCTAAATCTCTGATTTATTGTTGATGAAGGCTATTGATAATTGAATTATCTTTAGTCATGATATACTTTACTGAGCTAGTTGTGCTCACCCTTTTGCTTCACAACTCCTTTCAGGTAATAAGAGTGTAGCTGGGTCGAGCGAGGGTAACGGAAAAATAGAACGGTGGTCTCTAGCTGTGGATGTTATCCCGAAGCAGTATAGAAAAGTTTATTTAGTAGTTATATTTGGTGAATCCAATAGGGTAAGGTGTACCCAACGTTGGAAGGGTGGTTTGCCACTATCATACAAGATGTCTAACGACATACAACCTCGTGTCATCATAAGACAGGGATGTGCTCATCCACTTGCTGAGTATATATACGAGCACTACCTATATAATCTTAGTGTTTGTTTGAAGTATAATTCTCAATTAGAGACAGTGGAGATAATGATAAGTCAAGAGAAGACTCACCATTGGGAAGAATATGATAGTAATCTTCTCGTTTTTCTTTGGGGTCTATTGGGTCAACCAAGGATAATTCTGTGGCCATATGATATCTATCATAACCTAGACGCATGGCCTCCCATGTACGAAGGTTTCCTTGAGCACTTCCCAAAGATTCTAATTTCTAAAACAGTTTTTGACTATACCTTTATGTAAGGTGTTATTGTGAGGTGATGTCCACGGTTGGAACATGAGTCACATTTGGTATATATTTGTATCCAAACTCACAGCATATGTGTTGTTGTATTTTGCACGACAATTGTTGTAATAAAGTTGTAGTTGTTTTCTGTACCATGTATTTGACGACTCAGAATGGGTTGGGTGGAATGGACCTATTTTGGGGGCGTCACAGGTGGTATCAGAGCTATAAGTAAAGAGCCCCGAGCCTCTCGCTGGTGACTTCCTGTTGATGGGGGATGCACCGAAGCCAGACTCTCCGTAGGGGACGCCGTTCTGCGGTGGCAAACTGATAGGTACCACTGTGAGGTGCTGTCCACTGATGGGACATTTGTCACAGGTGGTATCAGAGCTTGGGGATATGATCTCTGGCGGAGATCGGAGAATACAACTAGGAGGGGAGAGATGAGTAAATCCTTCGCTAGTGTGTCCTACCTAAGCTTATTTGTTGGTCAGTCATAATATCGGGATATTATGTGATATGTTAATTTGTTCAATTAACCTTTGTTTTGAAGCTGTATTCTAGAATGATATCTGAAATACAGGAGATGAGCAATGGAAAAATCGTGATGACAGGGAAGATGGAATCTGAAATGAAAGCAAGGTATTCTCAACTCTTTGAAATACCAGGTACGTAAATTTCGGGGACGAAATTTCATAAGGAGGGGAGATTGTAAGACCCCGAATTTTATGAAATAAAAGTATTCAATTTTTCTTATAATTACTATTCAGTAAATGGTTAAATTGATAAATGTTAAAGTTAAGGGTGATATATGAATTTTTTTCAAAATACACAAGTGGTTATAAAATAATCATTGTTGTCGGGGAATATTCGTTTGGTCGTGGAATATTCTTTCTGTCGGGGAATATTCGTACGACGGCGCAGCTATTTGTGGGCCCCATAACGAATAACTGTCGGGTGAAGAAAATGACAAATTTGAGTTTTTACAAATAACGGCGTAGTTGTTACCGTTAACACTGTTGGAATACCCGGTGGTTAAAATACAGTAATACGCGTTATTGCACAGTAGCACACGGTATTGCATAGTATTTTTGAAATTATTGATTCTTACGTAAGAAGACACTACTCAATAATTGTTACAGTAATTACTGTTCAATATTTTATTTTATTGATTCAATAATTGCTACGTTGAAATTTTGTATTATTGTTGTTCAATAATTGTTGTTGCACAGTATTTCCCATTATCAGATCAATAATTCATATTATTTGAATAGTATTATTAGATAGCATTATTGGCAATGTCTAGAAAGTTCTGTCTAAGGAGAGGTTTGGTCATCTAATTGCGCGCCAGTAAGGAAAAATTCTTATTGGAAAGCCCCCTCTTTCCTGGGAACGGCCTGGTTGTCATAAATGTGATTCTGTAATATTATTTGTGAATAATTAATTATTGATTCATATGATAAGAAAATATTTAT
The DNA here is from genome assembly GCA_016801055.1 of Panax notoginseng. Lineage (NCBI taxonomy): Eukaryota > Viridiplantae > Streptophyta > Magnoliopsida > Apiales > Araliaceae > Panax > Panax notoginseng. The sequence continues at coordinate 155,307,096 of CM029023.1, read as the reverse complement.
TTTATGTGGATATAAATGAGGGATATATTTTTGTGGTTAAAAAATGAAGGAGTTAATGTTGAGATTTTTATCCGTATTTTTGTCGGAATGGAGGTATTAAAAATCAGGGTTTTTGAGATATTTTGCGGGGGTTATAATTTTTAATCCGACCGTTGGATCGTGGTAATTTTTGGATATGTTATACATATATAAGTTGAGTATATGTCCACAAATTTTGAACCGTTAAAAATGAACGTATGATTTATTATGAATTTTACGAGATGACTGGTTCAGAAATTGTTGAATTTTCGGAGTTTATCATTTTGGTGGAAAATTCTAGAATTGGTGGGCCCCACTTGTGGTTGGTGAAGAAATGTGCTGAATTATATTTCAAATGTGGTGGGTGAGAATAGTAGCAGGTAAAGCCATCAGGTTGCAGGTCAAACCTACCAAAATTTTCCTATAAATAGAGGGCTAAGTTAGAATTGAAAATCACACCAGAAGCATAAGCTTTCTCTCTTTCTCTCTCTATATTATGAAGCATATTTTGTGAGTTTTTAGATACTTGGTGAGTTTCTATTCATCAGTGCAAGTTTCCTTCAGTATCATATCCGATATCCAGTCAGAAGTACTGCTCTTTTGAGGTAAGGGATTGTAAGGGATTGTAAGGGATATTAAGGGATTTTAAGGGTTGTTATGATTTTCAGTTTCGTAATTTTTCTGATCTTCAAAAATTATAGAAAAATTTGAAATGATATTTTGATGAGTTTTATTGATTGTGTCCAAAAATGGTGATTTTTGGATGTATAGATTAAGAGTTATGAATTTTACGGGAAAAGACTATTTTAAAAGTAACCGCTTATAATTCCTTGTGGTTAACTCCAAAATTGATGAAATTTTTATTGGGAGTACATGTATATGATAGAAGTATACTCTGTAAATTTCAGAATTTTTAGACAAAAGTACAGTTTTTGATAAATGTCTAAATATTCGGCTATTTTGGCCATATGAAAAATAGTAAATGACTTTTAAAAATTCTGAGAAAAATATATGTTCACTATGGGACTATATTATGCTAAATCCCAGAAAAGAAATATTTTTGAAACTGATTTGGTATTTTTCATGAAAATGGTCTAGTTATGAGTAAATGAATTAAATATGTTTTGTGAAGAAAGAAAATTGGAAAATAGGATTTTATGGCTTGAGAATCCTATATGAGGTATATGCAGATTTTTGATGAGGGTTTTGGTTATTGATGATGAAATTGTAAGAGTTGGCATTTTATGATGATTAAATCCATTAATTAGTAAAGTGTAAACAATTAAAATAAATTGTTTATAAATTTAAGTAATGTTATTCTTTCAATATCATTATACCGAAATATTGGTATAAATTTTATTGTAAAATTTCTATCTTTTGTGTCGGGGTTACTATTCATGAGTTACGAATATTACTCTTGAGATTAAAACTATATGTTGATCATATTATTTTTATCATCATATATAACATTTTTATAACATTGATGTTGAAATTCTCTTTCACTGGAGTGTAAAGATGGGTAGATTATTGGTATGATCATGACTAGGGTTCTCTTTGGCCTGTAGTGCAAAGTTGAATTGTGACTGGTATGATCATGACCATTGAATTTATAATTGAATATCTTAAGCTTAAGTGCAAAGGTGAATTGATCAACATGGTTATAATTATTGTTTATATAAATTCTGAAATGATTATATATTTCTTTGAGATATGAATATATTTGGCCTGTAGTGCAAATATAAATTGTTGATGAATATCTTTGGCATGTAGTGCAAAGATGGCCTGTTGATGAATATCTTGGCCTGTAGTGCAAAGATGAACTGTTGTTGAATATCTTTGGCCTGTAGTGCAAAGATGAACTGTTGTTGAATATCTTTGGCCCGTAGTGCAAAGATGGTTTGTTGATGAATATCTTTGGCCCGTAGTGCAAAGATGGATTTGTTAGTATGATTATAAACAGGAACTGTGATTTGGTATAACCATGATCTTTGATGTTTCAGGTAAAGACAGGTGATGAAAATATTCTTCGTCCTGGGTGCGAAGAAAAATTTATAGTCACAATTATGATTATGAGTTATTCATATGATTGTGGAAAGGAACTGTTGAGTGATGTTACATGGATAAAATATTATTGGTGGATTTTAACATGGAGAAGATAATAGACTTTATAGTCTATTTGACTCTTCTAATGGATTGCTCGTTCCGCTGCAACTATGGTTGAAATTTTTATCATTTACCATATGTTCTAAATCTCTGATTTATTGTTAATGAAGGCTATTGATAATTGAATTATCTTTAGTCATGACATTCTTTACTGAGCTAGTTGTGCTCACCCTTTTGCTTCACAATTCCTTTCAGGTAATAAGAGTGTAGATGGGTCGAGCGGGGGTAACAAGGGAATAGAACGGTGGTCTCTAGCTGTGGATGTTATCCCGAAGCAGTATAGAAAAGTTTATTTAGTAGTTATATTTGGTGAATCCAATAGGGTAAGGTGTACCCAACGTTGGAAGGGTGGTTTGCCACTATCATACAAGATGTCTAACGACATACAACCTCGTGTCATCATAAGACAGGGATGTGCTCATCCACTTGCTGAGTATATATACGAGCACTACCTATATAATCTTGGTGTTTGTTTGAAGTATAATTCTCAGTTAGATACAGTGGAGATAATGATAAGTCAAGAGAAGACTCACCATTGGGAAGAATATGATAGTAATCTTCTCGTTTTTCTTTGGGGTCTATTGGGTCAACCAAGGATAATTCTGTGGCCATATGATATCTATCATAACATAGACGCATGGCCTCCCATGTACGAAGGTTTCCTTGAGCACTTCCCAAAGATTCTAGTTTCTAAAACAATTTTTGACTATACCTTTATGTAAGGTGTTATTGTGAGGTGATGTCCACGGTTGGAACATGAGTCACATTTGGTATATATTTGTATCCAAACTCATAGCATATGTGTTGTTGTATTTTGCACGACAATTGTTGTAATAAAGTTGTAGTTGTTTTCTGTACCATGTATTTGACGACTCAGAATGGGTTGGGTGGAATGGACCTATTTTGGGGGCGTCACAATATTCGTGTTAAAACTCTCAGATTATATTTTGTCGTATGTTACACGACAGTTGTATAATTAAGTTTTTATTTGTATTCTGTACCATGTATTTGGCGACTCAAGATGGGTGATGTATACCTGTTTTGGGGGCGTCACCCCCCACCCACCCCACCCCCCTCACTAACCCCTACCCAAAAAATAATAATATTATGTGATTATGTATATACCCCTTACCCCCACCTCACCCCACCCCCCATCCCCACCCCCACCCCTACCCCCACCCCAATTCCAATCCCAATCCCGATCCCTCCACCTATCCACCCACCCACTCAACACTCCCTCCTAAAAAAAATAATATTAAGCGATTATGTATACACCACCCACTCCACCCATTCCCACACCTTAGTCCCACCCACCCACCCACCCCACTCAAAAAAATAATATTATGTGATTATGTATACATCTCTTACCTTCCACTCCACCTCACCACCTAACCCTACCCCACCCCACCATCTAACCTCACCCCACCCACTCAACACTCCCTCCCAAAAAAAATTATTAAGCGATTATGTATACAACACCCCCACCCCACCTCACCCTCCCACCCCCACCCCCACCCCACCCCACCCTCACTCCCTCAAAAAAAATAATATTTAGTGATTATGTATAAATGATATATCTAATAATAATTTATTTAATTAGATCATAATAATGATATGTTTGAAATTTAAAATATGGATCAACCTATATTTGAACCATAACCATATGGTTCCAACCCACATAACCCATATTAAAAATGATTAATATGGTTTTAGTTCTTAAATGGAACCATAACCATATTTTGAAAACCAAAACCAACCCATAACCATATTTTGTCAGGCCTAATCATAATACATATTCGAATACATTCTCACATATTATATGCATAATTTAATAAAATTAGAATAAAAGTTATTATTATTTTTTAATTTTAATTGTATTTTTTATTCGTAATTGTATTTTTTTTAAAGTAAAATAACAAGTTCAATTGCTAATTATATGTATTATAAAGTTATTGCAATCAAATTCGAATAATAAATATTCGGGCTGAATCTGATGCATTTCGAATTCGAGTAAAAAAATTATTTTTTTAGTTGAATCTGAATAATTTTATATTCGGTTAGGTTTGTTTACACTCCTATTCATCTCTCCCTCCTTCATATAATAAATAGTGTATGAAAAAAATACAATTATTAATTTAAGGAATAGTTATTTTTACAAAACTTTACTCGACTTTTATTTATTATTTTTATTTATATAAGCATTTATCAAGGTTTTTATTTTTGCCGTTCAATTCTCAAATAAACACAAAATGGGGGTGTTTAAGTAAAATTTGATAAATTCCCAAAAATGGGGTGGTGTAACGTGCAGCAAAACCTCTCTTTTTTCTCGTCTCTCTTCTTCACTAAGGTGTTGGATTGCTCGCGACGGCTACCCTAGATTTCTTAAAAACCGGTGAGCTCACCCTCTTTCTCCCTCTTCGTCTGCATATATACGTATTTATCTATCTCATGTTTTCCATGATTCAACTTATCTCGTTTTCTGCTAGGGTTTAGCTAATTCCCCACTGTTTGATTTATTGCTCCTAGTTTATATTATGAACATAAACTTCTATCAGTGTTAACTTTGATTTCATATTTGGGGTTATTTAAGTGGGTTGAATAGATGAACTTGATGTGGGTATGATATTCATATAATGCAATACTTTTCAGTTTCTATAGCAACATGCTGATTTATATTATGGTTTTCATTTATACAAAGTTTGTTGTTTTGACTTAATTAGCCTGAAAATGTGCAGTTTTTTTTCCAGATAATATTGGATCAAACTAGCAATTCTTCATAGATTTATTTTTAGTCCACTATTGTTATGAAAATATAAACCCCATCTTTGTTATTTTCACGGGACTTCTTGTAATTGTTAGTCATCTTTGGACTTTGAGTATAAGCCCCGGAAGTTTGCCACCCAGCACTGATAGCTGGGCTTTGTTTCTGTTTTACTGGGTTTATGTTACTATGCTGGAAGTTCTTTCATGGCTAGTTATTTGGTTAAATTATTTGGGATATGTCTTCGTCCTTGAAAATGAAATGTGGTCTGAGTTACTTGCATTATAGTGTAAACCAGTGGCGAAGCCAGAAAATTTTAGCAGTGGGGTCAAAATTATTAGTAAGTTATAAAAAATTTGGCGGGGGTTCGGTGGCGGTGCCCCCGAGCCAATTTTTTGTTAATACTTTATACTTTCGGGTTAGACAAATGCATCCAAATATTCAATTTAATAATACTAACAAAAGGGGAAAATTACAGTTAATTTCTGAAAATAAAACTGAGGTTGGAGAAATTGAAGTGAGAGTAATTTTTATTACCTACAAGGGCACAAGGCTGCAAGAGAGTCACAGTAGAATAGAGTCGCACTCCAGTCTCCACACTCGCGGCTCGCCAGTCACCAGTGCCCACTCCGATCACTCGCGAAAGGCTTTGATGGTTCACGGTTTGGCTTTTGTCTTTTGCGATTTGGCTTTGCCCCTTCTCTCTCTGTTTTGTGGTTGAAGTGCTGAACAAATATTGATGTATGAGATTTAGGACTGAGGCTTGGCCGCTTGAGTATATCTAATTAAAAAAAATAAATCTGAGTGGGATCAAAAATTGAGTGGGGGTCAAAAAATTGAGTGGGATAAAATTTTTTTTTAAAGTGATTTTAAAAATTGAGTGGGGTCAATTGACCCCACATTTATATCATAGCTTCGCCACTGGTGTAAACAAAGTTAAAGTCTGCTATCGAATCTAATATATTACTTTTTGCACACTTATTCGGACATCATAAGATTTCACTTGTATAGCATAGCGCAGTTAAAAACTTAATTTCATATAATATTCTACAGAACAAGAAGGAATACGTAAATCTGTAATATGAATTCTTCTCTATAACCGTAATCTTAGGCTCCGAGTTGTATGAATATTAAATTGACCTCCCATTTTGAGTAGGCTGCTCCAGTGATTCTCTATTTTAGTTAGTTCCATTGCTGATTACTCATAGTCTCATAATACAGCACACACTATCATTTAATCTTGCGAAGAACCTCTTTTGGCCTACTGAATATCATAATTTCGATAACTTCAGTAATTTTCAGTTAATATATGTCTGCATACACACACATGTATGTATAAATTGTGTTTGTGGTATTTTCTTACGTCTTTGTACTGTGAGATTCATGTTCTTCATCAAGTGAGATTGAGATGATAGTTTGTTCATTGAAGTTATAGCTCGGGGCTAATTATTCAATGTTTGCCGCAAAATATTGCTAGATATGTTCTTTCAACAGACATACTCACAATAGTTATTGCTCACGTTAGCTGAGATGTCTTGCTGCTAATCAAAACCTGCTCTCAAACTGAGTTATTCAATGTTTGATGCACGTTTTTTCCTTCTTGAAGAGGTTACTCTTTCGTCTATCTTAACTTTACAATTTCAGAATTTAGTTCTGTTGAAGCGCAAAGTCTACAAGAAGAGCCAAAATGTCGCGAAAAGGTTTGATGGATCAGGATTTGAGCAAGCTGGATGTGACAAAACTACATCCTCTCTCGCCTGAAGTTATATCTCGGCAGGCTACAATAAATATTGGTAAAAATTAATTCTTGGAACATCCTTGAACTTGCTTTTGACAAATTTGTTCACATAGTAGTATTTGTAACCAAAAAAAAAGTTCAGTGTAGTGGTATTTGTCTTTTAAAAGTTTTTTCAGTTACTTACTCCCCCTCAACATCCTGTCATACGCAATAATAGTGGTTCTACTCTTATTGTTCTACCCACTGACTGGGTTAAGTTTAAACTCTCAGGCACTATTGGTCACGTGGCACATGGCAAATCGACAGTTGTAAAAGCTATATCTGGTGTGCAGGTGATCATTTGCTTTCTCAAAAGCTATTCAACTGTAGTGTTACTGTTAAGATCTGATTCATGAAAGGCTTTCCACTATTTCTGGAAACAGAGAAAATATGATTTGGTATTTTATTTTTAGTTTCCTTTCCTTAGTTATTGGGAAGAGATGCCTAAAAAATGAGGAAGAACTCGTGGGATTTTAATCATGTATAATTCATTTCTCTGTTTGAGGTTATCAGATTTCACCCCATGAAGCATCAATACGGATACGTGATATGGATATGGCGTGAAAGTGTGAAACTTGATATGTTACAAGTCATTTTCAGTTAAAATAGGATACAATATGTTGGGATACATCGAAATTTTGTATATAATTTTTTTATAGATATACATATATGTACTAGTAATTACATTACGTAATCATAACATGTTGTCAACTTCAATGTTTATTCATTTAAAATTATAGCACCTATTATAACATAACCACAAGGTAGGAAATTAAAATTTGCATCAAATATCATCATTTTCGTCGAATTAATCATTGTATAGTGAAAATATAGGAGTCAAACTTTAATCAAAAAGACCAATTCCAAGTAATAAGATATAAATCTGTAAACTTAAAAAGGATGATAGTTTAGGTATTAATGCCACTCAAATTGATGCTTAATACGGTGTTTATTTCATAAGGGCGTTCATAGGGCCATTGAATGCGAACAAGTGCCCTTTGTTAATTAGTGCACTCTGCAGACACATATTTAAGGTCATCATTTTATGTCTTATATTTTATTTGGATGAAAATTCTCTTTATCAAAATGAGAACTTTGTTGGCAATAAATTATAATTCTAGGTTTTCCTAAGCTCACTTTTATATATGGTAAATATAATTCTTCCTCCAACTTGGTCAAAAATTTTCTTGATGGTTGAAGAGGTCATATTGCATCTTGAAATTTTAATTCAAGGATATACAACCAGAAAATGGTGAAGAATGATAACCATGAAGTTATTTAGAAAGATTACTAATATTGGTAGAAGTAATTCCATCAGGAAGTTATTTGATCTTTCAATATGTCTGCAGACTGTTCGTTTCAAAAATGAGCTGGAACGCAACATCACTATTAAGCTTGGGTATGCAAATGCAAAAATATACAAATGTGAAGATGAATGTTGCCCTCGACCTATGTGTTACAAGTAAGTTGATTGCTGCAGACTGCACTTAATTTTTGACTTTTTTTTGTTTTTTTATTATGTTCAATTTTTTTTACAGGGCATATGGAAGTGGGAAAGAAGATGCTCCTCTTTGTGATGTGCCAGGGTTTGAGAACGCCAGGATGAATTTACTGAGACATGTGTCGTTTGTCGATTGCCCAGTAAGTTTATCAAGTGCTACTTAGTAGAACTGTACTTTTCATTCCAGTAAATAAAATTTCCAAAAATAGTTTTCCTTGATATTAATTCAATTCAATTGGTTTAATCCTTAATTTTAAAGTACTCATTATTCAACATCAGTTTAGATGGGATTCATCAACCTGTAGTTGGTCCAGTTTATAATGCACATTGGTAGTGTTCTTACATAATACCTTTCCTTCTGACGTATCTGTAGCCTGTAGGATACGAACCACCCTCACACATGAATGTTGTTAAAGTACTTAACTGCTGAATTTGCATGTTGTAGAACTGCTATAGTGTTTCATAAACCATGTGTGCCACTTGTTTAAGGCACTATCTTTGATTTTGTAACAAGGAATCATTGAAGTTCCAATGTCAATGGCTTAATGCGTTAATGTTTCTTCTTCTTTGTAAAATTCAGTTTTGAGTTGCAGAAATATGTTTCCTTAGTTTCCACCCTGGATATCATACATACACATGTATAAGAATTAGATCCTTTTCTCTGACTTATCAATAATATACGGTCCCCCATCCGGTGAATTTATCATCAGTTTTGATGCGATTCATCAGCCTCCTGTAAGTCCTGTTTGTAGTAGTGTTTCTAGATAATATCTTTCATGTCGATGAATTTGTAGGCATGCAATACACCCTTGCATGTGAACCCCCCCCCGTCCCCCCCTCCCCCCCTCCCTCCTCCCCCCTCCCCAGAGCGTAAATACCCGTTTCATGTCAAAGTTTTTTAAGATTAACTGGTGGATTGCTTAGTGTTGAAATAGTTAAACATTCTGATATAGTTCTTAAATAATGCCATTTTTTTTACCCAACTTTGATTTTTAACGAGAGATTCATTGCACATCTGAAGTCGATGATTAGTGCTTCATGTTCGTTTGTCCTTGTGCAATTAAGTTTTTGAGTTTCAACATGGCCATTTATATTACACTCCACTCCACCCCCCCCCCCCAAAAAAAAAAACCTCAAAAGGAAAAGAATTTAATTGATCTTCTCTTTGCTCGCCACTTTTCTTTTTCTGTGCCTAGTGGGGTGATCTCAAAATTTGGTTAATGGGTTGGAGGAACTCAGTAAAAAAGTAGAAGACGGAGGCACTATTTCTTTACATGCTAATCTGATTTATTTTTTAATTCCTCCTGTTCAACTGCTCTGAATGTTCATTTATTTTCGTAGGGTCATGATATTCTCATGGCTACAATGCTTAATGGAGCAGCAATTATGGATGGGGCATTACTTCTCATTGCTGCCAATGAAAGTTGTCCCCAACCTCAGACTTCAGAGCACTTGGCTGCTGTTGAAATTATGCGCCTTCAGCATATAATAATTCTTCAAAATAAGGTCGATCTAATTCAGGAAAATGTGGCCATCAACCAGCATGAAGCTATCCAGAAATTTATCCAGGTTTGTTCTCTTGGTTCATTCCATGGGAAATTATGGCCTTGTATTTCATTCCTTTAACCCATGTATCAAAACTTGTGGCCAGGGAACCGTTGCAGATGGTGCGCCAGTGATACCAGTTTCTGCACAGCTGAAGTATAACATTGATGTCGTGTGTGAATATATTGTGAAAAGGATTCCCATTCCAGAGAGGAATTTCATCTCACCGCCAAATATGATTGTGATCCGGTCTTTTGACGTTAACAAGCCTGGCTTTGAAGTTGATGAAATTAGAGGTGGTGTTGCTGGTGGAAGCATCCTCAAGGCTCGTCTTTCCTTTTACCTTGGGATAAATTATTGATTTGCAATCTCCTTGTTTCTTTCTGTGTAATCTATAACATATAAAATTGGTAATGAGCTTTAGATAATCAAATCCTGGTACCAGATAGGGAATGTGGATTTTACTGTGATCTATTTCAAGTTTTCTTAACCTAGGTTTGGGGCTTCATTTTTTTCTTCTTTTTTTTGTGTGTGGTGTGGTTATGTTCATCAAACAAGTGAATTACAATTCTGTATTTTTAAGTTGACTATCTTTGTGCAGGGGGTTTTGAAGGTTAATCAATACATAGAGGTTCGTCCTGGGATTGTAGTTAAAGATGAAAGTGGCAACATTAAGTGCACCCCAATATACTCTAGAATAGTTTCATTATATGCAGAGCAAAATGAATTACAATTTGCTGTGCCAGGAGGCCTGATTGGTGTTGGCACAACCATGGACCCCACCTTAACTCGTGCTGATCGTTTGGTGGGACAGGTCCTTGGGGAGGTCGGATCACTTCCTGAGGTGTATGTTGAACTAGAGGTAAGGGTCTTCCCAAACAAACTGTGTTCTTTACTTTCAGACGATAGTTACATTATTCAGTAAAAAACTGTCTAGCTGTTAAGCCAACTGTTTTCGTCATATCCAAGCTATTTATTGTAAATGCCTTTTAAAAACATTTTTTTTCTAATTTTTTTCTTCATTCTTGTGTACAGGTGAACTTTTTCTTGCTTCGACGTCTTCTGGGTGTAAGGACGAAGGGCACAGAGAGGCAGGGAAAGGTCTCAAAGCTTGCAAAGGGAGAGATACTTATGCTGAATATTGGATCTATGTCAACAGGTGCTCGAGTTCTTGCTGTAAGGAACGATTTAGCAAAATTACAACTTACATCTCCGGTATGCACCAGCAAAGGGGAGAAAATTGCACTGAGCCGGCGGGTTGAAAAACATTGGCGTCTTATTGGTTGGGGCCAGATTCAAGCGGGTACAACCCTTGATGTTCCTCCCAGTCCGATCTGATCTGAGGAAACCTGAAACAATTTTTACTCCTTTTCTCCCTCACTCCCCTCGTTAGGGAGTGTTTTGTATTTTGCTGATTCTTTGGTTGTGTCCGGAAGCTTATACATTAGTCGGTGAGTATGTGGCATGGTTCGTAATAACCAAAATACTTGACATTGCACACAATTTTTATGCCAGAGCATTCTGTTGGTCAAAAAATGTGCAGTTCTATAGACTAAAATTGTTTTGCAGTTTTGAGTCATCAACTCCTTCCTTTTATGTTGGTATTCATTAAGCCTATTTATTTTGTGACTTGCTTTTTTTATAATTATAAAATGATGAAAATGCTCAAAGGAGTGCTTCTGCCCTTTTCTGTAGACTGCATACATCTTTATTGTTGCAGGAATTAGAGTCAGTGACACAAGTTAATAGTAATTCCAATTTTTATTTTCTTATTTTTGTATATTTTCTTTCATTTTTTTTTTAAAAAAAAACATTTTTTTTCTGTTCGTTAGCCAGATAGAGTAGATAACTGGACTTGGAGGGCCCATGAGAACTCTAATTGCTGTAAAGGCTCTACGAGTCTATTATACTCTTTCTGAGTTTTGAACAGAAAAGAATAGAAAATTTAAATTAGAATAGAAAAGAAAAGAATAAAAAATTTAAAATTTTTCTTTGTGTTGTTTCTGAGTTTTTAATTGAAAATAATAGAAAATTTAAAATTGAGGACATGAGTTGTAATTTAAAATTTATTATATTAAAAGTTGAGGATAATATGGGAATTATAAAAATATTACTTATTCCAACTTCTTTTTTCGTCCAAATCAGGTCATTTATTTTTTTTTTTTATTAAAAAACTCATAAACATAAAAATTGGGAAGAATTGTATTAAATTGCGTTAATGCAAGTGATATTTGCACACGAAGGACTGGTATATCATTTTTCTTATTCTACAAAGTAGAATAAAAGCACAAGTGATGAAATATATCACTTTTTACCTATTAATTGTATATTAATATTAATTATTCGACCTCCTCAATAACATGACACAAGGGATAAGATTCGACCAGGGCATGGAATTAATACCCCATAACGAATTGGAGGGTTTCAATTTCCAACAAAGAATCTTATTCCCTCATTTCCTTAATATAAGTCGTTTTAGAAAAATATTTTTATTCCTTAATATAAGTCATTTGAGAATTTCAAGTAAGCATTAATTGCTTAGTTTTCAATATTACCCCAAGAATAAAAAGTATTAAATATAATTTTGATTCTCTCACTATTTTCTATCCTATAAATAACAATCTCTTATTCCAATACAAGGGCAATATAGACAATTGATGTTATAGTTAATATTATATAATCATTATCTTAATACTTGTGCATAATCCTAAAACGACCTATATTAAGTAACAGACGGAGTATTTAAAAGTTGATGAGGTGGAGAAAACTACTTTCACAAGACTATGCCCAAGATATGGATTGCATCAATTTTAATTTATAGATTTTCATATTTGGATTTTATATAAAAAAACAACCACCACCAAAGCAGACTCTTATATATATATATATATATATATATATATATATATATATATATATATATATATATATATATAAGTTGTCTAGTTTTATTTAATTCGAATTACTATCTTATTTTATTTTGTTGCCTTAGCAGAACTAAAATCATAAATTCACCCCCAGATCGTGTCATTTACTTGTCTTAACAACGGAAAGAATATTCAACTATTTGTTGTGCTTAAACTAAATGTATTGTGAGATCATGAGAGATGTTTCTATACCTAGTTAGTTGTAGCAACTTGGACAGTATATCCATCTATCTATCTATATATTATAGTGGATTTGAAAAGGCATGCATGCATGGATGACTTTGAAGCGTAGTAGGAGGCTTGGCATTTCTTGTAGGGGGGATGCCCACAAAGAAAGCTGCGTAGCATGCCTTGCAAGTGAGTTAGAGGATGAAAATGATGAACAACAATGCTATGACTTTTGCACTGAGATTTTTTTGATAGGGAAATTAATTAAGCGAGCTGACATCGAGGTCATCAACTGGATCCACTATCTATATATATGTATGGATATATCTCTTATTGACTTAATTTTAAAGATTCGCATCTTTTAATTTAATTGCATACGCAATTATTGATCAATGAGGACTGAGCTAGGTACCCCCAGCTAGCTAGCAAGACCCCATGATCATTTTTAAATTTAATTTAGTTTAGTTTATTGTATGTTTATTCTTTGGTGGCCGGCACGGGTAGGAAAAGATTGCAAGCACCTTCTAGCCGGTAATTGATATTGACTTGGCAGTTTTGATCCTAGCTAGCTTGTAAATAAGCCAATATTCTATTAATTAATTTCTCATAAACTACAATTAAGTTTAAGGTTTAGCACTGAAAATGGATCATTAAAAACAGTAATTATATGCAAGTGTATCGATCGTATATATGGAAATCTTGATATTTACCACAATGTGTTACTTTATTGTTTCATATATATATATATATATATATATATATATATATATATATATATATATATATATATAAAAAAATGTATGTACATAGTTGTGTAGTACACAATCGACTATGACGACGCTTTTTTGGCTATAGCGACAGCTTCACCCATCGCCATAACTATTCTGGGCAGCGGCGACGGGTGAACCATCGTCATAACCCAAAAAACCCGTCGTCATAATCTGACTGTATAATACACAGTTGTGTAAATACATATAGCCCTCATAACATTTTGGTGAAACTCTCTACATATGGTTCCTGTAGTTACATCTGTTTGGACCATATGTATACATACATAGATCATAGATCATAGATCATAGATGTAAGAAAAAACAGAACAGCTTTCAAAATGGGCCGGGGTTGGCAATAGAGTTGGCTTTGTAACGTAGGGTGAAGCCCACTAAAGTTGCATATCCATCATGCTTCTTGTATCTCTTGGCATTGTTGACTTGCAGTACTGTTGCGTGCACACATAGAATAACATATATGCATGCCCTCACCCTACCTTTCTATAAATAGGGTAATGCAGAACACTCTAATTATAATTAAGCCAGCTAGCTAGCCTGAAATTTTAATTATATTAAATAGCATTAACCTTACAGTTCTAGCCATGGCCTTGAAATCAATCCTCTTAATTTCTGCCTTGGTTGCCATAATGGCAGCCTCAGCTGTTGAAGCTCAACTAGGGCTTATCAGCGGTCTCCTTGGTCTGATGCGTATCCAAGGGACTCTCTTTTGTACCCTCAATGGTAACATGGGTGTCGATGGCACTGCCACCCCTGTTTTCCCAAGTTAGTACTCTCTTCAAACTGAAAATTACACGTACCCATGCATGCCTTAACTTAACCATCATTACTTTATACTCCCCGTCTTACAAAATGAGTTTCATTCGCAATTTTTTTTTTCCTTTCATAAATAAGTTCTTATTTTTTTTTATGATATAACGTATAAAACGACACATTGATATCCTCAAGTTTATCATTACAATTTGTAATAATTTTTTTAATAGTTAATTTGTGAAATCCTAAAATTTAAAACTACTATGAATTTATTTATTTTGATGAATGAAATAGTTGATATTTTAAACTACTTAAATAGTACTATTACCAAGTATAAAGTTATAATTTTAATAATTAAAAAAAATTAACTAAGATCAAACTCGATCATTTGAGACCCTTTTTGTTGACTAGATGAACTATATATATTAGTTTGCAAATATGGTATTTTAATGCCGACAATACTTATTCCCGGCCTCATGCGACAGACACATGCATATTCCGCTAAAAATTGCGATTGGAGTCGATATTGTAAAAATTATGGAATTTTATGTAGCGATTTATACATGATTAGCCCAAATTTCTTTAGGGTTTGAATGATGAGTTTGGTGATACTTTGTGAAAAATGTAATTAGCTCTAGTTTGCTAATGCATTCTCTTCAAATCATTTGCATAATTAATTATCACTAAAATTCCTTAATTATTTTTATCAGTAACCCGTTAATTAGTTAAAACAACATTTTTAACCTTCCTCTTTTTGTTAGCTAATACGATCTTTCCGTTCCCAAAAGGATGATTGAATGTACAAATTTTTTCATCTTCAAAAAGATGAGATAAAAGACATAAAGTGAATGTTAAATATGTCATTTAGTGAAGTCCATTAGTATAAAAAAGCAAAGTACTCATCATTTTATATAATCTTGTGGGACTATTAAAGATAATTTTTTTTTAAAAAATTTATTCTTTTTTTTTATTAATATGTGTGCAAATTATACTTTGTTGAAAGTGAGTAATATATATTTTCATGTGGCAATTCATGCAAGAGAGCTTGGCTGATCAAATACTAGTGAGCAGGGAAAGTATTGAAACATTAAACATATAATTCCCAAGGAGCATGCTTACATAAATCATATACTCTCTCCGTCCCATGATAAAATTTACTTACCTTATTACTATTTCAGGTAGTCCCAAGTTAAATATCTATTTATCTTAAATAATCTATTTTTTACAATAATTTGCATATAATACCCTAATTATTAATTGTTATATTTCTATTCTCTATGCATATTTATGAAGCATCATTAGTAATGTACTCCCTCCGTTCCTTAATATAGGTCGTTTCAGACATGTGCACAAGAATTAAGAAAATGATTGAAAAGCATTAACTATAGTATCAATTGTCTATAATACCTTTCACCTCACTTATCTCATAAATATGAATCAAAAGATTAGGTGGAATAATAAGGGGCAATTTGGGAAAAATAATAATCAATTCTCTTAGATAATCACAAACGACAAATAATTAGGAATAAAAAAAAGAGTCTAAAACGACCTACATATAGAAATGGAAAGAGTACATAAAATTATGCAATTAAATGAGAATTTAAATATGGACAATTTTGTCATTTTGTCTTTTTTCTTAATATACGTAAAAAGTTGAGGGAGTAATTCCCATGTGAACCTAAGACCTTGCACACCTAGAACTTTTATACCATGTTAAGTAACCAACTCATCTAAAAGTTTAAACTATTTAGATGGAGGGCACAACAATGTATATCATCCTAACATATATATATATATATATATATATATATATATATGATCAACATTTTTTATCTTACTTTTTTTTTTGGGGGGGCATATATACAGATGCTACAGTGCAATTGCGGTGTGGAAGTGGAAATGTGGTTTCAAGTGTAACAACAAACGGAGCTGGTATATTTTCTATACTGTTGGATCCTATTCAAATCCTTTTATCAACGCTGTTAAACGACTGCAACCTAGCTGTAACCACGCCGCTCTCCGCCTGCAACTCCGCCCTTCCATCCGTCGGAGGTCTGCTATCACCCTTACAGTTCATCGGAAACACTATTCGTGGATTGCTCTCCATCATTAATATCATCCCAGCCGGTTTCCAGTTCTTAACCTAATCCATCCACCAATCATGAAATTAACTGCATGCATGCATGGATTGATACTCATATGATATATGAATGATTAAGGGTTACGTTATATTTGTCTACAAGATAAAAAGGAGGGGAAAAAATAATGGTTATTGTACTATCAATGATCGGTTTAGTTTTACTATTTGAGTTTTTCCTTATAATTTGTAGTAAGTATTGTCTAAAGGATATCAGTTAATTAAATTAAACTGTGTGATCAGCTAGCCAGCTAGCCTCCTTGTAAGGTCTCCTTTATATAAGTAATAAATGTTAAGTTAGTGTTTTGTATGTATATCTGTCAGTTTCTGATCATGAAGATAATCCAGTTTCTAATTAAAGAAATAAATGCCGCTAATAAGGTCGACATGATGGCAGTTACTCCAGTAATTAATTAAGAAGGTTTGACTTCTCTCAAAATGGAAATTTGATATCAAGCACTAGTGTGTTCAGATGCGTATTCAAATTTTTTTTTTTGGTTAAAAAAGGCGTATTTAATATATTCTGCAAAATAGTGCATCACAAGTACGTATTATATGAGAACTGTGACCCATGTGTGCGAAGACCAAGACAAACTTGATGATTGCAAGGAATAAGTATAAGCCCCAAAAGTATATATAATCAGAGCATCTATCCATCCAACCCAATCTAGTCCGTCTGTTTTCAGATTAAAAGATTGAAAAAAAAGACTACCGCATAACCGTTATTAAAAGTCTAATAAATTGAAATGACTTTCTTACTCTTGATAAGAAGTATTATGCGGTAGCTGAAATTCCAACCGCATAATTATAATAGTCATGCGGATGCGGTTAGTAAAAGACCTACCACACAACCAACGATAGAGGTTGATTCTTTGTATGAAAGAAATGATTTCTATATATACAACTATTATATAGTTGGGTCAGGTTGGAGGAATTGTGCATATGGAGCCCGTGGAGAAATGTCTCCGTGACGCCAAAATCGACAAGTCTCAAGTTCATGAGGTAGTTTTAGTTGGTGTGGGTCTGCCCGGAATTCAAAAGTTCAGCAGTTTTTGCAAGACTTTTTAAATGGTAAAGAGTTTTGCAAGAGTATATTGTTGCTTAATGTTACTCCATTGAGTCTTCATTGGTCTTGAAACTGTTGGTGCATGCAGCGCAGGTGTTATGAATTCCGAGAAATATACAATTACTATTGAAAGAGCAGATCGATCTTTTCGGACAATCAGTCGGGTGTGTTAATCCATTAGTGAGCCTGCAAGGACTGGAGATAATAATCTTCTTGTATAATAACCGGAAGTAAGGCACGATGTGAACTGGTGTACTGCGGCTGCCGTTGGCTATCTGGTAAGGGAAAAAAACCCACCGCGCAATAGTACGTTGTGCAATAGGTATTTCACTAAACGCATCACTATTAATTATGCAGTAGAAATTTTAGTTACCTTTTAACTGTTTGTTAGGCTCCTAATAATCGTTACGCGGTATAATAGCCTTTAATTTGATCTCGGGATGGATCAATACTCCGGTCCAATTTTTAACATATCGAGATGCAAATTTCTACTCGAATGATTAGCAGGATATATTATTTGCTTTATTACACATTAACGTGACAGCAAATTAAATTAAATAATAGTATGAATTATGAATGTCCACCAAGAGCATTGGAATGATGATAGTAGCTAAAACGAAGGTAAGTACCAAGCAAATCAACATCATCGAAAAAAAATTATATGTGTTTTATAAAAATTCAATTACTCCATTAAAAAAAAAAGAAATTAAAACGTAAAAACCTCTTTTAAAAGACAACACGGACGTACTCACTGAAATCTTTAATCTTATGCTGCAAAAAAGTAAAAACTCTATTTTTCAAGACAACGAGGACTAATTTTTTTTATTATAATTTGAACAGTAAAAAGTTTCAACTGTTAATTTATTACAAATTGTAATCAATAATACTTTATATATATATATATATATATTACATTTCAAAGGCTCGCCCCCTTATTTTACATATCATGCTCACCCTTTAGCAACGGAACGGGCAACGGTTCGGTCCGTCGCTATATTAGAGAATCGTCGTCTTAACTTTTAGCGACAAACATTATATAGCGACTTCGATCTGTCGCTAAAAGGATAAACAAGATACGTAAGATCAAGAGGTAAGCACTTGATCCTTTCGATATATATATTTATTTTCTTTCTCTCTTTTTATTTTTTTAGATTGTTTTTACGTGAATTAAGGCTAAATCGATATAATTGCATAGTAGGCCGGTTTTAAATTGCAATCTAAGCATTGACGGGGTCATTTACGTGTTAATAAGGTGTACATTAATTTCTGTGGTTTTACCGAAAAGCTCGTGCTGTTTCATCTACTTTTGTAGGTACGTAGTCTGAAACTTTGCTTCTCCGGAGGACGTACGTACATCATATTTTCAACCACAAGAAACCCCAGTACCCTCTCTCTCTCTCTCTCTCTCTCTCTCTCTCTCTATATATATATATATATATATATATATACATATATTACAGTAGGGTATATCAGTTTCCTTCTCTTTTCATGTAATAATAGTACGTACAAACTTTTGAATGGCTCTTCGTGCTAGAGTTTTCAATACTTCTCTCCGACGTGCGTTTTTCAGGTGTGTATGTGTATATATGTAGATACATATGAAATTAAATCCAGTCCCTTCCTTTCCTTCTAAAGTGACGTGGCGGTTCTCCTAATACACTTACGGATTGTAACTGCATCGTGCACTTCATGGAATTAAATTTGCATCTTTTTTTTGTTACAAATTTAAAATTATCTATCCATATATTGTTGAAAAACTCTCAAAACAAGATTCATTTTTGATATTTTTTTACAAGTTAAATTTTGTATTTTGAAATATACTATTGTAAACTTTGATTATAAATTTGACATTTTAACTATATTAAAACATATCAACTATAGATCTTGTTTTGAATATGTTGACGAGAGCTTTCTAACGATATAAAAATTGAAAATTTTATATTTGTTATTGAATTTGAATTTTAGAAAAGTTTTTGAATTTTAGAATTTGATTGATGAAAGAGAAAAAATTGAGCTGGATAAAATTGAGCCACATCCAGCGATTGTTGTATATCATGATGTCCGGGTATGTATGATTCATAGCATGTATTTATTATGGATTCTTTTAGGGGGTACACCATCTGTACCATTGTAAATAAGAAGAAATGATCATTATTAAAAACTGAAAATCGACGTCTGCTATTATTAATAGCGGATGATTAAAAAAACTTATACCATTCGTTACTAATAATAGCGAACACTAAATAGAAAAAGAATTTATATTTATTACTAGTTTCAATTAATGAACTAGAATTTAGAGTTTATGTTGAATATTCAACCCAATAATAGTAGTACATAATTTAGAGACAAAATAAGTAGGGTAAATGTGAATAAAGATAACAATAAACATGGATAAAGAAAATAAAAAATAAAATAAATGTAGAGATGGAAAATTGGGTATTCAACCAAGATACCAGCTAGATTATTTTGAGAACGTTAAAAACAAATAAATGTTGATACATGTAATTAGAAAAATTAGAGTAGCATTCCTCATAACTATATAACTATATATATATATATATATATATATATATATATATATATATATATATATATATAATCGGCTTCATTTAATTTATTTATATGCATGGTTATTAAACAGGCGAGACTTTGCGGCAGCCGTTGATGAGGTGGGGTCCCACAAAACTCAAAAGGCGGCAGAGAAAGTGGAAGAATCCAGCCCACCTTCTTGGGTCCCTGATCCAGTCACAGGATACTATAAGCCCCATGATCCTGCCCCAGGTACCGACCCCGCAGAGCTCCGTGAAAAGATCTTGAAGCAAAAGATCACCAAGACATGAATCAATTAATGATGATTTTCATTATTCCTATAGATTAAATGCAATTTCTTTTTAATAGTTTAATAAAATCAATGGTTGCTAAATTTCATTAGGAGGCATATATATATATATCATTTAATATTTGTCACATAATTTTATTGTAATAAAATTAATATTTGCTACATTTCACCAGGAGGTATGTGTTAATGACAAGTATTTTAATTTCCCTTATGAACCTATACTACAAGCGCTTACTGATGATGCTACCAGACATGCCACATAATTTTTGAATATAATCCGTTAATAATAAATTATACTTTAACTAAATAGATTCCGATTAGAGTCCAACACATAGTTATTAGGTTTTGGTAGCAAAGCTAGACATCGGGCCCCGGTCGATCAAGGCCGGGATAGCTACCTAATGGAATTTAGTCGGATCGGCTTATCATTCCCTAACACCTACTTTGGTTGAAATTCTAAACTTTAAAGTAAAATCCACAATTACAAAAATTTCTAGGCTAGATTATTACCCAAATACCTTAGATTTTCAGCTGTTATATCTCCAAACACAACCTTGAACATTGTACCCAACTTGGTCGCTTTTGTTGAGTGAAAATTGAGTTGCCTGTATACATACATACATACATGCATAGGAAGTACTATTTATAAATTAAAAATGGGCAAACACTATAATTAGCGTCCAATACAAGAACTAACTAACGACCTAGATCAGAACTGAGAAATTTACGTCCGCTGCTAATAGTAGCAGACGTAACAGATACCTCTAAAAATAGTATCGTCGTCCGTTACTATTAATAGCGAACGTAACCCGTCGTCTGCTACTATTATTAGCGGACGTAGATTTTTCAGTTCTAATTTCGATAGTTAATTCATATATTGAACAATAGATTAATGACCGAGATGGTGTATACCCAATTTTTATCTATAACAAATACATGTAGTGTGTGTGTGTGTGTGTGCATGGGGAATGATCAATGGCACATATGTGCTATAGACAAAAAATAGTCATACGTCATTATTATCGTACAAAATAGAAACAAATGACCATAATTAAAAATTAAAAATTGACGTCCACTATAATTACTATCGAATGTTTTTCAAAATTTTAATATTTCTGCTATTAATAGTAGCGGATGTTAATCAAAATACCTTTAGTCTCTTTCATCTCTTCCAGTCAATTTATTATTTATGATCCTAGTTAATAAACCCCAAACTTTAAATAATAAAGAGTGGAGTAGATGAAGGAGGTCAAACTCTAAATAATAAATCGATTGAAAGAGATCGATGAAGTAGACTAATTAGCGTGCACTACTATTAGTGGCGAATCACGTTCGCTACTAATAGTAACAGACAATAAATGTAAAATTTTAATCTAAGTCATTGATTTTTATATTAAACGTTATTGATGGTATATGCCACATAATGATACTTTTATATATATGTTGTTAAAATTGTACCTTCGTAGAGTCAAAATCGTATTAGAAGACAAGATACGGGTGATCTCTGTCTTTAAGGTATTTATCGTCCTCATCACAATCGGTTTGTTAAGAGTTTCAGATAATATACATTTAGGATATATGTCATGCCTCAAAACTGAATAAACTTGTGATAGTAATTCACATTTATTCCACACACGGACACTTCTTTATAATAGTTATTTGTTTGTAGAAAATTTGGAAAAGATAGAAAAGAGAATTTTTTTTGCAAAAGTAATATTTTCTTATATGTAAATTTATCATATATGAAGCTATGGTTTTAATAACAATATATATATATATATATATATATATATATATATATATATATATGGAAAAAATGTATGTACACAGCTGTGTATTACACAGCAGGGCTATGGCGACGATTTTTTGGGCTATAGCGACGGTTTCACCCGTCATCATAGCTATTATGGGCTATAGCAATAGCTGAACCGTCGCGATAGCCCAAAAAACCCGTCGCCATAGCCTTACTGTGTAATACACAGCTGTGTATATACATATAGCCCTATATAGCCCTATATATATATATATATATTAGAAAGAGGCCAGACAAGGGAAATAATTTTCCTTGAGAAAACTAACAAAACAGCAGAACATGATTTTTGCAGACACTGACTTATCATCTAGGCCCAGTACTTCCAAGTTCCAAATAATGATTCTGAATTTCTGATTGTTTTTGTGAAGGCATTCAGCTTTCTTGGAACATTTGATGGATTATCAAACTGGGCTGAATTGAATCTCTTGATCATTTATAAAAACTATTTTAGTCTACCTTGGCAAATGACAATGGCAACGGTACTCAACACCTGGATTCTGAGTTTTGTTTTCGAGGGAAGGACGAAAAGAAAAAGTTCTTTCATAAATAAAAATAAATAAATTTGTAACAAATTAGTATAATATTTGTAATGATATTTTCGGCTTTTTTTTTAATTCCTTATTGAAATTATTTCCCTTTTCCCTAGAAATAGAGTAAATGAGTTCTCTTTTCTTTTCACTGTTGGATGAATCAACAGATTTGACAAACATATCTGAAGAACTAACCCCACTCAACTGGGCCCCCAAATATCTAACATTGTCCATATCTAACCTTTGTATTGTGGGGTTCCAAAGTACAGGGCTTTTTGGAGTCCAGTGCTCCCCAAGACAGCCTTTTTTTGTATTTGTCCTTTTATGTGCCTCCATCATTAGGGTTATCATTTGTTTGTTATCCCTCTCCTCTCATTGTATTCTAGCTTCAACTCTTTCAATTAAGATTTATTTTTTGATCAACATCTCAAGTTAGATCTACTGGTTCAAGCAAAGACGCAGCTCAACTTAGGCAAATGATAATGCTAAACTAATACTACTACTACAATTAAGACAAATTTAGCTTAGCAAACTAGATCTAGCACATTGACACTCTTTAATTAAATGTAGTCGTCCTCAACCACTATGCAAATGCAACCAAGCATGTGCTTACTTTTGACTCGAACTTGGAAAAAGTAATTCATTTTTTTAAATAAATGGTTAGTTGTCCCTATAGGCTCTTCACATGCAGCTAGCTACCTAGCTAGCAAACTAGTGATCTTCTTATTCTTTATTAATTTTTTGGCCAGCTAAAGAGCCAGCATAATACCTAGAAAGCCTCCTGGATGGAGACACCAACCAAGAGTCCAAGTCCAAACCCACAATCCAAAAAGTTGCTACAATCCAACCTCCCTCCCCCCCACCCCCCCACCCCCCCCCCTCCAACCCCTGTGTGCACAAAGTTGAATATCATATCATGAATCAAGATTTTCAGCATTACCTGCTGCTTTCCATAGATAAAACAATCTCCATCTCTTTGCCATAATATATATCACCATGCAATTCACATCTAAACATAAGAAGAACTCAATTTACTTCACAGAAGTGCACAACAAGGATGATCAAATATTGAAGACCAATACACTACACTACTATAAAGTAGAATTGAATTAACAAGAACAGCTTGAATTATGAGGAGAAAAAGTACCAACACTGATGAAACAGAAAAAAAGAAAATAAACAAGAATATATAAATGTATACTAGAGAGTATTAGATAATTTATAGTAGCATCAATCTGAAAAATCTTAATTCTTTAATTTCTCACAGCCAACAAGGAAGAAATAGCAGCCAAGTTGGGAGCAGAATTTTTATTTGCAGCAGCAGCACCATCTCTTTTCCCAGAAGAAGGCTTAAAAGCCCTAATCGGACTCGCCAGGGCCCATCCCCAACTCTTATTCCGGCCGTCCGCCAGCTGCCGCGCCACCAGCGCCGCCGCGGTGGCAGATGGTTTTGCATTAACAGTATCATGATTATTATTATCTTCAGCTGTTGATGAAACCAAATAAGAGGAGGACGATGAAGAAGTAATCATAAACCCACTAAATAAACCCGCACACTTGACTCTTTCTTTAATACTGTCTTGCCTGCCGCCGCCGCCCGCGGCATGGCGAACCCTGGATTTCCCTTCTCTTTGAGACTCCACTCGCCGGAGAGTGCAGTCGCCGAACCCAGTTGAGATTCGCTCGAAAAGGTCGCCGGAAAAGCTCCGGCTTCCACATCCAACAGATCTGGACCGTGAAACCTTGCGATCAAATGAAACTTGGTTTGGACTTTCATTTTCTTCAACCACCAAGAACTCCTTTTTAATTCTCTCTCTTGATCTCTGCTGCGAGAAAGAACAAATGTTTGCAGAGGATGATGATGTGAAGCAAATGTCTTTCGCTTCGGGGAAATTTTTGGTAGTGGGGTGCTTAGATAAGTGAAGAAATGACCAAAATCTTCGCTTATGGGGGCTTAAATCGTCGATTTCATTAGCTTCCATGAAATGTACACCACGTCTAGGTGTAACAGAGGATTTGCTTCTCTTGAAAATGATATTATTGGTGTCATCTGAAGCTGGATTTTTCTTCTTATTTTGGGTTAGGAGAAAAGGAAATTTGGACTTTCTAAAGTGATTATAAAGGCGATTTTGATTGTGGGTGTTTGATACATTTGAAGAAGGATTAGTACGGACTGCAACAGCTGATGAAGTTTCAATGGTTGGGGTGAAGCGGTCAGATCTAAAAGATGGAGATGGAGACGAGGAGGAAGAAGGGAAAACAGCAATAGGGAAAGAAGATGAGACTAATTTGCCCAGCTTTTCTTGGAGGCAAAAAGCACAGATTCCACCTGGGGAGTTGTTTTTGTAAGGATGGTCTGTACATTGCATGCTGCCATCACCATAATCATCTTGAGGCCCTTCCATCACCATTTTTGATTATCGAACCAACTCAAAATAAAATACCCAGAAAAAATATTAGCTTGTTATGTTGATGATTTGGTTTATTTCTTGGTGCAGACCACTGAATGCTGCTACCTTGAATCAAATGCTTGTAGAGGAGAGAGGATGAATTAAAGGGTCAAAGAGGGGTGTCAATGAAAGAAAAGAAAATTAGTAAGTGTGGCACTGAAGTAAGGCTGGAGGGCTGATGAACGGGGTTAGTCTAGTCCCCAGAAGCACGTGGACGCCTGACTGTGTATGGTTTATAATAATGGTAAAGTTTAATTAAAGAGACCGATTAGCATGAATTTAATTTTAGTGTCGATACTCAGATTGAGAGATGATTTCTATTGGCGTGTTAACACTGTATTAATTAATTAATTAATTTACGATGAGATTAATTTTATGATAATTAAATTTTCACATCGGAGCTATCCCCCGACGGTCCAAGCCGTCAAACTTCTGGTATTGACGTTTTTACTGTGCAGAATTGGACGCGCTTTTATGTGATTGAGGCGTGTGGAAAGATCTTGACGTTAACGTTGGCGCTAGAAGGTGACAAGGTACCCAAACCTTGATAAGTTTGCCTTTGTTTTGATAATAGCTAGTCGAAAGCTTAGACAATATTTTCAAGGTCGGTTGTTAGTAGTATACACAGATCAGCCTCTGAAGAATGTTCTGGGTAAGCCTCAGGTTTCGGGTAGACTTGCTGTTTGGACGATGGAGTTGTCTCAGTTCTTCATGGAGTATTATCCTCGGACAGCTATTAAAGGGCAAGCTTTGGTTGATTTTGTGGTCGAGTGTTCGTTTTCTGAAGCTGATGATAGTTTGGGAGAAGCTGAGGAGCCTGACGGAGCAGTTGCAGTACTTCAGCAACAGCAGAGTTCGTGGACGTTGTATGCAGACGGATCTTCAACTTCGGACATCAGTGGAGCAGGAATTATTTTGACAAGTCCGGAGGGATTCAAGGTGCAGCAGGCTATCAGGTTTGGGTTCAGAGTAACAAACAACGAGGTAGAATATGAAGCGGTGCTAGCAGGATTACGACTGGCGAAGAGTCTCGAAGTTCAGAAATTAATCATCTTCAGTGATTCTCAGTTGGTCGTCAAACAGATTTCAGAGGAATATGAAGCTCGAGGTTCAAGAATGATCAAGTACCTAGCAGAGTTAAAAAAATCGGCTTCAGTATTTCCTTTCTTATAAGTTTCAGGGGGTTGACCGCGTTGATAATACCTGAAACAACCCGGGTCAAATCCCGAGTCCGGAATAAATCTTGGGTCAAATCTCAAGTCCGAATCGAATCAAATCCATCAAAATAAGGCCTCAAACCATTGGCCCAATAGTATCTTCTTGGGTCATCTTAGCCCATCATAGGCTCGCCCAAAAGGTCATGACTTGAAGGTACTATTGGTAGCAACTTATTTCCTTATATGCAGATAATTTTTTTTTCTATCTTTCGATGTGGGACTGGGGTGTTACAAACTCCCCCACTTAAATTTCTGACGTCCCCGTCAGAACCGATCACACACACGGCCCAAAGATCTTTGCCTCTCTAGCCATTGTGCGATAATACCGGCTGACTTCGTGTCCCCACCTCCGGACCTCTATCTCTCCATTGTGGGATAATACCACCAGCCTTCGTGTCCCCACCTCCGACAACTCGATCGGATGACCCGACCGGAGCTTTCGAGAGTCGGCTTTGATACCATATGAAATAACCCGGGTCAAATCCCGAGTCTGAAACAAATCTTGGGTCAAATCCAAAGTCCGAATCGAATCAAATCCATCAAAATAAAGCCTCAAACCACTGTCCCAATAGTATCTTCTTGGGTCATCTTAGCTCACCATAGGCTCACCCAAAAGGTCATGACTTGAAGGTTCTATTGGTAGTAACTTATTTCCTTATATGCAGACAAATTTTTCTCCTATCTTTCGATGTGGGACTGGGGTGTTACAATACCATTGCCGATGCATTGTCAAAACTAGATACTACGAATGCAAGTATTTTTTATGGTTCTGTATATTTGGAAACTCTACACCAACCTAGTATACTGCATGACGTAGTGTTATATGTCGAGCGCTCTGATTGCTAGCTGACTCCATATCTGGAGTATCTGACAGATGGCGTCCTTCATTCGGATCAGATGTTGGCTAAGAAAGTAAAGTATAAAAGTGCCAATTTTCTACTTATTGATGGGGATCTTTATCGAAGAGCTTTACCATCCTCGTTATTGAAGTGTTTAGTTCCCTCAGAGGCTGAATATGCTCTTCGGGAGGTTCATGAAAGTACCTGTGGCGATCATATGGCTGCAAAGTCGTTAGCCTATAAAGTACTTCGACAGGGGTATTATTGGGCCACAATTTTTAAGGAGGCTACTGAGTACGTAAAGAAGTGTCGAAAGTGCCAATTGAACAGTCCGATCCCACATCAGCCACCAGAAGAGCTATATTCGATTTTATCTCCTATACATTTTGTTGTCTGGGAGGTGGATATACTGGGTCTATTGCCGAAAGCTAAAGGTCAGGTCAGTTTTGTTATAGTAGCAATTGATTATATGACCAAGTGGGTGGAAGCGAAGCCACTTAAATTGATAACTGAGCAAGAATGTTTAAAGTTTTTAAAGGAGTCTATAGTGTTTCATTTTGAAATTCCTAAGGTGGTGATATCAGACAACAAACGCTAGTTTGTGGGATCAAAGTTTGAAGCATTTTTGAAGGAATTGGGGATCCAGCACAGAAGAACTTCGGTAGCTCATCCACAGTCTAATGGGCAGGTTGAAGTAACTAACATAATGCTTTTAAATGGGATAAAGCGAAGACTGGATGAGGCGAAGGGAAGATGGCTAGAGGAGTTTCTTAACGTATTATGGGCTTATCGAACTACTATGAGGACTACAACGGAAGATTCACCTTTCAAGTTGGCTTATGGTACAGATGCCTTAGTCCCTGTGGAGATTGGATCTACAAGTCTTTGGGTCAGTCAGTTTAAAGAAATATACAATGATGAAGGGCTGAAGGTCAACATGGACTTACTAGAAGAAGTCAGAGAAACAACCTTGATAAAATTGGCAGCTTATCAGCGACGTGTAGCTAAATACTATAACAAAGGGGTAAAGCTTCGAAGCTTTGAAGTGGGAGATTTTGACCTCAAGGAAGTCGAAGCTTATATGCCTCAAAATTTAGGAAAGCTGATGCCAAATTGGGAAGGTCCTTACGCAGTTATTTAAGTGTCGAAGTCAGGGACTTATCGATTGTGAGCTTTAGACAGATCGAAAATCAAGAATACTTGGCATGCTGGTAGTCTTCAGAAGTATTTTCAGCAGAGATAATGTCAGTCCGCCAGAGTCTGTAATTATTTGAATCATCATCGGGCAAAGGTCCAAAAATACCCCTGACGTTTACCCCGATATCCCACTTACACCCTGAACTATTTTTTTTTAAAAGTACACTC
This sequence comes from Panax notoginseng, assembly GCA_016801055.1. Classification (NCBI taxonomy): domain Eukaryota; kingdom Viridiplantae; phylum Streptophyta; class Magnoliopsida; order Apiales; family Araliaceae; genus Panax; species Panax notoginseng. The sequence continues at coordinate 155,278,442 of CM029023.1, read as the reverse complement.
AACGTTACAAATTTTGGCCCAACTATGCCCCTCCCGTCAACGGATCTGCCACTTAGATAAATGTGGTTGACTAGGCTGGACACATGACAAAAATAAAATTTAATAATTTATTATTATTATTTTTTCTCTTTCTCCTTTTTTTTCTTCTCCCTTTTTTTTCTCTCTCTCTTTTTTCTTCTTCCTCTGTTCCGTTATGCAGATGATCATTCAGTTCAGTGCATCATCATTACCACAACGCCTACTTATAGATGGATTCTACAAATGAATCCCCCCCATTACAATAACCTCTCTCTTGCTCCTTTCTTAGCTCTACCACATAATCCATCAGGCCATTTTGACAACTGGGTCAGAATATAGAACAGGGGAATGACTCCATGTTGAATAAGGATCCATTGAAGTACCCATATTATCTCCCTGGGGCAACCCATGCAATGTTGGCTTGTTATGGTCATAAGAACTCTGAGAACACCCACCAACAGGAGATCGAAAATAGCCATTAAAACTTTCGTTTGAGTAACAATGATCAACATTATAAGGACTAATTTCATGGGGAAAATGACTACTGAGCCTAAATCCATCTGGGTCTATCCCAAAACCCCTAAGATTAGAACAATAATAATGTTCATCGCCAATATGCATTCTAGAAGGATTCTCAAACAAACCAAAATCTTCCGACTTATGCCCATTTACGCCTCCTTCATCTCCTCCCTGGTCAAAATCTCACAGCTCACCGTCGGTAATATCTTTCAATCGCCATCATCATCAAAGTAATTGAACACTCGCTGGATAACTGATAAGTGGGTTTTACACCTACTTATTGGATATTAATTCACGTGAACTATGCCCATCTCAAGTATATTTTAGTGTGTTTTTAGTGCATTTCATGTTATTTTCCATTACATTTACTTAAAACTCTGTTGGTGTGAAAGTGCAAGATATGGCATGATTTGGTGATGAAAATGTCATGAGGCTATAGGATGCATGGCGTGAGGAGCTAGTGGAGCAAGGAAACCAAGCATGACGAGGATGAACAGCTCAACCATTCAGTAGCCGCAGCAACAATGCAGAACCAGACTCAGAAGCAGCAAAACAGAGTACAGACTGCAAGCCGCGCGACAGAATACACTTGAGGATGTGCGCCCGCGCGAGCCACCGGGCGCCCGCGTGAGGAATGTAAAGGAGGGGCGCGCGGCCGTGCGCGATGCATGATGCTGCTGAGCTGTTTATTTTAATTTCTAATTTTAAGGGTTGTAATTAAATTAAAAACGATTTCTGACTGGTGTCAGAAGAGTCATTCAGTACTTTTGATGTATTTTCATATTGAAACTAGGGTTTACACGTTGAGAGAGATTCCAACGTAGAACGAAGCCTAAACTCCATCTTTTCTAATTCTTCTTGGGATTTTCTATCAGTGTGGATTATTATTATTATTTTGTTGGATTTATATGAGGATTTGAACGTTACTAGTGGATGATAATCAGCATTCGGGTTTGATCGTTTCTATCCTTCATCTTTCAATTGTTTGCTTATTAGCCATGTTTAGCTTTGATCCCATAATGGCTTTTGGTTCAGTCATGAACTAAACTCCATTATGGGATTCTAACGGATTTTAGTATGTAGTTTACTTGCATGCTTGAATGCTGAACTATTTTGTAAGACCCCAACTTTTATAAATAAAGATGAATTTTCTATAAATATCATTTTTAAATATTATGGAGTTAATTTGATATAATGTTATAGTTGTGTGTAATATTTATAAATTTTGTAAAGTACGCAAGTTTTAGCTGCACCAAAGAAGATGTGGTCCAGACTCAAAGTAGAATGCAAAGAGGACCACGCCAATCTGCTAAGTACAGAAGATGTTCAAGCTTAAAGACATCTTAGCAGCTCAGCAACAACAACAACAACAACAACAAGAAGCCAGAGTCTGAGGGGTTCCTTGTCTAGAGGGACTAAATGAAGTTCTAAGACTGCTGGCCTTGAAGAGTTCTTAGTGAATTGAAGTTCCAAGGCTGTTGGCCTTGAAGAGTTCTTAGTGAACTGAAGGTCCAAGGCTGCTGACCTTGAAGGAATCTTAGTGATTCAGGGTGCTGACCTTCTTTAGTGGAAATCATGCTAGTTGAAAGCAGAAGAGTGGGTTAGGAGCTTGAGTTTCTGAATCACTTAAAATCCCCTGTGTCTTTTCCTTTATGTCATTTACATTATGTACTTGACTGCTATAACTGCTATGTATGTATTAACTGTTTACCACCGAACTAACTCTGAGAACAACGTATGAATTATTATGAATATATCAATGAAAGGGATCTTTTACTTATTCCGCTGTGCTTGAAAAGATTCTTATGTTTGTCATATGCTAATTCAATAGCAATACAAAATAAACGAAAAAAGTATTTGAAATTAAAAGGATCTATTCAACCCCGCCTTCTAGATCTATTGTGTGCCTACTGGGAACTAACAATATTGCCTGTCTTTTCAGCTGTTCACGAAACACGAAGGCAACACATTTAATTTTAGCAATGATGACGAATTTGAAGAAATATTAACCGAAGTGGGCTTCCAGTTTGGGCTTTCGGTTTTGATTTATTTTGTTTGAATTTCCTACTAGATGGGTCGCGGGTTATTTTTCCAATTGGGCCCTGAGTACTATTTCATTAAACATTTTGTTTAATAAAATACTGGGGGGCAATGTTGAGCCATGATACTTTAAACATGTTGGGTTGTGGTCTTGAAAGTATTTGGCCGGACCAATGGGCATGTCCATTAGAAGAATAATAGTTCTCTTTGGGCTTTGACCGGTAATGATGACAAAGATGAACATTAACTGTTATCTGTGTAGTTCATTAATGAGGATGGGACTAAGTCGGCCGGCGGTGGAAAAAGTTGAGCAGGTGAGCTGCCGATAGTGGGATGGTGTCAGGAGGGAGGTCGACTGAGAAACTTTAGAGTATATCAGAACATAATAAGATACAAAAGAGGTAACTGATATTTTCATTATCAAAACACTAGAACTAAATACTCTCCATTGTTATCCTTATATTTGCATGTACTAACTCTCACGCCGGAGCTATCCCCCGAAGGTTCAAGCCGTCAAGCTTCTGGTATTGACATGTTTAATGTACAGGATTGAACGAGCTTTTATGTGATTGAGGCGCGTGGAAAGATCTTGCCGTTAAGAGTAACTATATTTATCGTATTATTTCTCTTATACCATCATAATTTATTTAATACTCCCTCCATTCCTAAATATAGATCGTTTTGGACTTTCTTTTTTATTCTTAATTATTTGACGTTTGTGGCTATCTAAGAGAATTGATCATAGTTGTTCCCAAATTGCCCCCCTATAATTAAGGTGTTTTATGGGGAGAGAGAAATGGAAAGAAAATAAGAGTAAATGAGAGAGTGTGACGCCCCCAAATCCAGGTTCTCTAACCTCAGATTCGGTGCTCACGATCTATCATCATCATAAGCATTCTATAACTATTACGGAAATAATAAACATACATTGTTTATTATAATAAAGTTTCATAACATGGTCCCAAGGTCTTCTTAACCTTAACTTAAACGCACCATTCATATTACAAAAGGTTTACATAAGAAATCCCATTAGATAATAATAATTAACATTCATTCTAAACTATTCCTGGATCTTGCCCTTGCCCTTGTCCTTCGTGTTGGATCCTTTGGCTTAGCTGAAATAAATGTCATGATATAGCAAGGGTAAGCAACTAATTTACTTAGCAAGTTTATATACAAGGGAGATATATCATGACTGAGAAGAAGTTTTGCTTTCGATGTTCAACAATAATATAAGGTTGTGAAGGAACATGAATTAATAATCAACAATTGAATATTCGAATAATTGAATAACATGTACTGAGTAGTTTTGAAATAACCATGAATATTTGCCAAGGTTCTCAGTCATTTAAACTGGACCTCTTAATAAGTTTTAGTATTCAAGGGGATCAGCCTTTCATACCCCGTGATTTATGCATAAACACTTAATATTCCGGCATCAATATCATGCCTTAATCAAATTCGTCCTTTTCTCAGTCAAGAGTTCTTATCATATCAATTTAATAAGAACAGCTTTTTAAAACACATTTAATTTAATAAATTTAAACATGTTTGATCTAGCTGATACAATTAGCATAGATCTATCTCATAAACAGTTCATAAATGAAAGAACTTTAATTTAATTCACAGTTCAATAATAATAGAACAGGAATTCAATTGCACAAAGTGCGAATTTCAATAATCAATATAGATGTGAATAATCATCAATAATTATTCACTAACATGCTTTGAAAATAATAACTCGAGTTTGAGTTAGGACACTTGCCTCGTCTGTAGATTATGGCTACGCAATTAATTTATATCCACTATGCAGTTAAATTATCTTCCTTTGAGAGACCTATAGTTAATCTTTCAATTAGTCATAGTATATGTAAGACCCCAACTTTTATAAATAAAGACGAATTTTCTATAAATATCATTTTTGAATATTATGGAGTTAATTTGATATAATGTTATAGTTGTGGGTAATATTTATAAATTTTGCAAAGTACGCAAGTTGTTATATAATATTCGATTGGTCGGGGAATATTCGTTTTAACAGGAAATATTCGTACAACGACACAATCATTGGTAGACCCCACAACGGAATTATTATCGGATTGAGAAAACGACAAAAATATTTTATTAAAAATAACGGCAAAAGTTTTACCATTGGTACTGTTGAACTACTCGGTAGTAAAAGTACAGTAATACGTGTGGTTGCATAGTAACACACTGTATTGATTATTAATGCTTATGTGAGAAGTCACTCAGTTTGATTCAATTATTGTCAGTTAATAATATGAATTATTTAGCGATAATGACGTTTTATTTTATTCGTATTATTAACGTAATAAAACAGAAACATCTTTTTATATAAAACAGAATACTTTATTAAAGTTATTCTATAAATAGAATATATTATATTTTATTTAAAATATTTTTCTTTAAATATGGACCGTTAGATTAAAGTAATCAATCTGGACCGTTCATGGATTAGTTACTATGCATTCTATTTTTCTATAAATAGCAGCTCATTCCTTCATTATTTCTTACGAATTCACTGAACTCTAGATAGAGAAACTATAGAGAGAAACTATAGAGAGAGAGAAGAAGAGTATTCTGCTACTTAACTACTTCCTTATTTCAGCTCTTCTTTAAAACGGTAAGGGGTGTTATTCTTTCTTATTCATGAAGAGAACTGTTGTTATTCCATTTCTTATTATTCTGTTGGAATAACCTGTATACGCGGTCTACCCTATACTTGGTGACATTCTTCTATTATTCTGTTGGAACATCCTGTCTATGTGTTTTACACCGGACCTGGTTCCGTCTTTATTATTATTCTGTTGGAACATCTTGCATGTGTGTTTTACACCGGACCTGGTTCCGTCTTTATTATTATTCTGTTGGAACATCCTGTCTGTGTGTTTTACACCGGACCTGATTCCGTCTTTATTATTATTATTCTGTTGGAACATCCTGTCTGTGTATTTTACACCGGACCTGGTTCCGTCTTTATTATTATTCTGTTGAAATATCCTGTCTGTGCGTTTTACGCCGGACCTGGTTCCATTATTTATTATTCTGGTGGAATAACCTGTCTGTGCGGTCTATCGCATGCATGGTGATTTCTTTTGTTATTCCATTATTTATTATACTCAGTTGGTTAAGTTTTGACTTCTATACTCTATAAAATTTGTGGAATATCCTTGATAATTGCGATTCATCCAGTATCTTTTCATGAAAATATTCTTCTATGTATTCTTGAATTTTACTCCACAAAGCAGTATCATGTTGACAATTTGGACGTTAATTCTTGGATGAATTAATTCTTGAACTTGTTTTATTGAATTCTTATATCATTGTCGTCATCCTCATGTTTATAAAATATTGAAAGTCATTTGTGGCCTGTAGTGCATAGATGGACTTGGTATGATTATGACCAGGGATTATTCGGTATAATCATGACCGCAATGTTACAAATGATGTGGTAAAAGTCCTCATTGGCCCGTAGTGCATTGATGGACAGTTGTTGGCATGATCATGACTATTAATGAATACACGAATATCCTTGGCCGTAGTGCAGTGGTGATTCGATGATGTGGATTATTTTATTAAGCTGAGTCGCTGCGATAACAGTGTTGAAAAACCTTTTAAATCATTAAAGATAGTAGAGTTTATTTTCTACTTGACTCTTTTAATGGATTGCTTGTTCCGCTGCAGTTAAACTTGATGTCTATTATATTTTATCAGTGTAACACTGTTGAAGGCTAATGATAATTTATTCTGCATTATCTTAGTCATAATATTTCTTACTGGGCTAGTTGAGCTCACCCTTTCTTTCACTGTTCTATTCAGGAAATGAGAATATAGCTGGGACGAGTCGGGAAACGGAGTGATGGTCCAGAGGATAGCATTAGTAGTCCTCACTATTCTGTGAAATAGTGTGATAATAATTGTAATGAGGACACCTTTTGAGTATAAATACTCTCTAGAAGATAATATTTGTATTCAAACTCACAGATTATGTTTGGTCGTATTGTACACGACAGTTGTATTTGTATTCAGTACCATGTATCTGGCGACCCAAGATGGGTGATGTATACCTAATTATGGGGGCGTCACAGTATAATATTAGATTACGTAATCACATAAATATTATACATTACATTTAGTTCTTATAAACATAATATTATTAATCTTGATAATATTTAATCCACCTTTTAGTATTATTAGTTCCCTAATAATACTTTCATTTGCTTACTAATATTATTAACATCTTAATAATATTTTAATACCTTACTAATATTGTGACGCCCCCAAAATAGGTATACAACACCCATTCTGTGTCGCCAAAATACATGGTACAGAAACAACAACATCTTTACTAGTACAACATAAGAACTGTGAGTTTAAATATAAATATTGTCATCTAGACAATATCCACACTCAAATAAGTCCTCATTACAATTATTGATACATTATTTCACAAAAATGGTGAGGAATACTAAAATAACTTCTAGAACCATCATTCCATACCCCGACTAGTACTCGCTACATTCTCGCCTCCTGAGAAAAATAGAACAAAAAGGAAAAGGGTGAGCTCAACTAGCCCAGTAAAGAACATTATGACTAAGATAATACAGAACAAATTATCGTTAGTCCTCAACAGGGAAAAATCTAATAGAATACAATAGATAACAAGTTTTAAATCAATAACTACAGCGGAAACAACAAATCATTAGAAGAGTCAAGTAGAGAATGAGTTCTACTATCTTCTAAGATTTAAAAGTCCATCATCAATATTTTATCCCTGTAACAACAATCAATAACCATCTTTAATCAAATATTCATCTTTGCACTACAGGCCAAAGATATTCATTTGCATCACCAGTCGGTCATGTTCATCTCAACACCTGTTCATCTTTGCACTCCGGGCCAAAGATATTCATCAGTTAATCATTCATCTTTGCACTACAGGCCAAAGATATTCAGTAATATCATCATTTAAGACTGAGGATGATGAAAAATATCTTAAAGAAAACGAATCCAGTGAAACAAAATAACAAATATTAAGAATTCGTATTTCGATTTATCCATGTCTAAAAACACCTTATAATTATTCATAGTGAAGTAAAATTTAAGAATGATCAAAACATGGATACAATCAAAGCTAGTACCCAGAATAGATATTTTGGACGAAAAGAAGAAAATTTTATTTTTCGGTGAATAGTAACTCGTGAATAGTAACCCCGACGTGAAAAGATCTAAATTTGATAAAAAAAATTCAACCAATATTTCGGCATAATGATATTGAAAAAATAATATCATTTTCGAATAAAATAACTTCCCTTACCTCGTAAAGACAGTACTTCTGGTTGGAATACCGGTATAAGGCTGAAAGAAACTTGCTCTGATGAATAGAAACTCTCAAAGTATCTAAATACTCACAAAATACACTCAATAATCTAGAGAGAGAAAGAGAGAAAACTTGTTTCTGGTGTGATTTTCAATTCTAACTTAGCCCTCTATTTATAGAAAAATGTTAGCACGCCGAAGCAGACTTAACCTGCAACCTGATGGCTTTACCTGCTACTATTCAAGCCTACCACATTTGAATAAAAATCTCAGCACATTTCTTCACCAACCAAGAGTGGACCCACCAATTCTAGAATTTTCCACCAAAATGATAAACTCCGAAAATTCAACAATTCCTGAACCAGTCATTTCGTAAAATTCATAATAAATCATACGTTTAATTTTAACGGTTCAAAATTTGTGGACATATACTCAACTTATATATGTATAACATATCCAAAAATTACCACGATCCAACGGTCGGATTAAAAATTATAACCCCCGCAAAATATCTCAAAAACCATGATTTTTAATACCTCAATTCCGACAAAAATACTAATAAAAATCTCAACATTAACTCCTTCATTTTTAACCACAAAAATATATCCCTCATTTATATCCACATAAAATAAATATTTCCTTATCATATAAATCAATAATTAATTATTCACAAATAATATTACAGAATCACATTTATGACAACCAGGCCGTTCCCAGGAAAGAGGGGGCTTTCCAATAAGGATTTCTCCTTATTGGCGCGCAATTAGATGACCAAACCTCTCCTTAGACAGAACTTTTTAGACATTGCCAATAATGTTATCTAATAATATTATTCAAATAATATGAATTATTGATCTAATAATGGGAAATACTGTGTAGTGACAATTATTGAAACAATACTTGCCTGATAACTGTTATTGTAGGAGAATTCCACCAATGGTAGGTATTTATCCCAACTCCCTTTGAAATCTAGGACACAAAGTCTTAATAGATCTTCAAGAGTTTGAATAGTCCTCTTTGATTGTCTGTCCGTTTGAGGATGGTATGCCGAACTAAATCGTAAATCTATGCCCAAAGCTTTTTGCAAGCTAACCCAAAATCTTGAAGTGAATCTTGGGTCACGATCCGAAACTATGGATACTGGCATGCCATGCAGTCTCACAATCTCATCTACGTATATACGAGCAAGACGTTCAAGGGAATAAGTCTCTCGTATCGGTAAGAAATGAGCAGACTTGGTTAATCTATCAACAATAACCCAAATAGCATTTATGCCTTGAGAAACTGTGGGAAGACCCGTAACGAAATCCATGGTAATGTGTTCCCACTTCCATTTCGAAATCTCAAGTGGTTGCAATGGACCCTTTGACACTTGATGTTCCGCCTTTACACGTTGATAAGTTGAACACCTCGAGATAAACTTTGCAATCTCTCTCTTCATATTATTCCACCAAAATGTATGTCGAAGATCACGATACATTTTGGTACTTCCAGGATGGACTGCAAATGGTGTATTGTGTGCTTCCATCATGATCTTGTACTTCAAATCAGAATCGTTAGGAACACAAAGTCTGGAGTGGACTCGAAGTATTCCTTCTTCATCGATTCTTGCTTCTAGAATAGCACCTTCTTGCACTTTATTCTTCATATGCATCAGTTCAGGGTCTGTGGTTTGAGCAACTTTAACTTTATCAATTAAAGTTGGTTTTATGCGTATACTTGACATCATCGCACTCGTTCCTGCATATGATCTTCTACTCAACGCGTCAGCTACCACGTTTGCTTTTCCAGGATGGTATTGAATAGTGTGGTCGTAATCTTTCAACAGCTCGAGCCAACGTCGTTGCCGCATTTTGAGTTCTTTTTGAGTGAAGAAATATTTGAGGCTTTTATGGTCTGAATAAATCTCCACTTTCTCCCCATATAGATAGTGCCTCCAGATCTTTAGCGCGAAAACGACTGCTGCCAACTCTAGATCATGAGTAGGATAATTTCTCTCATATTCTTTAAGTTGTCGCGAGGCATAGGCTATAACTTTCCCACGTTGCATGAGAACACATCCTAGCCCTTTGCCTGAAGCATCGCTGTAGATAACAAATCCATCCGAACCAGATGGTATGGTCAAAACTGGTGCCGAAATGAGTCTCCTCTTAAGCTCTTGAAAACTCTTCTCGCATTCCTCGCTCCATACGAATTTGATATCTTTCCGAGTCAGCTGAGTTAACGGGGTAGCGATTCGAGAAAACTCTTCTCGCATTCAATCTTCGCCGGGTCAACAGATACTCCATGTTTTGACACCACGTGCCCTAGGAATGCTACTTCCTCAAGCCAGAACTCGCATTTCTTCAACTTAGCATATAACTTGTTTTCACGCAGCCTTTGGAGTACCAGCTTCAAATGATGCTCATGATCTTCACGGCTTTTGGAATATATGAGGATGTCATCAATAAAGATAACAACGAACTGATCCAAATAATCCTTGAATACTCGGTTCATCATATCCATGAAAGTCGCAGGAGCATTAGTCAATCCAAAAGACATGACTAGGAATTTATAATGCCCGTACCGAGTTCTAAAGGCAGTCTTTGGAATATCCTCAGTTTTAACCTTCAGCTGATGATATACAGAACGAAGATCGATCTTTGAAAAGAATTGTGCTCCTTGTAACTGGTCAAACAGGTCATCAATACGAGGTAGCGGATACCTATTCTTAATAGTGACATGGTTTAATTCCCGATAATCAATACAAAGTCGCATACTCCCGTCTTTCTTCTTTGCAAATAAAATAGGAGCACCCCAAGGAGATGTACTAGGACGAATGAAACCGATGTCCAACAACTCTTGTAGTTGGACCTTTAACTCCTGAAGTTCAATAGGAGCCATTCGATATGGGATTTTAGAAATGAGCTTTGTACCAGGTTCAAGATCAATAAAGAATTTAATTTCACGTTCCGGGGGTAGACCGGGAAGTTCTTCAGGAAATACGTCAGGAAAGTCAATAACAACAAGAATATTATTCAAATTTGACGTGTCTTTATTCAAATCCATAACATGGGCTAAGAAAGCTTGACATTCGTTTTTTAATAAATGAATGACTTTATGACTTGATATAACAGTGATTGATTTTAATGGCTTAGTTGCTTGAATTCGTACAATAGGTTGGTTAGGAATATGAAAACTAACAACCTTACAAAAATAATCAATTTTGGCATGATGAGTAGTTAACCAATCAATCCCTAAAATCACATCAAAAGCAAGTATCTTTAAAGAGATAAGGTCAACAGGTAATGTGATGGTGCCAACTTGGATCAAACAAGATTTATAAACAGTGAATGTGATGAAAGTTTCTCCTAACGAAGTCTCCACAGATAAATCAAAGTCTAACTTCTCCGGAGTCAAGTTTAAACGTTGAGCACAAGCAGGAGAGATAAAAGAATGGGTAGAACCGGTATCTAATAAGGTATAAACTTCGCATGAATTTATGATTAGCTTACCCGTGATCACCTCGTTTGGGTTCCTTGCATGTTGACCAGTCACGACAAACGCTCTTCCAGGAACCATTGACTTTATCTTTTCTGGGACAGCTTTTTGAGTCACCATCCCAGCTGGACTTGGTTTTGCTACAGTGCAATCTCGAGCGATATGTCCTTCCTTTCCATAATTATAACATACCTTAAACTGTTGTGGGCAGTTTGGGCTGATATGTCCTTCTTTTCCGCACTTATAGCATATAACCGGTGGTCATTCTCCTCCCTTGGAACCAATTGCTGCTGGTGCTGACGTCTTCGTATTGTCATTGTTGAATCTCCTCTTTTTAAAATCTCCTCCCGACTCGCTTCTTCTATTTTCATAGCCACGATTACCACCAGAGTGGTTGTCATTCTTATCTGTATTTTTCTTTCTCCGCTGGTTATCATTGTTCTGATGACTGCTGTCACCGATATTGATCCTGGTTGTGGTCCCTCAGTTGACCGTACTCGTTATCTCGCTCTAATAATTGAGCCATGTTGACAACATCTGAATAGAGAGAAAATTTATGAGAAATGAGATATTGACGTATGCCGGGTTTCAAACCTCTCAGAAACATCCTCGTCATACGTTCCTCATTCTCCACCAAATGAGGTGCAAACCTGGACAACTCTGTAAACTTCGCCTCGTACTGAGACACCGTCATGTAATTCTGCTCCAGTCTAATAAACTCTACCTCCTTCATATGACGAATACTTTTAGGAAAGTACTTGTCATTGAAAAGTTTCTAAAATGTCTCCCAAGACATGCTGAGTGCGGCTGGATGGGTACGCTTCACAGACTCCCACCAGTAGTCTGCCTCGCCACGAACATAAAGGTGGCGAATGGAACCTTCTGTTCCTCCGTGCATCCCAAGACATCGAATATCTTGGTAATTTGCTTGACCCACGTTTCCGCCATGATCAGATCCGGCTTTCCCTTAAATTCTGGTGGTCCCAATTCTTTGACCTGTTTGGCTGTGACAAACCGTGAATTGCTATCATTTCCTCCTGTATTTTGAACACGAGTCTCCCTCGTCTGGTTCTGCATGATTACAAAAAACTTCTAAACATTCCAACGTTCATCATCTGTGTGACAACCCTAAAATAGGTTCATTCCATCCAACCTATTCTGAGTCGCCAAATACATGGTACAGAAAATAACTACAACTTTATTACAACAATTGTCGTGCAAAATACAACAACACATATGCTGTGAGTTTGGATACAAATATATACCAAATGTGACTCATGTTTCAACTGTGAACATCATCTCACAATGACACCTTACATAAAGGTATAGTCAAAAACTGTTTTAGAAATTAGAATCTTTGGGAAGTGCTCAAGGAAACCTTCGTACATGGGAGGTCATGCGTCCAGGTTATGATAGATATCATATGGCCACAGAATTATCCTTGGTTGACCCAATAGACCCCAAAGAAAAATAAGAAGATTACTATCATATTCTTCCCAATGGTGAGTCTTCTCTTGACATATCATTATCTCTACTGTCTCTAATTAAGAATTATACTTCAAACAAACACCAAGATTATATAGGTAGTGCTCGTATATATACTCAGCAAGTGGATGAGAACATCCCTGTCTTATGATGACACCAGGTTGTATGTCGTTAGACATCTTGTATGATAGTGGCAAACCACCCTTCCAACGTTGGGTACACCTTACCCTATTAGATTCACCAAATAAAACTACTAAATAAACTTTTCTATACTGCTTCGGGAGAACATCCACAGCTAGAGACCACCGTTCTATTTCTCCGTTACCCTCGCTCGACCCAGCTACACTCTTATTACCTGAAAGGAATTGTGAAGCAAAAGGGTGAGCACAACTAGCTCAGTAAAGAATATCATGACTAAATATAATTAAATTATCAATAGCCTTCATCAATAATAAATCAGAGATTTAGAACATATGGTAAATAATAAAAATTTCAACCATAATTACAGCGGAACGAGCAATCCATTAGAAGAGTCAAATAGACTATAAAGTCTATTATCTTCTCCATGTTAAAAATCCACCAACAATATTTTATCCCTGTAACATCAATCAACAGTTCCTTTCCACAATCATATGAATAACTCATAATCATAATTGTGATTCTAAATTTTTCTTCGCACCCAAGACGAAGAATATTTTCATCACCTGTCTTTACCTGAAACATCAAAGATCATGGTTATACCAAATCACAGTTCCTGTTCATAATCATACTAATAAATCCATCTTTGCACTACGACCAAAGATATTCAACAACAGTTCATCTTTGCACTACAGGCCAAAGATATTCATCAACAGACCATCTTTGCACTACAGGCCAAAGATATTCATCAACAATTCATCTTTGCACTATAGGCCAAAGATATTCCTCAACAGTTCATATTTGCACTACAGGTCAAATATATTCATCAACAGTTCATATTTGCACTACAGGCCAAATATATTAATATCTCAAAGAAATATATAATCATTTCAGAATTTATATAAACAATAATTATAACCATGTTGATCATTTCACCTTTGCACTTAAGCTAAAGATATTCAATTATAAATTCAATGGTCATGATCATACCAGTCAACAATTCAACTTTGCACTACTGGCCAAAGAGAACCCATAGTCATGATCATACCAATAATTTACCCATCTTTACACTCAAGCGAAAGAGAATTTCAACATCAAGGTTATAAAAATGTTATATATGATCATAAAAATAATATGATCAAAACATGGATTTAATTTCAAGAGTAATATTCATAAATCAACTATAATTTGGTTAGAAAAAGAAACTAATTTTGTCGTGAATAGTAACTCGTGAATAGTAACTCGTGAATAGTAACTCGTGAATAGTAACCTATGAATAGTAATCTCGATATGAAAAAGGTAGAAATTCCACAATAATATACATACCAATATTTCGGTATAATGATATTGAAAGAATAATATTTCTTAAGCTTATAAATAATTTATTTAAATTATTTATACTTTACTAATTAATGCATTTAATCATCATAAAATGCCAACTCTTACAATTTCATCATCAATAACCAAAACCCTCATCAAAAATCTGTATATACCTCATATAGGATTCTCAAGCCATAAAATCCTATTTTCCAATTTTCTTTCTTCACAAAACATATTTAATTCATTTACTCATAACTAGACTATTTTTATGAAAAATACCAAATCAGTTCCAAAAATATTTCTTTTCTGGAATTTAGCATAATATAATCCCATAGTGAACGTATATTTTTTTCAGAATTTTTAAAAGTCATTTACTATTTTTTATATGGCCAAAACAGCCGAATATTTAGATATTTATCAAAAATTGTACTTTTATCTAAAAATTCTGAAATTCACAGAGTACACTCCTATCATATACATGTACTCCCAATAAAAATTTCATCAATTTTAGAGTTAACCGCAAGGAGTTATAAGGGGTTACTTTTAAAATAGTTTTTTTTCATAAAATTCATAACTCTTAATCTATACATCCAAAAATCACCATTTTTGGACACAATCAAGAAAACTCATCAAAATATCATTTCAAATTTTTCTAGAATTTTTGAAGTTCAGAAAAATTACGAAACTGAAAATCATAACAACCCTTAAAATCCCTTACTATCCCTTACCTCAAAAGAGCAGTACTTCTGATCGGTATAAGGCTGAAGAAAACTTGTACTGATGAATAGAAACCCACAAAGTATCTAAATACTCACAAAATATACTCAATAATCTAGAGAGAGAAAGAGAGAAAACTTATGAATTCTGGTGTGATTTTCAATTCTAACTTAGCCCTCTATTTATAGGAAAATGTTAGCACGCCGAAGTAGACTTAACCTGCAACCTGATGGCTTTACCTGCTACTATTCCCACCCACCATATTTGAATAAAAATCTCAGCACATTTCTTCACCAACCAAGAGTGGGGCCCACCAATTCTAGAATTTTCCACCAAAATGATTAACTCCGAAAATTCAATAATTTCTAAACCAGTCATCTCGTAAAATTCATAACAAATCATTCATTCATTTTTAACGGTTCAAAATTTGTGGACATATACTCAACTTATATATGTATAACATATCCAAAAATCACAACGATCCAACGGTCGGATTAAAAATTATAACCCTCGTAAAATATCTCAAAAACCCTAATTTGATTTTCAATACCTCCGTTCCGACAAAAATAAAGATAAAACACCTCAACATTAACTCCTTCATTTTTAACCATAAAAATATATCCCTCATTTATATCCACATCAAATAAATATTTTATTGTCATATAAATCAATAATTAATTATTCACAAATAATATTACAGAATCACAGTACTGGCAACCAGGCCGTTCCCAGGAAAGAGGGGGCTTTCCAATAAGGATTTTTTCTTACTGGCGCGCAATTAGGTGACCAAACCTCTCCTTAGACAGAATTTTCTAGACATTGCCAATAATGCTATCTAATAATATTATTCAAATAATATAAATTATTGATCTGATAATGGAAAATACTGTGCATCAACAATTATTGAAACAACAATAATATAAAATATCAACGCAACAATTATTGATTCAATAAAATAAAATATTGAACAGAAATTACTGTAACAATTATTGAGTAGTACCTTCTCACGTAAGAATCAATAATTGAAAAAAATACCGTGCAATATCGTGTGCTACTGTGCAACTACGCGTATTACTGTATTTTAACCACCAGGTATTCCAACAATGTTAACGGTAATAACTACGCCGTTAATTATAAAACTCAATTTTTTTCGTTATCTTCATCCGACAGTTTTCCGTTATGGGGCCTACAAATGGCTGCGCCGTCGTACGAATATTCCCCGACAGAAAGAATATTTCACGACCATACGAATATTCCCCGACAACAATGAATATTTTATAACCACTTGTGTAGTTTGAAAAAATTTCATATATCACCCTTAACTTTAACTTTTATCAATTTAACCATTTACTGAATAGTAACTATAAAAAAAAATTGAATACTTTTATTTCATAAAATTCGGAGTCTTACAATCTGCTCATTGGTGTTTTTCACAAGAGGAACATTGCCAGCTTGTTACACGTTCTCCTCGTTGGTAAGCACCGGTGTCTCCACGGTCTCATTTACTCCACTGTTAACATTCTCAGTCGACATTCTCAAATATTACCATAAAATAAGGGTTAATTAAAGAAATTAACAAATCACATAAAACCCCTATATTATGACTGACCAATAAATAAGCTTAGGTAGGACACACTAGCGAAGGATTTATTCGTCTCTCCCCTCCTAGTTCTATTCTCCGATCTCCGCCAGAGATCATATCCCTAAGCTCTGATACCAACTGTGATGCCCCCAAAATAGGTATACAACACCCATTCTAATTCGCCAAAATACATGGTACAGAAACAACTACATCTTTACTGTTACAACATAAGAACTGTGAGTTTAAATACAAATATTGTCATCTAGACAATATCCACACTCAAATAAGTCCTCATTAAAATTATTGATACATTATTTCACAAAAATATTGAGGACTACTAAAATAATTTTTAGAACCATCATTCCATACCCCGACTAATACTCGCTACATTCTCGCCTCCTGAGAAAAATAGAACAAAAAGGAAAAGGGTGAGCTCAACTAGCCCAGTAAAGAACATTATGACTAAGATAATACAGAACAAATTATCGTTAGTCCTCAACAGGGAAAAATCTAATAGAATACAATAGATAACAAGTTTTAAATCAATAACTACAGCGGAAATAACAAACCATTAGAAGAGTCAAGTAGAGAATGAGTTCTACTATCTTCTAAGATTTAAAAGTCCATCATCAATATTTTATCCCTGTAACAACAATCAATAACCATCTTTAATCAAATATTCATCTTTGCACTACAGGCCAAAGATATTCATTTGCATCACCAGTCGGTCATGTTCATCTCAACACCTGTTCATCTTTGCACTCCGGGCCAAAGATATTCATCAGTTAATCATTCATCTTTGCACTACAGGCCAAAGATATTCAGTAATATCATCATTTAGGACTGAGGATGATGAAAAATATCTTAAAAAAAACGAATCCAGTGAAACAAAATAACAAATATTAAGAATTCGTATTTCGATTTATCCATGTCCAAAAATACCTTATAATTATTCATAGTGAAGTAAAATTCAAGAATGATCAAAACATGGATACAATCAAAGCTAGTACCTAGAATATATATTTTGGACGAAAAGAAGAAAATTTTGTTTTTCGGTGAATAGTAACTCGTGAATAGTAACCCCGACGTGAAAAGTTCTAAATTTGATAAAAAATTTCAACCAATATTTCGGCATAATGATATTGAAAAAATAATATCATTTTCGAATAAAATAACTTCCCTTACCTCGTAAAGACAGTACTTCTGGTTGGAATACCGGTATAAGGCTGAAAGAAACTTGCTCTGATGAATAGAAACTCTCAAAGTATCTAAATACTCACAAAATACACTCAATAATCTAGAGAGAGAAAGATAGAAAACTTGTTTCTGGTGTGATTTTTAATTCTAACTTAGCCCTCTATTTATAGGAAAATGTTAGCACACCGAAGCAGACTTAACCTGCAACCTGATGGCTTTACCTGCTACTATTCAAGCCTACCACATTTGAATAAAAATCTCAGCACATTTCTTCACCAACCAAGAGTGGGCCCACCAATTCTAGAATTTTCTACCAAAATGATAAATTCTGAAAATTCAACAATTCCTGAACTAGTCATTTCGTAAAATTCATAATAAATCATACGTTCAATTTTAACGGTTCAAAATCTGTGGACATATACTCAACTTATATATGTATAACATATCCAAAAATTACCACGATCCAACGGTTGGATTAAAAATTATAACCCCCGCAAAATATCTCAAAAACTCTGATTTTTAATACCTCCATTCCGACAAAAATACTAATAAAAATCTCAACATTAACTCCTTCATTTTTAACCACAAAAATATATCCCTCATTTATATCCACATAAAATAAATATTTTCTTATTATATAAATCAATAATTAATTATTCACAAATAATATTACAGAATCACATTTATGACAACCAGGCCGTTCTCAGGAAAGAGGGGGCTTTCCAATAAGGATTTCTCCTTATTGGCGCGCAATTAGATGACCAAACCTCTCCTTAGACAGAACTTTCTAGACATTGCCAATAATGTTATCTAATAATATTATTCAAATAATATGAATTATTGATCTAATAATGGAAAATACTGTGTAGTGACAATTATTGAAATAACAGTAATATAAAATATCAACGCAGTAATTATTGAATTAATAAAATAAAATACTGAACAGTAATTACTGTAACCATTATTGAGTACGTAAGAATCAATAATTGGTGCAATACAGTGTGCTACTGTGCAACAACGCGTATTACTGTGTTTTAACCACCGGGTATTTCAATAGTATTAACGGTAACAACTACGCCGTTATTTATAAACAACTTATACTTGTTGTTTTCTTCATCCAATCGCTTTCCGTTATGGGGCCCACAAAAGACTGCGCCGTCGTACAAATATTCCCCGACAGGAAGAATATTTCACGACCAAACGAATATTCTCCGACAACAATGAATATTTTATAACCACCTGCTTATTTGAAATATTTGCGCATTTTACCCATAACTAACCTCATTAATCAATTTAACCCTTACTATTTCAAAATAATAAATAGAGG
The DNA here is from genome assembly GCA_016801055.1 of Panax notoginseng. Lineage (NCBI taxonomy): Eukaryota > Viridiplantae > Streptophyta > Magnoliopsida > Apiales > Araliaceae > Panax > Panax notoginseng. Next base: position 155,259,279 of record CM029023.1, on the reverse strand, counting down.
GAATTTAAATTTCATTTATTAATAATTTGAGGTCTTACAGGGTGTTTGTTTAAAACTGAATGGAGCTGAATCGGTCAATGCGTTTGTTTTAGTCTGAATGGCTGAATCGGTAAGATGGACGAGCTGAATAGCTAAGTCAGATTTTTTATAGCTAAATGGTTGAATGAACAGCTGAATGAAGTAAAAAAAAATTTAAAATTAGAAAATTTTAAAAAAAATACTAACTATTATATTAAGTAATATTAAATAAACTTACAACAATTTTGAATTTTTTCAGAGGGGTAAAATAATAAAGTTTTGTCATTCAGGCGTTTCAAACATGTTAATTATTAAATAATTTTTTTCATTCAGATTCAAATTCAGCTCATTCAGATTCATTAAGTTTTTATTAAGCACCCCCTAAAACAACATATATTAAGAAAAGGATGGAGTATATTTATTGAGAATGTGAGAGTTACAAAGAAATTTATCTAAAGAATTAAATGACATAAAAAAATAATTATTAGGGTCATAGAAAAGTGAAAAAGTAATTATTTGGGTCAAAAAAGTGAGAAAACAGTTATTGGGGTCATAAAAAATAAAAAAATAATTATTGAGGTCATAGAAAAGTGAAATAAAACTTCAATTAAATGTATCTACAAGAAATTGAATAATTAAAATTTTAAACTTTATTGATTTATTAATTAAAACTAATGTATTATAATTTATAAATTATAATAATGAATAAGTAAAATTTTATACTTTATTGATGAATAATTATAAATTTAAACTTCAAAAATTACAAATAATTGGACAAAAAATCATGTAAGGTCTCAAGCCAGATCAGGCCCAGCCAGGCCACTTTGTTGTCAAAAAATAGCGGCATTTTCAAGCCTTCCAAGCCAGGCCTGACCGGGCCCGGTCTTGACCGAGCCGGTCAGGTCGGGCTCAGGCCAGACCAAGACCGGTCGCATGCCTCGGGCCTTTTGTGCATCCCTAGCAACCACAAAGGAACAATTTTATAAAAAAAAATCCAAACTTGAATTAAACAAATCCCACACACATTCGTGATCATTCAATTTCACAATTCAAAAACCATAAATAATAGTACTATAAAGGCGATAGAATCAAAACCCAAAAAAATTAAAAGCAGATCGGAATCAAATGTACATGGAACTATTGTGATTGATGAGAGAAAAAGATAAAATTTTATAAGTTTGATTGATTGAATGTAGATATATACAGAGAGATGGTATCGAAGTGTACCGAGAAGAGAGGGGATGAATGACGATGTTTCCTCCCTTTCAGTCTCCCCACGTTGTTGGGTCTGGTGAAAGTTGCGTAGCGTATACTAGTCGTCGGCGGCGGCTGCTGCTCTTCACACACCACTGTTTTTTTTTTCAATTCTCATATTCTTTCACGATATTCTCCGGTACTTCTTTAATCTCTTTGTTTTCCATTTTTTCTCTGCTATTTTTATTCAAATTCGACAGTTCTTCAACTCAGCCAGTTCGCCTCTGTTTGGAATGTTTATCCCCGCCGTTGCTCCTACATTTTCGATTATAGTAATTCTCTATCAATTGGAGTGAAAGTGGGATAACATGTTTAAAAAATTTATTCACTGGGCTTTGGGATGATTCACATAGAAAATATCTAACTTATTCAGTAAGTCAGTTTGCTTACTGATTCAGTCATTAAAATTATTTATATATATAAATATATACATGAACAGTGTCATGATGATGACACGTTTTAAAATAAAAATAAAAATAAAAATATTTAATATTAATATTTTATTAAAATATCATAATCTTAAAATTGTACTATATATAGTACAACTTTTAATTTTGTAGTTAAACTAATTGAGTGAAGCGCATAATATTATAAGTGTATTAAACTATTATTTTTACTAGTAAATTTATAAATTTTTATGTACAATATATATATATATATATATATATATATATATTTATATGGGATCGATTTATAGTTAACATTGTCAATTTAAGATTATTTTTACAACATATCGTAACTCTCCATCCGAATATCGAATAGTTAAATAGAGGGTTCGTTTGCAGTTTAGTTTATAGTATTCCGCAGTTTAATACTGTGTACGGGACAAAATATTAAAATATCTCTCCTTATAAAAGTCTCTCGCAGTATTAAATTGCAGAGCCTAAAACTTAAAAAAATAATAATAATAATGATTGGTTGTCTCCTCATGTATAAGAGGATTATGCTTCTGCTAGCCGACGACACTTTTCTGTTCGTCTTTTTCTTTTGATATGGACCAACTCCAAGTCTTGAATTGTAACTTTCTCTTCATCTAATTTCTGAATTTCTCCATGTATCTCTGTTGTTTTTTCTTGATGCTTGAAAGAATTTCTAGCCATGACAATGGCTTGATATGGATTGATTACCATGTTTGAGTTTTCATTTTCTTTCGACATATTTGTTTTTAGTTTCCTTGCAACCGACAACAAGATAAATATAATAACTAAGTTCATGATGTCTTAAAATTACTATCAAAAGATAGATGGTTCAATTTATCCCTGAAATTGATCTCGGCAAAGTTGGAAGCCATGGCGTGAATGGCCGGCTTGATGGACTCCAAGGCACGCTTGCATGAGGTGGTCGTCGCCGGGATCATTTCTAGCACAATTAATAGTATGGAACTCTCTCGACACCTCAACTCAACGTCTATATTGAGATTAGAACCTTAGTACAATCGATCGAGCAAAGAAATTGGCGTTGAATGGAACACCAACGACGCCTAAACCCCTTGTTTATATTGAAACAGGAACCTTGACACAATTGACGATTGATGCAGTAGAAGACGCCACACATAATTATGAATTATTGTATGATAAGTCAAATTGAATCTCAAATAATTAACTAAGAAAAATACTTAGAATTCTTCAAAGAACCAAAAGTATATAATAATCTCACAAGTAATTAAATCTGAATATTATTGAATGTTCTATGAATTACATCAATATAACTTATTTATACTAATAAGCAAAACCCTAAAATCCAATAATGAATGGATAACTAATTTAGGAACAAAATTCCCATCTAAAAGAATCCTAAATATATTACAAATATTAAAGGTATGAAAAATCCTAAAAATAAGGAAATAAATATTATTAAACAACCCTAAAAATGCGTCCTCGTTTTTCGTGTCAGCCGACAGCACGAGGCACGCCGTCCATAGGCCTGCAGCGGCGCGGGCCCTACTACACCTGCAGATTCACGGACGTTCCAGCACAAGTGGTGCTATAGGGGTGCGAGGTGCACTTCATTAACATGCATTTTGCATCTCCAGCGCGGGGTGCGCTTCAGTAGTACTGGCCTGGCTCGGGGAGCACCGACCAACCAGATTGGGTTCTGAACTAACTCTTCTGCTTGTAACATATTAATGAGTTTCGTTAACGTGGAATCAAACCCATCAATCATTGATCGCAAGCCAACCTTTTTCCAAACTCCATGAATCAACGTTATAAGCCCATCCTTGAACCGTTTAGCTCGTCCTCTCGTGACGGGTCCTATTGGAACTTGAACCGAATCCGATTTATGGTTTCCATTTGCATCCAAGCTAGTCATTTCCTCATCACGGCTCCATCATCTTACATGGTATTTCTGAAGGAAAATCTCGGCGAGTAATCTAGCGAACAACAATGAAGATTAACCGTCATGTGACGACGATTAGACGAAAAATGGACTTCCTTCGTTTTGATATCCATAATCATTATACGACAATAGAGTTCTTCGGATCGAAGCCAATTTTTTTATTTATCAAATTACAGAGTATAAATAATTCATGATTTGGGTAGCTAAAATGAATCAATCCAGCAAATATTATAATTTATAGTTAACTTTTGAGGATCAAAATGAAGTGAACAAGTAGTACTACAGACTTTAACAGAAAAATTGAAACCCTATGAGAGAGAATTGAAGATCGAGTTGTTTGTTAGAGGAGAGGAAAAAATGCAATGAATTTGAAAATGGAAAGGTTCGACAGTTTAATATTGCGAATGTTATGTGATATTTTTTTTAAGTTTCAGGCTCCGCAGTTTAATATTGCAGACGGAGACTTTTATAAGGATGGGTATTTTAGTCATTTGTCTTGTCTGCAAACTGCAGTATTAAACTATAGAATACTGAAAATTAAACTGCAGACAAGAGCTCTATTAAACCGTTCGATTTTAAGATGGACGCTTTACGATCTGTTGTAAAGATAATGTTCAACTAATAACACACAGACATATATATATATATATATATATATATATATATATATATATATATACGAGTTTCAATTCGTGGCAATCGGTAGCTGAAGTCACTATTTCAACAATCAATATGTCAGTCGTTGAGCAATAACATAGAAGACTGAGATTGATTAAGAAAAATACCCAGCTGCTACAATATGTAGCGGCCATATTAACACTATGTATTGTCTTCTATTTTAATAATAAGGCCCCACCTGGTCAAACCTTTGTAAATGGGTCTCACTTTGTCAGATTTTATAACAAAAAGGAATTTTTTTAAATAAACCAACTGCTATAACATGTAGCGGCTTGGCCTCAAATTTTTTTATTTTTTAAACTCTCATCCCCACAACCTGTAGCGGCTAACCAATTTTTGTACTAATTTATTATTAAGCATTCATGTATTTATGTGGAAAGCATCTGCATCTGACTTGACAATGTGGAAAGCATCTGCATCTAACTTGGCAAATTAGGGTTCATATGGTTCATGTGGGCCGCTACAGCTATACAGCTACATCTTGTAGCTGCAACTATAGCGGCTGTACATCCTATTTTATACTCCCGAAACGATTAATTTATTCATTTTTTTTAAAACTCCCCCATAATAAAATAATAATAATAATAATAAATAACAAGAACAACAACAATAATAATAATAATTAATATTGTTATTATTATATTAATATTATTAAAAAATAAGAACAACAACAATAATAATAATATGGGGGAGTTTTAAAAAAATGAATAAATTAATCGGTTCGGGAGTATTAAATAAGATGTACTTAATAATATATTAATACAGAAATTGGTTAGCCGCTACAGATTATGGTGGTGGGAGTTTAAAAAATAAAAAAAATTAAGGTCAAGCCGCCACTTGCTGTTTTATAAAATCTGACAAAGTTTGACCCATTTACAAAAGTTTGACCAGGTGAGACCTATTAATAAAATAGAAGTCGGTGCATAGTGTTAATCTGGCCACTACCACCGGCGGAACTAGGGGGCATCTGCCCCCGGTAGCCGAGCAGTCCAGGCATAACCAGAGGAGGGGAGGGGAGGGGGGCGGCCAGTCAACTGCTGCTTCTTCCTTCTTCTTCTGCCATCATCATCTTCTTCTTCAGTGTTGTGGACTCAGGCGAGTGGGACTGGGTTTGAGGAGAAGCTGAACTCGGCTCTTGGGGAGACCATCCCTTCTTTTCCACAAACCTCTCCATTTTGCTAAGCATGACCCTCACCATTTCTTTGATGCAGTCCATCACCAACATACGAAAGGTAATTATTTAGATTTGTGTATTTTTTACTGTGCATTTTCTCCCTCAAGGTAATTTTGATTTTAGTCAATCAGAAGCTATTTGTGGGTTAATTGTTTGGATTTGTGTATTTCTTACTGTGTATTGGTGTGATTTTCACTGCCGAAAATCTGGTTAGAGCTCTTTCAGGCAAGGTCTGTCTAGTTGGGTTTTCAGAGCGCACACAAGGTGTTCGATAATTTACCTGAGAGAAAAGTTGGACTGTTTTGGCTTAGAATTAGTGGGTTTAATTAGGGATTTGCTGTGAATTGCTTCAAGGGTCGTTTCTGCAGAGAGTGGCACTGCTTAGGGACCGTTTGTGAACCAAACCAACTGAAATTTCGACATAGCACAAAAGAGGCAAGTGGTGGTATTAATAATTTCGACCCGCTTGATTTAAAAATTTTGACCCCCCTACAAAAACCTTCTAGTTCCGCCACTGGCCACTACATGTTGTAGTGGATGGGTATTTTTCTTAGTCATTCTAGGTCTTCTATATTATTGATTAATGAATGACATATTGATTGTTGGAATAGTAATTTCAGGAATCGATTGTCATAAATTAAAACCCTATATATATATATATATATATATATATATATATAGGAGTTGCATCCATATCAACAGGTTGCTGTTGTAGCAGCTGGAGCAAAAAAAATTTGTAACAAGCCACTACATGGCGGCTTGGGCCAAAAAGGGGTTGCTCCCAGCAACGATGCAACCTCATATATATATATATATATATATATATATATATATATATATATATAGGTAAAAATAGAGGTACACAGTCGTGTAAGGGTGTAAACGAGTCGAATCTGAACGAACACTTTCATGTTCGGATTCGGCTCGACTCGAAAAAATTGAGCTTAAGTACTCGACTCGGATCATTACTCGGACCTACTCGGCTCGTAAGTACTCGACTCGTTTACAAAGCGAGTTACTCATGAGCCTTCAAATTGAGCTTCGAATATGAACCATTTCACTTAAAAATGAACCACTACATACTAAATTGATTACTTAACTAATATTTATATATAAAAAATTTTCACTTTTATTTATGTATTGAAATTATAAAGAATGTAATATAAATTGACATTTAATTCATTGATTTATTCTAGTACAAGTTTACACAATTTCATACTACACTTTATAAATTATAAATATTGATATAAATATAACATATTTAGCTTACTAGCATGGATCAGACCAATATTCGAATATGATCTATCGAGCAGGTATCGAGTATGGTTTGAGAAAAAATAAAATACTCGAACCTTAATACGAGCGAACACTGGTCTGCTCGAGTTCGACTCGTGTATCATTAAACAGAAAACGAGTATGGATCAGATTCGACTCGGATCAACTTCGAATTCGAGCTTTGGATCATATTTTCGAGCCGATCTCGAGTCGAGTACCGAACTACTTGGCTCGGTTATCACCCCTTCTGTCGTGTAACTTTTAAAGTTACACGGTCTACGATCGTAAAGTGATTTCGCTCTATAATCGTAAAGTGATTTCGCTCTATGATCGTAGAGTAGTCTTCAGATAGTAGAGTGAATTCACTCTACTATCGTAGAGTAGTCCACGATAGTAGAGTAAATTCACAAATCGTAGATTGACTACTCTACGATCGTGGATCGTGTAACTTTAAAAGTTACACGGCTGTGCACCTCTATATTTCACACACACACACACACACACACACACACACATATATATATATATGGGGTTCCATCCACAGCAACCGGTTGCTGTAGAGCAACCCCTTTTTTGGCATGTTAATTTTTATTTTAATTTTTTTGCTTTAGCCCAAATTTCAACACCAAAAAAAGTGGTTACTCCACACCAACCGGTTGCTGTGGATGAAACTCCTATATACTCCCTCCGTCCTAAATTAATTGCCCAATTTTGACTTTTTAAAGTCAAATTGACCATTTTTAAAACTAATCTTTTTACTATTTTTACTAAAATATAGGTGAATAGATTATAACCAAAAGAAAATATATACAATTTATTACTAACCCCAATTTTTATAATTTTAGAAATATATTTATATATGCTTAATTATTAATTTTAAAAATAGTCAATTTGACTTAAAAAAATTAAAACTGAACAATTAATTTGAGACGGAGGGAGTATATAATATCTTGATTGGGGCCAGACCCTCCCGCACGTCCTGCATGGGTTGTTGTCCCCAAGTCTTTTCTCAAAGCCATTCACTATGATCGACAGTACATACACCAATAAATTCGTTTTGGTTTTAGGCAGAACCAGGGAGTATGGACCAGGTGACTCTTGGCTATAGAAAACTATTCTTTTTTAATTAAAAAAATAAATCTTTTCGTCCCATAATTATCGAAATTCAATTTTTGCATAATTTCTTTAGAAAAAATTATTTTTTGTTTAATTTTCTAATTAGTTCCTATAAAATATGTGATTAATAGTTATCTCAAGAATGTGAGTATCAAAATTTTTAATTAGTAGAAGGACCAATCCTATATTAAAATGATAAAGTTAATATGATTGTAAGTAAATCAGTCATTTAATTTTAAAGAAATTATTTTTTTTAAAAGTGTTGTAATTCTTTTAGAACTTTCTGTTGTGTTATAAGAAATTATTTTAAAAAAAGTGTTGTAATTTTTTTCTTTTTAAAACTTTCTAATGTGTTTTAAAAAGTGTTATATTTTTTTAGAAGTCCTTTATATTATGAAAATGGTTTCAAGAATAAAAAATTAAGTTAAATGTCATTAACAAATATATGTGGGAGCTCGAGCATCTATAGTGTCCTTTTCCATTTATGGACTTGATTTTAAATTTTACCAAAATAATTTTGAATAAAAATAATAATTAATTAAAAGAATGAAATAATAAAGGCGGCCTTGTCTTGTGAACGGGCCAAAGGAGTTCCATTTCTATATATACCCACCCCATAATAACAAATGCAAGAATTTCTTTTTATAAATATATAACACAAATTAAGAAAATAAAATAGAGTAGAATTTAAAAGGCTGAATAATTGGAAATAGAGGTCTTCGTAACGTCAACCCTTTTTTTAGGTTTGACTTGATTAAATAAATAGCTAGTTTAAGAATTTACAAGTATTCAATTAAGAACTAATTAAAAGAAGAATATATCTTGTAGATTTTTCATGCATGCAGCAGCACTTGATGATTAGAAGATGAGATGAGGAGGTGCTCATGTTGCCATCCCTCTTGATCTACTCCATTGATCAGTACTGTATTAGTAGTAGTATTATTATTCTTCGATGCCTTGGAATTTCTGTATGTCGCGTAGAGCACTAGTTGTGTCAATCCAAGCAAAAAACCAGTCCCATTTGGTACCTACAAATTTACATAATTATTTATTTATTTGGCGTCGTCCTTAATTAAATTAATTAATATTAATGAAAAATTAAAGGGGATAAATTAATTTGACAACTTACACCAAGGAAATAATCATGTAGGATGAAAGCATATAGAGCCCAAACGCCAGCATTCACGAAGATGAAAAATGAGAGGAAGAATGGCATGTACTCCACGCTCTTGCTTCTAACTACTCTACTCTGCATCCATATATATATATAATAATAATTACAACCATTTAATTTGATCATATTTAAATATTCTCACCTAGCTCCCATCTACTTAATTATCTTCATAAGAGACTCCCCCCCCCCCCCCCTCCCTCTAAAAAAAACAATTCTCATTAATTTATAAAGTTTATAAATATTAAGGATACATATTTTTGTTTCGTGTTTACTTTTTAAATAATAAGCAATTAATTTAATCGTAGTTGTGATATCATGATAAAATTATGATAACAAATTTGAGAATATTATTTTATTATATACATTATTATTAATAAAAAAAGAATTATTTTTGTAAAATAAAACTCTTTTTATAAAACTGAACGTAAAGATATTGGTATGATATTGTTACTTGACTTATTATTGTGGTTCTCATATCTTTTTCTGAACGACCTGGTCCACCTCGACCTGTTTCACATAATTATTGTGTTGTATTATTATGATTTAAGAAACTAATAAATTCACAATAAAAAATAATATTTTATATGAAAATTGTCGTTATGGATCGATCCTATAGATTTTATAGCGACGATTTTCACTATCGCTATACATTTATAGCGATACTTTTCTTGTGGAGATATCAAAAAGTGTTATAGTATCGTTTTAGAGTTGTGTACATGAATTAAGTAAATGATTGTTTAGCATTAAATATAATATCAATTGTCTATAATACCCTTAAATTTCCATAATTACCATATTTATAATCTCACTCTTTCTTATCCATAGCGACGGTTCATCTGTCGCTAAATCATAGAAAAATCGATTTTTTGACCTATAGCGACAGTTCGTACCGTCGTCATAGCTATGACGTCCGCTTTCTATGCGGTTCGCTGACGAACCAATAGTTCCGTGTATAGATAGATATAGATAGAACTAGTTTATGAAACTGTAAAGTAAGTTTCCTTGAATAATTTGCATACCATGGCAGCTAGAGGAGAGCCATACATAATGATATTTAGGCCTGCACCCATAAACCCGACGGCGCTAATACGAGCTTCTCCTTCCAATGCCAATTGAGTCACCATAACCGCCATTACCAAAATCCCCACGTCCAAAATTCCCACCAGCTTCGCAGTCTTAACCTATAAATCACGACACACACACACACACACACACACATATTTACAGATCCAACGACATGCAATGTCCTCTAATTAATTAAATTAATACTCATAATTAAGATCATGTTTGTTTTCATGAGTATATGTATATGATGATAATTAATTCTGATGATATGATCAATTAATTAATTACTAAACTGATCGATCGATCACCTTGATACTTGTAGGTGCATATACAAGGAACAAAGTAACATAGACAGCTTCAGCGGCGACTCCGAATCCATTAACAGTAGCAACAAGATATTCTCCAGGTTTAATGATTCCATAGAAAGTCCATAATGATGAGTTTAGCAGTGTGCAAATGTATGGAAGGCTCTCAAACTCTTCTGTCGATCCATGCTTTACAATCCTCCAAAATGTTTCTCTGGAATATATATATATATAGTTATACTCTTGAATCTTAATTAATTCATCACTCCAAAAAACGAAAGAATTGAAAACACTTACATGGGAGAGAGAAATAGGAGGACTGAGATGATGTTGCCTGCAAATTAATTTAAAGAATATAGCTATCTAGATTAGAGAGACATTTGTATGCATGCATTATTAATTATGTAGATTTAGAAAAGCTTCGTCTCACCAATGACACCAATATAGAAACTCAGGAACACTTGTTCTTCCATGTTTGGAAAAGAAAAGAACACAACAGTATATAGAGAGCCAGAGAAGTAATAATAGAGTGGTTGGGATGTTGTTAATAGTGGGGTTTGGGCCTTGGGGTTTATTACTAGCTATAATTAATTGTTTTGCTTTGTTTTTTCTTTTGAATATATTTTCTTTATAAAAGTTGATAAGGACAACTACTCGATATATATATATATATATATACACTTTAGCAATCTTAGCCTCTCATTAATCCAATACTTTATATATGTGTGTGTGTGTGTGTATATATATATATATATATATAAAATTAGTGAGACTAATTCAGACAAGTAGACGATTAATGTATAATTATCTTTTGGTTGGACAGACGTAAAATAATACTCCCCCATTTTAAGGTTAGATTTACTTAATTTCAAAACTACTTTTTTATGAAAGAAACAAAATTCAAACACATGATGACTTATTTGTTAGAAATATAGTACGTAGTGATAATATGAGAATACTCAATCTACTTGTTACACGAGTAATGCATATGAGAAATTTTATCATGTTATTTTATATTGTAGAAATAAATTAAAACATATCTTTAATTTTAGAGTAAATTAAAAAGAAAGATATATTTTTAATATTAGAACAAAGAAGTGTGTGTGTGTGTGTATATATATATATATATATATATATATATATATATATATATATATATATATATCTTGGAAGTTCGTCCTATAAATATTCTTGAATTTATATGTTAATTATTTAAAGAGATTCTTTTTGTCTTCTTTAATCAATCCCTTGTAATTTTTTCATCAATTGTAAAAATTGAAGCCTCCAAAACTGCAAGGTTTGTGTACGTTTTCCAGGGTAGCATTAGCATGTATGTCCATTTGGGGGTGGGGACAAAAAATTTAATCATTTGTGTTCATCTTTGTCATCCCATCATCTCTGAACCATATATTTTGATTCTCAGATTCACATCATGAAATTAAAATCTCTCTGTCGGTGCCATTGTCCATACAATTAATCGTTGGATCAACCTCCTTAATTCATTTTTATGTTTGTTTTTTTTAAGTACTTCTCACAATAATATTAATTAATTAATGATGTTATATATAAATGATATCCTCCTAATAATAATATTGATCACGAATATACAAAGAGGTACATATGGAAATATTGCATTTCAGTTTATTTATACTTCAATTAACATAATTTAGGGGTTGTTTGATAAAAATTGAATGAAATGGTTCTGAATCTGAATAAAACTGAATACTGAATGAAAAAAGTTGTTTGATAATTGACATGTCTGAAACATCTGAATAACAGATTTTTTATTATTTTATCCTTCTGAAAAAATTCAAAATTGTTGTAAATTTATTTAATATTACTTAATATAATAGTTAATATTGTAAAAAAAATCATTCAGCCGTCATTCAGTCGAAAAAATGACACTAAACCATTCAGCTCAAATCGTCTGAATGACTGATCGATTCAGTCATTCAAACGATTTTTTTTTCAAAACAAATACACTGAACGACTAAATAGCCCTTAGTCCATCTATATCTATATATATTTCCTGAAACTTTTTGCCGCAAAAATTTTGTATCATCCGTTTGGTTTCATAAATTTGAGGCGAAATATTAAAATGGAAATTTCTTATGTATAGAGACGAGATGATATTTGATTGCATCTTAATGTATCTTAACAGTACACCTCTTAATACATCTTAATGTATCTTAAATGTGGTTCTCTGAATAATTGAAATTCATATTTGAATCTTAATGATTTAGAGATATATATCCAGAGAAAAAATTTAGAGACATGAAAATGCATTAAAAAATAAACGGTTAAGATGCAATCAAACACCAAAGACTAATAAATGACATGCAAAAGCCTAGAAAGGGATTTATCTCTTACTTTTTTGTGACCCTTTTCCAAAATAAAGGTCATTTTCTTCACATTTCAAATTAAAATATATCTATTAATTTTCTTTGTATTTCACAAAAAGAAAAAAAAATACTTTTTTCAAGGCACGAGGGAGTAATATGCAGGCATCCTCATTTAATAAATCAATGCAATCGTTTGCCACGTGTTTAAAAGATTTAAACACTAGTGTTGGGAGTTGGGACACTGAATTAATGCTACTATTTTTAAAACAAAATATTTAATTGATTAGTAGGTCCAATATTATGTGTTTAAAAATATTTCTTTCATGGCTAAATTGATTCACGAAGATTTCTTATAAATGAATAAATGGAGCTAGCTTTTTTGACGGAGTTAGGTATGTACCCTTCAAATTTTTATTTTTTAAAATATATTTTTAAAATTAATATATATAGATAAAAATGAAGGTACACAGCCGTGTAACTTTTAAAGTTATACGGTCTACGATCATAGAGTGATTTCACTCTACGATCGTAAAGTAGAGTCACTCCACGATTTGTGAATTCACTCTACGATCGTAGAGTAGTCCACGATCGTAGAGTGAATTCACAAATCGTGGAGTGACTACTCTAACTCTACGATCGTAGACCGTATAACTTTAAAAGTTACACGACTGTATACCTCCATATTCCCTATATATATATATATATATATATATATATATATATATATATATATATATATATATATAGTCCGAATCAAGTGCATACCCCTTATCTTACTCACCCGTACTCACCCCTCTTTAGGCGACGATTTCGGCCATACAACCGTCGTCTATACTTTTAGCGACGCTATATGTTGTCCGTCGCTAAAAGTATAGACGACGGTTGTATGACCAAAACCGTCGCCTAAAGGGGAATGAACACAAATGAATAAGATAAAGCGTATGCACTTGATACTTGCTCTATATATATATATATATATATATATATATATATATATCCTTAATTTTGAAATTGATTAAAAAGAACGGAGAGAGAGGGTACATATTACAAAGCTAATTTTATTTATTTATTTATATATTTATACTCCCTCAATTTCAAAATTAGTGATAGTATTTTATAGCGACAAAACAATACTTGAGCCTTTAGGAAGGTTTTGTTTTTTCCAAGTATATTCCTACTTCACTAAAATTAGAAATATAGTAATAGTAATAATGGCGCAAGAGTTTTCAATCTTTCTAAAATAAACTTGTAGGCGAGCCTTCCCTTGCTCCAGCGGCGAGATCTGCAACAAACAAACAAGTTTTGATTTAGTTAAGAAAGAATTTCACAAGTTCATGCAAAAACACAGATGATTTTTTTGGATAAAAAGTTTTTAAACGAGAAAATTGAAGGCTATAATAGTTACAACTTACCAGAGGAGCCCCCTTGGCTGCTCTTTCAGACAAGTAAGTGCAAGGCTTGAAGAATTCTCCATACTGATTTGACCACTCCTCCAATCTTGAACAAATGTAATTGGATCCAAGAGAATCTACCCAGAACATCATCCCTCCTCTGATCCAATAGTGTATCCAAACAGGTTATATGGAGAATATTGCCAGTTTCCAGGGAATGTATTTAAAAAGATACAAAACGCAGACCTGTAAGGCGGGAAACCCATGCCCATAACACCAGCGATGTCCAAATCCGCTGCTTTGACTGCAATACCTTCAGCATATACTCGGCAGGTCTCATTCACCACAGGAAAGAAAATCATCTCCACAATATCCTTGTCTGATAGCTTAGTTAACTGTCCAAGTTCAAGCCCACAATTTAGAGATAAGATGGCATAAGTTGCACCAATAGTTTTAACACTTTTTTACCCTGTTTAGGTAACATAAACCCTAAATCTCAACTATAAAGTCACACAGACATTTATATATGCACATTTATATACAACACACACACATTGAGATAGGGTGGAAGACCAACCTTAGGGTCCACGGTGATACCAGCCATGTTCCGCGCCTTCTCAATATATTTTTTTACTTCAGGGTCTGGGTTTGCCTTGCGTTTAGACATAGAATCCTTTGTAAGTAGTTTCACCTGAAGTATGTACCACAAGTTTTAGATACCCTGAATGGATTAAATATTCAGTTGGACAAGTGAAATAAGAGGGAGTAGCATTCAATGGAATCAATCCTAACGGCTCTCTGATCCTCCATCATGAGAGGGAGTAGCATTGACTTATAGGTTCTCTCAGGAAAATTGTCAACAAATTGTTTGCCAGTTGCAACGCCAACACCAAAACCAACAAGGTCACACAACCTGTATTTAGAAATACATTTTAAGGCAGTTGCATGTTACTACAGTAAAAGATTGCCATCTAGAATGTCATTATGTAATTATCTACCTAAATGGACCCATTGGCATTCCAAATTTGGTAATTGCCCGATCAATCTGATAGATATCTGTACCACGTTCAACAAGCAAAATAGCAGCTTGAGTGTAAGGGAAGAACATCCTATTGACAGCAAAGCCAGTGCAATTCCCAACTACAACTGGTGTTTTCTTTATCTTTTTGCCGACATCCAATAAGTCAACAACCATTTGAGGGGATGTCTTCTCAGTACGAACAATTTCCAGAAGAGGCATGACATGAGCCGGACTGCATTATAACCAATGATTTATTGAAGAAAATAAGAAAGGTACAGCAAGTAATGACAGAAAATGAAATTACCTGAAAAAGTGAGCTCCAATAATCCGGCCATGGGACTTGGTCCTCTCACCAATTAGGTTCAAGTCAATTGTGGAGGTGTTGCTTGCAAGAATGCAATGTGGAGGGCAATATTTTTCAAGGTCCGCAAATATTTGTTGCTTTAATGAGACATTCTCTATAACAGCCTGTTGAAAACATTTTTGACAGAAAAAATGAAGAGAGAGATCAAAATCATAAAATGGTGAACTTCATTGGCATATATCTTTGCAGTACCTCTATCACCATGTCCACATCTCTAAAGCTTTCATATAGTCAAGAGTACCCTTGAGGAGAGAAAAAGTTTTTTCAAACTTCTCTCGAGTCATTCTGCCTTTCTTGACACGACTTTGCAAATTGGCTGATTAAAATGAATACACATAACAAACCTTTTCATAAATGATAAAACACCTCCTAGAAGCCATAATCTAAACAATAGGACAAAATGGACAAAAAATCGCCCACACCTTTGACTCTACCTATCCCAGCATGTAGGAAATTCTCATTCACTTCTTTCAAGATCACAGGATAGTTACTAAGAATCAATGCTGTTGCTATCCCAGAGCCCATTAACCCTCCTCCAAGAATAGCAACCTTATTTATACGTCTTGGTATCAATCCGCGATCAGTTACCCCTGGAACCTTTTAGAAGAGAGAAGTGTTTAGTGGAACTACCGAAAAGTAGATCGGTATTTAGATAGTAATTTATAATTCATATAAAAGCAATTCAAGAATGCTTTCAAGGTATTATGCAGTTTTCACCTAAAGCCTGATAAGTCCAAAACAGCATCATGAAGTATCATAGATATAAGTTGAATTACATTTAAATCACATTAACACATCAAGAATAAATGACAAACTGGTCTTAATTTCCGAAAACTGATTCCACACTATTAAAGTAGCCCAAGTCTCAACCATAGTCCGTTGTAAACCATATGAAGCTAGATTGAATTTTTGGTTAAATTCTTAAATACTAAACGTTCTAAAGGTACCGCACAAGCCCACAAATGGATCTCTTTATTTTGTAAACTGCCAGTTCATAGCAATATGGCAAATGTAAATCTTGGTCATAGAAAACAGTAATGATAGACTTATTATAAAGTTATATGTTAGTTAAAATTGAATTACCAATAATCCTTACTTATAGCAATACTAATTTCATTTAACCTTTGTGGTACCACGTTGAGCAAAAAAGATGTGGACCAAACTCTTGCAAGTGTCTGAATGTAGAAGACCTTGGAATGCTTCAGCTTCCTGAAAATATTCGAAGCACAGTCATATCGTTGTGTGGTAGGTAACTTGAATAAAAGAAAGGGACCATGAGGCAGATATTAACCTTCCAGACCCCAGCACGAGGACCAGAAACTATACCCTCTTCAATAACATCAATGCAAACTAATGGATGTTTGAGATTTGGAGCCTGTTTACGGGCCTGAGCTCTGGCAAAGTTTAGTATTTCCCTCGCCTCACCAAGAGGCTCTAACTTGTCAGTCTTGTAAAGACTAGCAACCCATGGTCTTCTGCGCTCCAATATATCTATGGCCCAACGACAAGCTGTGTTTACTAATTCAGCTGGTGAGGCTATCGCGTCCACCAGGCCCAAACTAAGAGCTTCCTCCCCTTTAACTGGCTTTGATGTCTACCAAATAGAGAGAGGGAGAAACAATTTAATTAAAAACAACTACTCGTATTAAATAGTACTATGTGATAATGCTTGATATCAGGAGCAAAGAGCTGCATACCAGCATCATTTCAAGGGCATTTGACAGGCCAACAAGACGTCGGAGCCGCTGCGTCCCTGAGACATTTTAACCAATAAGGGCCGTCAATCATGTCGTGAAAGGTGGGTTCACGTACATTAAATAGCTCAACACTAATACGACGCATTTAACTAATCGTGTCAAAATCTTAACCCTAACACTATTAACAGTTGATACGCAAATTGTGTGACACTGACACAATACAACTCAATTTGATTGTATACAAATAGCAACACGACTTTTTTAACATTATACAATCCATTTAACAAAACAAAACTACCTATACCTATAGCTCAATTTGATTGTTTATCCAAGGAAATTCATAGTGTCATATCATATAAGTATTCTAATTGCATAGATATCAGCTTAATTAAACAGAATAAATCATGTCAAATAAACCTGTTTACGACACTAACTTAACCTGATTGTTCATCTGAAATTGCCATTAAATATGGGGATTTAATGTTTTGTCATTTTGGTGCTTTTTCATAGTTACTGTAAATTCAACAATACTATAAAGAGCAATCATTTATCAAGAATTACACAATAGCAAACTGACCAATTATACGTAAAACACATCTTCATTTTACCAATAAAACAGAAGTGGTTTCAACTTTCAGTTAGATTGAAGCTAAGGTATAAAGTTCTTATCTTTTCTTTTTTGCTTTGACGATCCCCCGTCAGTCTAACCTTTAACTTCACAATAAAATAACCTATATGGGTGGATTTGATAATATATCATACCTCCAAATCCAGGAATTATACCAAGCTGCAGCTCAGGTAAGCCAAGTTGTGCATTAGAAGTAGATATGTGTGCATGGCAGGACTGAAAAGCAAGCGTGAAAGGACATTTTACTATTTTAGAAAAATCAAAAAGTTCCTTCACAGAAAGAAGGCACAGAAAACTTACCATAGCAACCTCTAATCCTCCACCTAAGGCAAGGCCATCAATAGCAGCTACTGAGGGTTTTCTTGCAGCTGAAAATCAAGGATGCAATGCTAGGAGTATAATAAATTTCCAAATAACTGTACAAAACTTTAGAGCCTAAATGAGGAGATAAAAACCTAGCAACATACCTTCCAAAGTGTCAGTAAGAATTTCTACCGACACAAAACCAGGTTTGGGTGCTGGTGCTGTGATTGACAAGTAAGTAGAATGTTAGCAAAGAACTGATATTTAGTAATGTACTACAGAGTCAACAACATAAGAGTCATAAAACACATCACACGTACTCTTTCCTCCTTGGATTCCTCCAAAGGCAGTGATATCAAATCCACCAGAAAATTTGCCTTCTGCGCCTGCTCCAGTAACAAAAAATATTAGCCTTAAGAATAGTCACATCATTCCTAAAGATAACAATAATCTATAAATACTTTACCTGTAACAACTATTGCCTTCACATCATCCCTTTGTAAGGCTTGTTGATAAGTTGCTTGTAAGCTGTTTAATACTGGAGGAGATAGAGAGAGAGGGGAGGGAGAGAAACCATTCTTATTAATTATACATTGACTTGTAATAATTACATAGGCAACATAACGTAATGAATTCAAAAGATACTGAAGAACATATAGTTTTTCAAAGGCTTAAAAATCAGCATTGTCTGCTAGTGCCTACGAGTATAGGCAATCACATGTTGTGCATAGCTCACACTCAATAGGTTGCATAGAATGCATACTAATAACACTAGTTCTTCTTGTGACAAGTAAAAGTCCCACTAAGCCCAAGGAAACCAAAACAGTGTACACATAAATCAGTGTACTACACAACAAAGGAGGTAAGAAAATTTTGCTTTGGACTGTGTAGGCAGCACCTTGTAAGAACCATGAAAATGAGAAAAGCGATTACAGAGTCACAGATAAAGAAAGTATGAAACTAATGCAACCCAGACATAACAAGCCAGACACAGTTATCAATGGGCAATGAAGCTCTTGATACAGAAGCAAGTAAGGCCAACAAGCTAGGTGAACAAGGAGGCTGAATGCAACCACAAAATGTTTGCTTTTAAATTTTCTATCTGGTGTTCAGCGAAGTGAAAACGTAAACATGGCAGAGACAAGCAGTAACTTGAAGAAGAAACATCAACAGGTAATTACCGCTGAGAATAGAAGATAAAAAAATGCTAGTGGTGAAAATAGTCTACTCTTCTGGCACAAGGATCAGAGTTCTATGACATGTACTTCTATTTATATATTAAGTTATTAACTAATTAACACCATTATTTAAAATCTAGCATGAGCTTGTTTTCAATCAATTCTCAAATTTACTTTTCCTAACTTTACAGTTTCTTACCATACTAATGTGCTCTAGTTTGCACTTAATTTCCCAATAAATTGGTTAAGTTTTTGCAAATTGTAATAGCACTTATTTTCAGAAGATAAGATGCATAACACATTACCAAAATTGAATTTCACAAGTTTTGTGTATTCTTCCAATCTAAAACCACGATGCACCAAAAACATGATTTTGTAAATACTATACAAAATTATAGCTCATCTAATATATAAATATCATTCGTCACAATTTTTTGCACTAATAAGTCGGTCATCTCTCTTATTTGATAAAATAAAATTAAAAAAAAAAACACTTAAAACTGTAATTGTTGCTCAATATAAACAGGAATTTCACCCAAAACAAATAATATAACTGTACTATGGAGGGCAAATAGCTCGTGATCATATGACAATTGATAGAGGAACGCCATAGTTTAAATTAACTAAGCACTAGTACGTATCTAAAGAACGAATAGTAAAAGGGTTCGATGAATTTAATAGAGGGAGTATGAGATGTGAAGAATACCATCAACGGAAAGAGAATTGACAGGAGGGTTGATGATGGTGATGATGGCCACCCCATCAGCTCCAACTTCCATCTCCGTTCTTCCCTTTAGGTTGCTTCCCATTGCTTCTTAATTTTTCCCCGTCTGTCTGAGACTGAATTTTCTGTCTCTAAAACTGGATGATCACTTAGCTGTTGCGTAAAAGTTTCTCTTTGCAGATAAAAATGGTGATGGAAAATCAGTTTGGCCGTTTTGAATTAAGAAATTCAAGATAGAGAGATAAAGATACAACCGGCTGTGTAGTATCTATTTCTTAAAAGTAATGTGATTTCAATAATTTTGGTGATCAAAGGTGAAAATAATATAATTTGATAAGTTATGGAGTAATTTGTTATTATCATTAAACTCATTTGTATATTATAAATTTTTATTTTATTATTATATTTTATCATATCATTTTATAAGCATTTTTTTTATAAAATATTCGTGTCACTATAAAAATAATCATATTATTTACATCTCAAAATAAATTGGAAGTAGAATTTGCCAAGTGAAGGGATTAGATGATGCTCTGACGGTGATGTTTCCAAATTCCAATGTAATAATGCTAACTTTTTTCTGATAATGAGATAGTAATGTTTATTGTGAATATTTAGATTGATTTTTTAATTATTTAATTACGTAAATAGATATTATTAGTAACTGTTTTAGAGAGATATGTAATAAATGAAATTTTTTATAATTTTTATTAATTTCATGTATTAGTTAATTTTGAAATTATGATTTTACGTAAATTTATGACAATATATACCAAAATTTATTAAATATATTAAATTAAAGTACATAACATCATTGCATGACATTTGTCCTTCACATATTGCAACACTTGTCCTACATAATTAATATATTCATTCATTACTCCGGTTTTCACATGTCCTATACCGATTTTTGAATTTTATAATATTATACCATACATATATATAAGTTCCAACATTACTAACCGTGACAACCAGATAAATCTATTTTTTGGAATTTTACACTATTATATATCATTTATCATGTATGGTATAATATTATAATACATGTATATAACAAAATCACTACCTATTTAAATTGTCCGGATATTATCATTATTGATTTAATTATATTACAGCATAATATTATACCATTTATAATTATACTATAACATAATATTATACAGTTTAAAACATTTAAAATAACAAATAATATTAATCATAATTTACTATGTTAATTTTATAATCCCCTTAATCACTACTTTTTCAATCTAAACGGTTTTTATATTATCGTTACTTAATTATTATCTCATAAAATCACTACATTTTGATCTCACATTAATATTTTGACTTTATAATCCCTTAAATCACTACAAATACTACCAAAATTTAATCATCGCACAACAATCTACTATCTTCTTATTATATTTTAATTTATTAATTGCACGTATAAATTTATCATTAACAAAATATATAATCCCGTAACAACGCGCAGATTTATATCTAGTTGTTATAATAAAATGCACTATCTAACTCTAATAATTATTGAGATGGGAAAAAATAACCCTTTTTTTTACAGCTTTGCCACTATTTTTTTCCATTTGTTATTAAAAAAATGTTATTTCTACACATTAAAATAATATTTTTATATGAGTCTCCCCTTACATGAAGGTAAAACCCATTCATTATTTATCTGTGAGAAATCATATAAAAATATCAATATTTTATATAAAAATATTAATTCTCTTATTTTCATCATTATTAATAGTTTTTTTTGACATTATAGTAATACTGAGTGCCTCTATAATTGCCAAAAATAAATAAAAAACTAATGAGGTAATATATTTATTTTTTAACTATAATATTATATTATGTACGAAACGATGCTATACTGACATATTTTTGAATATGACGGTTGTTTAATATGAAAATCTAACATAATAATTTATACTTGTATTTTTTAATTTCTGCATGTAACATATAATTTTCTTTAAGAAATGAGGACCGAAACTGGGACATGTAATTCTCCTTAAATTGATGAAGAAAAATCACAAGTATATACGACGCACTTTTATCTAAATTTATCTTTTACTTATTTATAATAATATAATTATAATTTTTTATAAAAATATATTTGTTGAAATTTTTTAAAAACATTATTTGATGGCAGCACGTCACAGTGGCAGGGTGTTTAACTTATAGTGTACGCATCCATCTAATCTAGCACATGAGAAAATGTCCCTGACGGTGACATAGTATATGTATTGTAAATATATATTGATATTTATGAAGAGTTTTTAATTGTCAGATGAGTGAATAAATTTTAAATAAAATAATATTACTAATTTACTATCATATAAAAAAAAATTACATACTTCTTCCGTTCTAAATTAACTACTCAATTTTGACTTTTTAAAATCAAATTGACCATTTTTAAAACTAATATTTTTATTATTTTTGCTAAAATATAGGTGAAGTGATTATAACCAAAAGAAAGTATATATACAATTTATTACTAATCCAAATTTTTATAATTTTAAAAATATATTTATATATGTTTAATTATTAATTCTAAAAATAATCAATTTGACTTAAAAAAGTCAAAACTGAACAATTAATTTGAGACAGAGGGAGTAATATTTATATATGTATATTGCAGATCTCACATACCAGACATATATAATAGCAACATTTTTGTTTTAAATATGGGAGTAGTTAGAACATCTCCAGTAGTAATAATTTTTTTTAAATTGAAATTTTTGTATTTATCTGACAATTTAAAGAACATTATTTGTTATTTTTATATTTTATATCTTATCAGTCTTTTCAATTCAATGAGTTGTACATCAAACATGTAAGACCCCAATTTTTATGAATAAAGATGAATTTTCTATAAATATCATTTTTAAATATATTATGGAATAAATTTGATATAATGTTATAGTGGTGGGTAATATTTATAAATTTTATAAAGTACGCAAGTTGTTATATAATATTCGATTGGTCGGGGAATATTCATTTTAACAGGAATATTCGTACAACGGTACAATCATTGGTGGACTCCACAACGAAATTATTATCGGATTGAGAAAACGACAAAAATACTTTATAAAAATAACGGCGGAAGTTTTACGGTTAACTGTTGAAACACCCGGTGTTAAAAGTACAGTAATACGCGTGGTTGCATAGTAGCACACGGTATTGATTATTGATGCTTACGTGAGAAGTCACTTAGTTTTATTCAATTATTACTACAGTAATTGTAAGACCCCAAATTATTAATAAATGAAATTTAATTTCCTCTATTTATTATTTTGAAATAGTAAGGGTTGAATTGATTATTGAGGTTAGTTATGGGTAAAATGCGCAAATTTTTTTAATAAGCAAGTGATTATAAAATATTCATTGTTGTCGGGGAATATTCGTTTGGTCGTGAAATATTCTTGCAGTCGGGGAATATTCGTACGACGGCGCAGCCTTTTGTGGGCCCCATAACTGAAATAGATTGGATGAAGAAAATGACAAGTATAAGTTGTTTATAAATAACGGCATAGTTGTTACCGTTAATACTGTTGGAATACCCGGTGGTTAAAACACAGTAATACGCGTTGTTGCACAGTAGCACACGGTATTACACCAATTATTGATTCTTACGTAAGAAGACACTACTCAATATTTGTTACAGTAATTACTGTTCAGTATTTTATTTTATTGATTCAATAATTGCTGCGTTGATATTTTATATTACTGTTGTTTCAATATTTGTCACTACACAGTATTTTCTATTATCGGAGCAATAATTCATATTATCTGAATAATATTATTAGATAACATTATTGGTAATGTCTAGAAAGTTCTATCTAAGGAGATGTTTGGTCACTTAATTACGCGCCAGTAAGGAGATATCCTTATTAGAAAGCCCCTCTTTTCTGGAAACTGTCTGGTTGTCAGTATTGTGATTCTGTAATATTTTTTGTGAATAATTAATTATTAATTTATATGATGAGGAAAATATTAATTTTATATGGATATAGATGGAAAAAATTTTTAATGTGACAATTGTTGAAAATTAATATTTTATCTTTTTCTGATAAAATAATTCATTTAAATATATTATTATATTTTAATAATATAATAATGGTAATATTTTTACAATAAATGTGGGATATATGAGTATATGAGAAGAAAGAGTATTTTTGTTACATTAAATAATTAACACATATTTTGTGTGTCGGTGGACCCCATTTCTTGACTGAAATTTGATTATAGACTGTAAAATCGTCCGTTTATGGATTTCGGTCAATTTCTGTTTGAAATTTAGAAAAATTTTCTTCTGTAAAGTTGTAAAGAATTGAATTTCATATAAAAAATCGCGAGATTCGAATTTTCTGATAAAAGGGCTATTTATTATGAATTATTGAAGTTCCGTAGTTCCGAAATAATTAATTTTTAGAAGTTTTATTTATGTTTTAAAAGAAAAATATTTTTTAAATATTTGTGGACATCTTTAACATGTGTTAGATGGCTGAAATCAGATTTCTAAGTGGGCGTAGGAATTTGTTTTATATATAATATTATTATATTAAATTTTCTATTTTGGTGTTCTAAGCATTTTTTTATAAATAGGGTGCTTAGGTTATAATTAAAAATCACACCAGAAACTGAAATCTTCTCTCTCTTTCTCTCTCGATATATTGAGCGTATTCTTGTGAGTATTTTGATACTTTGAGTGTTGTTATACGGTGCAAGTTTCCTTCAGCACTATATCCAGTATTCCACTCAGAAGTACTATCTTTTGGAGGTAAGGGATGTTATTTTTTATCAATTATATTATTTCTTTCAATATCATTATACCGAAATATTGGTAAGATTTTTTCTTGTGAAATTCTTATCTTTTCATATCGGGGTTACTATTCATGAGTCACTGTTCACGAGTTACTGTTCACGAGTTACTATTCACGAGTACTATTCACGAAGCATGATAAAAATTTTCCTTGTAGAATTTTTACCTTTTAGTGTTGAGGTTACTATTCACGTATACGGCACTATTCACAAATACGACACTATTCACAGAAAAATTAAATTTTCTTTTCTATGTCCAAGATATCAATTATGGATACTAGCTTTGATTGTATCCATGTTTTGATCATTCTTAAATTTTACTTCGCTATGATTATTTATGAAATATTTTTGAACTCGGATTGTTTGAAATACGAGTCCTTAATATTTATTCTTTTATTTCACTGGATTCGTTTTCTTTAAAAGATTTTTTATCATCCTCAGTCCTAAATATTGATATAACTGAATATCTTTGGCCTGTAGTGCAAAGATTAATGATTTTATGATGAATATCTTTGGCCCGTAGTGCAAAGATGAACAGGTGTTGAGATGAACATGACCGACTGATTAATATCTTTGGCCTGTAGTGCAAAGATAACTATTTGATTCAAGATGTATATTGATTGATGTTACAGGGATAAAATATTGATGATGCACTTTTAAATTCATAGATGATAGTAGATTTCATTCTCTACTTAACTCTTCTAATGAATTGTTGTTTTCGCTGCAGTTGTTGATCTAAAACTTGTTATCTATTGTATTCTATCAGATTTTTTTCTGTTGAGGACTAACGATAATTTATTATATATTATCTTAGTCATAATATTCTTTATTGGGCTAGTTGAGCTCACCCTTTTCTTTTTTGTTCCATTTTTCTTCTCAGGAGGCGAGAATGTAGCGGGTACTAGTCGGGGTATGAAATGATGGTTCAAAATAGTTATTTTAGTAGTCCTTACTATTTTGTAAGATAGTGTATCAATAAGTATAATGAAGACTTATTTGAGTATGAATACTGTCTAGATGACAATAATTGTATTTAAATTCACAGTATATGTGTTGTCGTATTTTGCACGACAATTGTAATAATAAAGTTGTAGTTATTTAATGTACCATATTTTTGGCGACTCAAAATTTGGTTGGGTGAAATGGATCTATTTTGGAGGCGTCACAGTTGGTATCAGAGCTTAGGGATATGGTCTTTGGCGGAGATCGGGGAATAGAACTAGGAGGGGAGAGACGAGTAATCCTTCGCTAGTGTGTCCTACCTAAGCTTATTTGTTAATCAGTCATAATTTAGGGGCATTATGTGATTTGTTAATTTGTTTAATTAACCCTTGTTTTATGGCAGTATTTAAGAATGACAACTAAGAATATTAACAGTGGAGTAAATGAGACCGTGGAGACACCTTTGCTCACCAATGAGGAGAACGTTCAACAGGCCGATAATGTAAGACCCCAACTTATTAATGAATAAAATCAAATTTTCTCTAAATATTATTGTGAATAATAAGGGGTTATTTGATATAATACTTTGGTTATGGGTGAAATGTGCAAATTTTGTAAACTAAGCAAGTGCGTATAAAATATTTATTTTGTCGGGGAATATTCGTTTGGTCGTGGAATATTATTGCTGTCGGGAAATATTCGTACGACGGCGCAGCCTTGTGTGGTCCTCATAACGGAAAGCGATTGGATGAAGAAAACGACAAGTATAAGTTATTTATAAATAACGGCGTCGTTGTTACCGTTAATACTGTTGGAATACCCGGTGGTTAAAATACAGTAGCACACGGTATTGCACCAATTATTGATTCTTACGTAAGAAGGCACTACTCAATAATTGTTACAGTAGCTATTGTTCAATATTTTATTTTATTGATTCAATAATTGTTGCGTTAATATTTTATATTATTGTTGTTTCAATAATTGTTGCTGCACAGTATTTTTCATTACCAGATCAATAATTCATATTATTTGAATAATATTATTAGATAACATTATTGGCAATGTCTAGAAAGTTCTGTCTAAGGAGAGGTTTGGTCATCTAATTGCGCGCCAGTAAGGAGAAATTCTTATTGGAAAGCCCCCTCTTTTCTGGGAACGGCCTGGTTGTCATAAATGTGATTCTGTAATATTATTTGTGAATAATTAATTATTGATTCATATGATACGGAAATATTTATTTTATGTGGATATAAATGAGGGATATATTTTTGTGGTTAAAAATAAAGGAGTCAATGTTGAGGTTTTTATCCGTATTTTTGTCGGAATGGAGGTATTAAAAATCAGGATTTTTGAGATATTTTGCGGGGGTTATAATTTTTAATCCGACCGTTGGATCGTGGTACTTTTTGGATATGTTATACATATATAAGTTGAGTATATGTCCACAAATTTTGAACCGTTAAAAATGAACGTATGATTTATTATGAATTTTACGAGATGACTGGTTCAGAAATTGTTGAATTTTCGGAGTTTATTATTTTGATGGAAAATTCTTGAATTGGTGGACCCCACTCTTGGTTGGTGAAGAAATGTGCTGATATTTTTATTCAAATGTGGTGGGTGGGAATAGTAGCAGGTAAAGCCATCAGGTTGCAGGTTAAGTCTGCTTCGGCGTGCTAACATTTTCCTATAAATAGAGGGTTAAGTTAGAATTGAAAATCACACCAGAAACACGTTTTCTCTCTTTTTCTCTCTAGATTATTGAGTGTATTTTGTGAGCATTTAGATACTTTGAGAGTTT
Organism: Panax notoginseng; assembly: GCA_016801055.1. NCBI lineage: Eukaryota > Viridiplantae > Streptophyta > Magnoliopsida > Apiales > Araliaceae > Panax > Panax notoginseng. The sequence goes on along the minus strand of CM029023.1, from coordinate 155,231,674 downwards.
CTATTCATCAGAGCAAGTTTCTTTCAGCCTTATACCGGTATTCCAACCAGAAGTACTGATATTTTGAGGTAAGGGATATTATTTTCTTCTTAATGATATTATTTTCTTCAATATCATTATGCTGAAATATTGATATGAGTTTTTATCAAATTTAGAACTTTTTGTGTTGGGGTTACTATTCACGTATACGACACTATTCACGTATACGGTACTATTCACGAATACGGCACTATTCACCGAAAAATAAAAATTTTCCTTTTTGGTCCAAGATGTCTATTATGGTTACTATCTTTGATTGTATCCATGTTTTGATCTTTATTTTTGAATTCTGCTTCACAATTGATTATTATGAAGTATTATTGATCTTGGATAAACTGTTATACGGATCCCTAATATTTGTCCTTCTGTCTCACTGGATTCGTTCTCTTTAAGATATTTTTCATCATCCTCAGTCCTAAATGATGATATTACTGAATATCTTTGGCCTGTAATGCAAAGATGTATGATTACTTGATGAATATCTTTGGCCTGTAGTGCAAAGATGAACAGGTGTTGAGATGAACATGACTGACAGGTGATACAAATGAATATCTTTGGCATGTAGTGCAAAGATGAATATTTAGATAAAAATGATTATTAATTGATGTCACAGGGATAAAATATTGATGATGAACTTTTAAATCTTAGAAGATAGTAGAATTCTTTCTCTACTTGACTCTTCTAATGGTTTGCTGTTTCCGCTGCAGTTGTTGATCTAAAACTTGTTGTCGATTATATTCTATCAGATTTTTCCCTGTTGAAGACTAACGATAATTTGTTGTATATTATCTTAGTCATAATATTCTTTACTTGACTAGTTAAGCTCACCCTTTTCCTTTTTGTTCTATTTTTCTTCTAAGGAGGTGAGAACATAGCAGGATCTATTCGGGGTATGGAGTGATGGTTCTAGAAAGATGTTTTAGCAGTCCTCACTATTTCTGTAAAATAGTGTTTGAATTGTAATGAGGATTTATTTGAGTGTGGATATTGTCCAGAAGACAATATTTGTATTTAAATTCACAGTATGTGTTGTCGTATTTTGCACGACAATTGTATTATTGAAGTTGTAGTTTATTTTCTGTACCATGTATTTGGCTACTCAGAATAGGTTGGATGGAATGGACCTATTTTGGGGGCGTCACAGATAATGTTCCACTTGTGAATAACACCACTGATCAGACGATGAACGATGGGATGTTTAGATGCTTTTTGCAGTTCATGCAAAATCAAACGATGGAGACTCGTGTACAAAATACGGGTGGAAAAGATAGCAACGCGCGGCTTGTCACGGCCAAGCAGTTCAAGGAGTTAGGACCACCAGAATTTCAAGAAAAGCTGGATTCGATCAAGGCGGAAACATGGGTCAAGAAAATTACCAAGATATTCGATGTCTTGGGATGCACGGAGGAACAGAAGGTTCCATTCGCCACCTTTATGTTCCGTGGCGAGGCAGACTACTGGTGGGAGTCTGTGAAACGGACCCAGCCTGTCGCACTCAGCATGTCTTGAGAAACGTTTCAGAAGCTTTTCAACGAAAAATACTTTCCTGAAAGTATTCGCCATATGAAGGAGGTAGAGTTTATTAGACTAGATCAGAACAGCATGACGATGTCCCAGTACGAGGTGAAGTTCGCGGAGTTATCCAGGTTTGCACCTCATTTGGTGGAGAATGAGGAACGTATGACGCGGATATTTTTGAGAGGTTTGAAACCCGACATACGTCAATATCTCATTTCTCATAAATTTTCTTTATATTCAGATGTTGTGAATAGGGCTCAGTTATTGGAGCGCGATAATAAGTCAGCTCAATCGAAGAATAATAACCTACAACTCGATGATAATCGTACCAATGGCAACGGTCATCAGAACAAGGATAACCATCGTGGAGGAAAAAATCGTGCCAGAAATGGTAACCACTTCGATGGTAATCATGGCCAAGATAATAGAAGAAATAACTCAAGTGGAAATTTCAAGAAGAGAAGATTTAACGATGACGGGAAGACATCGGCACCAGCACCAGCAATAAATTCTATGGGAGGAGAACGACCGCCAGCTAGATGCTACAAATGCAGAGATGAGGGACATATAAGTCCAAACTATTCACAGTCTTCCAAGGAATGTTATAATTGTGGAAAAGAAGGTCATATCGCGCAAGATTGTACGGTAGCAAAACCCAGTCCAGCGGGGATGGTGACTCAAAAGGCTGTCCCAGAAAAGTCAAAGCCAACGGTTCCTGGAAGAGCGTTTGTCGTGACTGGTCAGAATGCGAGGAACCCGAACGAAATTAGCACGGGTTAGTTAATTATAAATTCTTACGAAGTTTATACCTTATTAGATACCGGTTCTACCCATTCATTTATCTCTCCTGCTTATACTCAACGTTTAAACTTGACTCCGGAGAAAATTAGACTTTGACTTATCTGTTGAAACTCTGTTAGGAGAAACTTTCGTTACATCCATTGTTTATAAGTCTTGTTTAATCCAAGTTGGCACTATCACATTAACTGTTGACCTTATTTCTTTAAAAATTCTTGCATTTGATGTGATCTTAGGGATTGATTGGTCAATCACTCATCATGCTAAAATTGATTGCTTTTGTAATGTTGTTAGTTTTCATATTCCTAAGCAACCTGTTATTCGAATTTAAGCAACCAAATCATTGAAGTCAAACTTTTTTATATCAAGCTATAAAGTTATTCGTTTATTGAAAAACGGATGTCAAGCTTTCTTAGCCATGTTATCGACTTGAACAAAAATACGTCAAATTTGAATGATATTTCTGTTGTTAGTAAATTTCCTTACGTATTTCTTGAAAAATTTCCTGGCCTACTCCCAAAGTGTGATATTGAATTTTGTATCGACATTAAACCCGGTACAAAATCCATTTCTAAAATCTCATCGAATGGCTCCTATTGAACTTCAGGAGTTAAAAATTCAACTATAAAATTTGGTACCCGAGCCTCTATCTGGTGACTTCCTTTGTGGAATGCACCGAAGCTAAACTCTTTGTAGGGGACGCCATATTTGTGTGGTAGTAAACTAATAGGTACCATTGTGACGTGCTATCCTAGATTGGGATATGAGTCATAGTTGAGAGCAACCTAAGTCAGTAATCGAAATACGTAGCTTTCTAGGTTTAGTTGGTTATTATCGGAGATTCGTAGAAATATTTTCTCGAATCGCTACTCCATTAACTCAGCTGACTCGAAAAGATACAAAATTCGAATGGAGCAAGGAATGTGGGAAGAGCTTCGAATAACTCAAAAGGAGACTCATTTTGGCACCTGTTCTGACCATACCATCCTGAAAAAACGAACGTGGTAGCTGACGTGTTGAGTAGAAAATCGTATGTGGTTACGAGTGCGATGTTTTTAACAAAAAGACCTATTTCGTATGACTTACAAATGATAGAGATAGAGTTAAAGACTCTATGGATCACGTGATGATATACGAGTAAAATCGACTTTAATTGATAAAGTTAAAACTGCTCAAGCTACACACCGGAGCTGAAGAATATGAAGAAGGAGGTGCAAGAAGGCGTTATTCTAGAAGTAAGAGTTGATGAAGAGAAGAAATATCAACCTTTGATTTATTAGTCCATTTGAAATCCTCGATTGAATAGGAACTATGGTCTATAGACTCGTTTTACCGCCAAGTGTGTCGCGTGCTCATAACGTTTTTCACGTATCGAAGTTACGAAATTATGTGGACGACCCGAACCACGTTATTGAGTTGGAACTAGACGAAATAGTCGAAAATTTAACGTACGAGGAGGTAGCTGTCAAGATTTCGGATAGGAAGGAGCATGTCCTACGCACAAAGGTCATACCGCAAGTTAAGGTTTTGTGGAGGAACCATGCTATTGAATAAATGACCTGGGAGTGGAAACGAAAATGAAAGCGAGATACCTCACCTTTTCGAAATACCAGGTACGTACGTCAATTTCGAGGACAAAATTTCATAAGGAGGGGAGGTTGTAAGACCCCAAATTATTAATAAATAAATTTTAATTTCATCTATTTATTATTTTGAAATAGTAATGGTTGAATTGATTAATGAGATTAGTTATGGGTAAAATGCGTAAATTTTTTTAATAAGCAAGTGGTTATAAAATATTCATTGTTGTCGGGGAATATTCGTTTGGTCGTGAAATATTCTTGCTATCGGGTAATATTCGTACGACAGAGCAGCCTTTTGTGGGCCCCATAACGAAAAGAGATTGGATGAAGAAAATGACAAGTATAAGTTGTTTATAAATAACGGCATAGTTGTTACCGTTAATACTGTTAGAATACCTGGTGGTTAAAATACAGTAATACGTGTTGTTGCACAATAGCACACGGTATTGCACCAATTATTGATTCTTACGTAAGAAGGCACTACTCGATAATTGTTATAGTAATTAATGTTCAATATTTTATTTTATTGATTCAATAATTGTTGCGTTGATATTTTATATATTACTATTGTTTTAATATTTGTCACTACACAGTATTTTCTATTATCGGAGCAATAATTCATATTATCTGAATAATATTATTAGATAACATTATTGGCAATGTCTAGAAAGTTCTGTCTAAAGAGAGGTTTGGTCACCTAATTACACGCCAGTAAGGAGAAATCCTTATTGGAAAGCCCCCTCTTTCCTGAGAACTGTCTGGTTGTCAGTATTGTGATTCTGTAATATTATTTGTGAATAATTAATTATTAATTTATATGATGAGAAAAATATTAATTTTATGTGGATATAGATGGTGAAAATTTTTAATGTGATAATTGTTGAAAATTAATATTTTATCTTTTTCTGATAAAATAATTTATTTAAATATATTATTATATTTTATAAATATAATAATGGTGATATTTTTAAAATAAATATGGGATATATGAGTATATGAGGAGGAAGAGTATTTTTGTTGCATTAAATGATTAACACATATTTTGTGTGTCGGTGGATCCCATTTCTTGACTGAAATTTGATTATAGACTGTAAAATCGCCTGTTTGTGGATTTCGGTCTATTTCTGTTTAGAATTTGGAAAAACTTTCTTCTGCAAAGTTGTAGAGAATTAAATTTTCTATAAAAAATCGCGAGATTCAAATTTTATGATAAAAGTGCTATTTATTATGAATTATTGAAGTTTCGTAGTTCCGAAATAATTGATTTTTAGAAGTTTTATTTATGTTTTAAAAGAAAAAAGTTTTTTAAATGTTTGTGGACATCTTTAATATGTGTTAGATGGCTGAAATCAGATTTCTAAGTGGGCGTAAGAATTTGTTTTATATATAATATTATTATATTAAATTTTCTGCTTTGGTGTTCTAAGCATTTTCCTATAAATATGGTGCTTAGGTTAGAATTAAAAATTACACCAGAAACTGAAATCTTCTCTCTTTCTCTCTCGATATATTGAGCGTATTCTTGTGAGTATTTTGATACTTTGAGTGAAGTTATACGGTTTAAGTTCCCTTCAGCACTATATCCAGTATTCCAGTCAGAAGTACTGTCTTTTCGAGGTAAGGGATGTTATTTTTTTATCAATGATATTATTTTTTTCAATATCATTATACCAGAATATTGGTAAGATTTTTTCTTGTGAAATTCTTATCTTTTCATGTCGAGATTACTATTCACGAGTTACTATTCACGAGTTACTATTTACGAATACTATTCACGAAGCATGATAATTTTTTTTCCTTGTGGAATTTCTACCTTTTAGTGTTGAGGTTACTATTCACGTACGTATACGACACTATTCACAGAAAAATTAATATTTTTTTTCTGTGTCCAAGATATCTATTATGGATACTAGCTTTGATTGTATCCATGTTTTGATCATTCTTGAATTTTACTTCGATATGATTATTTATGAAGTATTTTTGAACTCGGATTGTTTGAAATATGAATCCTTAATATTTATTCTTTTGTTTCACTGGATTCGTTTTTTTAAAAGATTTTTCATCATTCTCAGTCCTAAATGATGATATAACTGAATATCTTTGGCCTGTAGTGCAAAGATTAATGATTTTATGATGAATATCTTTGGCCCGTACTGTAAAGATGAACAGGTGTTGAGATAAACATGACCGACTGATTAATATCTTTGGCCTGTAGTGCAAAGATGACTATTTGATTCAAGATGTATATTAATTGATGTTATAGGGATAAAATATTGATGATGGACTTTTAAATTCATAGATGATAGTAGATTTCATTCTCTACTTAACTCTTCTAATGAATTGTTATTTCCGCTGCAGTTGTTAATCTAAAACTTATTATCTATTGTATTTTATCAGATTTTTTCCTGTTGAGGACTAACAATAATTTGTTCTATATTATCTTAGTCATAATATTATTTACTGGGCTAGTTGAGCTCACCCTTTTCCTTTTTGTTTCAATTTTTTTCTCAGGAGGCGAAAATGTAGCGGGTACTAGTCGGGGTATAGAATGATGGTTCAAGATAGTTATTTTAGTAGTCCTCACTATTTTGTAAGATAGTGTATCAATAAGTATAATGAAGCTTTATTTGAGTATGAATACTGTCTAGATGACAATAATTGTATTTAAACTCACAGTATATGTGTTGTCGTATTTTGCACGACAATTGTAATAATAAAGTTGTAGTTATTTTATGTACCATGTATTTGGTAACTCAAAATGGGTTTGGTAGAATGGACCTATTTTGGGGACGTCATAGTAATTGTTGCATAGTATCTCACGTTATTTGATTTAATTATTGTCAATATTTTATATATTATTAAATCAATAATTGAGATGATAAAGTTATTGATATTATTATTTGCAATATTAACGATATTTAGAAGTTCTGTCAAGGAGAGGTTTGGTCACCTAATTGCGCGCCAATAGGGATAAATTCTTATTGAAAAGCCCCCTCTTTCCTGGGAACGATCTGGTCGATTAATATGATGAATTATAATAATGGTGATAAGTTTTGTTTTATTAGTATTATTAATGTAATAAAACAGAATTTTTTTTATATAAAATAGAATACTTTTATAAAGTTATTTATTTTATTAGACTATAAATAGAATATATTATATTTTATTATGCATAGTGCCTGCATAGTATTTGCATAGTGTCTGCATAGTATTTGCATAGTAAAATCTTTTTATATAAAACAGAATACTTTTATAAAGTTATTCGTTTTATTAGAATATAAATAGAGTATATTATATTTTATTAATACTGCATAGTAAATCAATATGGACCATCCGTTTAAAGTAAATCATTCTGGACCGTTTATGAATTAGTTACTATTCAGTCCATTCTCCTATAGCTCATTCCTTCATTATTTCTTACGAATTCACTGAAACTCTAGAGAGAGAAACTATAGAGAGAGAAAAAAAGTATTCTACTACTTCACTAATTCTATATTCAGTTTCTTCTAAGGTAAGTGTGATAACCCCAAAATAGGTCCATTCTATCCAACCTATTCTGAGTCGCCAAGTACATGGTACAGAAAACAACTACAACTTTATTACAACAATTGTCGTGCAAAATACAACAACACATATGCTGTGAGTTTGGATACAAATATATACCAAATGTGACTCAACCGTGGACAGCACCTCACAATGACACCTTACATAAAGGTATAGTCAAAAACTATTTTAGAAATTAGAATCTTTGGGAAGTGCTCAAGGAAACCCTTGTACATGGGAGACCATGCTTCTAGGTTGTGATAGATATCATATGGCCACAGAATTATCCTTGGTTGACCCAATAGACCTCAAAGAAAAACGAGAAGATTACTATCATATTCTTCCCAATGGTGAGTCTTATCTTGACTTATCATTATCTCCACTGTCTCTAATTGAGAATTATACTTCAAACAAATACCAAGATTATATAGGTAGTGCTCGTAAATATACCCAGCAAGTGAATGAGCACAATCCTGTCTTATGATGACACAAGGTTGTATGCCATTAGACATCTTGTATGATAGTGGTAAAATACCCTTCTAACGTTGGGTTCGCTTCACCCTAGATGATTCACCAAATATAACTACTAAATGATGACCACCGTTCTATTTTTCTGTTACCCCCGCTCGACCCAGCTACACTCTTATTACCTGAAAGGAATTGTGAAACAGAAGGGTGAGCACAACTAGCCCAGTAAAGAATATCATGACTAAAGATAAATACATTATCAATAGCCTTCAATAGAATTAAATCAGAGATTTAGAACATATGGTAGATGATAAAAATTTCAACCATAGTTGCAGCGGAACGAGCAATCCATTAGAAGAGTCAAATAGACTACAAAGTCAATTATCTTTCCCATGTTAAAAATTTACCAACAATGTTTTATCCCTGTAACATCAATTAACAATTCTGGTCCACAATCATATGAATAACTTATAATCATAATTGTAGTTCTAAATTTCTCTTCTCATTTAGGACGAAGATAATTTTCATCACCTATCTTTACCTGAAACATCAAAGATCATGGCTACACCAAATCACATTTTCTGTTCATAATCATAATAATAACTTCATCTTTGCACTACGGCCAAAGATATTTAGTTGTATCACCAGTTGGTCATGTTCATCTCAACACATGTTCATCTTTGCACTACTGGCCAAAGATATTCAACAACATGTCATCTTTGCACTATGGGCCAAAGATATTCATCAACAATTCATCTTTGCACTACTGGCCAAAGATATTCATCACCAGTTTATCTTTGCACTACAGGCCAAAGATATTCAACAACAGTTCATATTTATACTACAGGCCAAATATATTCATCAACAGTTCATATTTACACTATAAGCCAAATATATTAATATCTCCAAGAAATATATAATCATTTCAGAATTTATATAAATAATAATTATAACCATGTTGATCAATTCACCTTTGCACTTAAGCTAAAAATATTCAATTATAAATTCAATGGTCATGATCATACCAGTCAACAATTCAACTTTGTACTACTGGCCAAAGGGAACCCATAGTCATGATCATACCAAAAATCTACCAATCTTTACACTCAAGTCAAAGAGAAATATTATCATGAGGGTTATAAAAATATTATATATGATAATAAAATCAATATAATCAAGATATAGATGTAATCTCAAGAGTAATATTCATAAATCAACTATAATTTGGTTAGAAAAAAAGAAACCAATTTTTATCATGAATAGTAACTCATGAATAGTAACTCGTGAATAGTTACTCGTAAATAGTAACTCGTGAATAGTAACCCCGACACAAAAAGGTAGAAATTCTACAATAAAATTCATACCAATATTTCGGTATAATGATATTGAAAGAATAACATTTCTTAAACTTATAAGAAATTTATTTTAATTGTTTACACTTTAATAATGCATTTAATCATTCTAAAATGTCAAACTCATAAGATTTCATCACCAATAACCAAAACCCTTATCAAAAATTTACATATACCTCATATAGGATTCTCAAGTCATAAAATTCTATTTTCTAATTTTCTTACTTCACATAACATATTTAATTCATTTACTCATAACTAGTCCCTTTTCATGAAAAATACCAAATCAATGTAACCGAATTTTTTTTTCTGGAATTTAACATAATATAGTCTCATATTAAATATATATTTTTCCCGAAATTTTTAAAACTCATTTACTATTTTTCATATGGCCAAAACAGTCGAATATTTAGACATTTATCATAAATTATACTTTTATCCAAAAATTCCGAAATTCACAGAGTACACTGATATTATATAGATATACTTCCAATAAAAATTTCATCAATTTTGGAGTTAACCACAAGGAGTTATAAGCGGTTACTTTTAAAATAGTCTTTTCCCGTAAAATTCATAACTTTTAATCTATACATCCAAAAATTACCATTTTTGGACACAATCAATAAAACTCATCAAAATATCATTTCAAATTTTTTCAGAATTTTCTGAAGGTCAGAAGAAGTACGAACTGGAAAACATAATAACCCTTAAAATCCCCTACCTCAAAAGAGCAGCACCTCTGACCGAATATCAGATATAACGCTGAAGAAAACTTGCACTGGTGAATAACAACTCACTAAGTACCTAAATACTCATAAAATATACTCAATAATCTAGAGAGAGAATGAGAGAAAACTTGTTTCTGGTGTGATTTTTAATTCTAACTTAGCCCTCTATTTATAGGAAAATGTTAGCACGCCGAAGCAGACTTGACCTGCAACCTGATGGCTTTACCTGCTACTATTGCCACCCACCACATTTAAAATAAAATTCAGTACATTTTTCACCAACCACAAGTGGGGTCCACTCAATTCTAGAATTTTTCACCAAAATTATTTATAAACCTAATTTTCGAATCAGTCACCTCTTAAAATTCATAACAAATCATACGTTCATTTTTAACGGTTCAAAATTTACGGACATATACTAAAGTTACATATATATATAACATATCCAAATATTACCACGATCCAACGGTCGGATTAAAAATTATAACACTCGCAAAATATCTCAAAAACCCTAATTTGATTTTCAATACCTCCGTTCCGATAAAAATACAGATAAAATACCTCAACATTGACTCTTTCATTTTTAACCACAAAAATATATCCCTCATTTATATCCACATAAAATAAATATTTCCTTATCATATGAATCAATAATTAATTATTCACAAATAATATTACAGAATCACATTTATGACAACCAACCCGTTCCCAGGAAAGAGAGGGCTTTTTAATAAGAATTTTTTCTTACTGGCGTGCAATTAGGTGACCAAACCTCTCCTTAGACATAACTTTCTAGACATTATCAATAATGCTATCTAATAATATTATTCAAAAAATATGAATTATTGATCTGATAATAGAGATATTGTGCAGTGACAATTATTGAAACAACAATAATATAAAATATCAACGCAGCAATTATTGATTCAATAAAATAAAATATTGAACAGAAATTACTGTAACAATTATTGAGTAGTGCCTTCTCACGTAAAAATCAATAATTGAAAAAAAAATACTGTTTAATACCGTGTGCTACTGTGCAACTACGCGTATTACTGTATTTTAACCACCAGGTATTCCGACAGTGTTAACGGTAATAACTACGCCGTTATTTATAAAAACTCAAATTTATCGTTTTCTTCATCCGACAGTTATTCTGTTATGGGGCCCACAAATGGCTGCGCCGTCGTACGAATATTTTCCGACAGAAAGAATATTCCACGACCAAACGAATATTCCCCGACAACAATGAATATTTTATAACCACTTGTGTATTTTGAAAAAAAATTCATATATCACCCTTAACTTTAACATTTATCAATTTAACCATTTACTGAATAGTAATTATAAGAAAAATTGAATACTTTTATTTCATAAAATTCGGGGTCTTACAGTAAGGGGCATTATTTCTCTTGTATTCATGAAGATAACTTCTGTTATTCCATTCTTTATTATTCTGTTGGAATAACCTGTATACGCGGACTACCCTATACTTGGTAAAATTCTTCTGTTATTCCATTCTTTATTATTATGTTAGAATAACCTGCCTATGCGAAGTACTGCATACATGGTGAAATTTTTTTATTGTTCCATTATTTATCATTCTGTTGGAACATCTTGTATGTGCTTTACGCATGACATGGTTCTATTATTTATTATTCTGTTGGAACATCCTGTCTGTGATTTACGCACGACCTAATTCTATTATTTATTATATTGTTGGAACATCCTGTCTGTCATTATTTATTATTCTGTTAGAATATCCTGTCTGTGCGTTTACGCATGACCTGGTTCCGTTATTTATTATTTTGGAATAACATGTCTGTGCGGTCTATCGCATGCCTGGTGATTTTTTTTGTTATTCTATTCTTTATTGTACTCAGTTGGTTAAAGTTTTGGTTTTTATACTCCATGAAATTAGTGGAATATCCTTGATATTTGCGCATCATCTAGTATTTTTTCATGAAAATATTCTTCCGAGCATTTTTGAGTTTTACCTCACAAAGCCGTATCATGTTGACAATTTGGACGTTATTGGTTCCTGGATAAATTAATTCTTAAACTTGTTTTATTGAATTCTTATATCATTGTCATCATTCTCATGTTTATATTATGTTGAAAGTCATCTGTGACCTGTAATGCATAGATGGACTTGGTATGATTATGACCAGGGATTATTCGGTATAATCATGACCGTAATGTTACAAATGATGTGGTAAAAGTCCTTATTGGCCCGTAGTGCATTGATGGATAGTTGTTGGCATGATCATGACTGTGACGCCCCCAAAACAGGTATACAACACCTATTCTGAGTCGTCAATAACATGGTACAGAAACAACTACAACTTTATTAATACAACATAAAAACTGTGAGTGTAAATATAAATATTGTCATCTAGACAATATCTACACTCAAATAAGTCCTCATTACAATTATTGGAACAATATTTTACAAAAAAAAATAAAAAATGGTGAGGACTACAGGTACTGATATTAAAATGTTCCTGATGTAACGCCCCCAAAATAGATCCATTCCATCCAACCCATTTTGAATCGCCAAATACATGGTACAGATAACAACTACAACTTTATTACAATAATTGTCGTGCGAAATACAACAATACATATGCTATGAGTTTGGGTACAAATATATACCAACTGTGACTCATGTCCCAACCTTGGATAGCACGTCACAATGACACCTTACATAAAGGTATAGTCAAAAACTGTTTTAAAAATTAGAATCTTTGGGAAGTGCTCAAGGAAACCCTCGTACATGGGAGGCCATGCGTCTAGGTTATGATAGATATTATATGGCCACAGAATTATCCTTGGTTGACCCAATAGACCCCAAAGAAAAATGAGAAGATTACTATCATATTCTTCCCAATGGCGAGTCTTCTCTTGACATATCATTATCTCCACTGTCTCTAATTGGGAGTTATATTTCAGATAGACTCTAAGATCATATAGGTAGTGCTGGTAGATATACTCAGCAAGTGGATGAGCACAACCTTGTCTTATGATGACACGAGGTTGTATGTCATTATACATCCTGTAAGATAGTGGCAAAACACCCTTCCAAGTTAAATTCACCTCACCCTCAATATCTATAGACCACCGTTCTATTCCCTTGTTATCCCTCGCTCGACCCAGCTACACTTTTATTACCTGAAAGGAATTGTGAAGCAAAAGGGTGAGCACAACTAGCTCAGTAAAGAATATCATGACTAAAGATAAATTATCAATAGTCTTCAACATAATTAAATCAGAGATTTAGAACATATGGTAGATGATAAAATTTTTCAACCATAGTTGCAGCGGAACGAGCAATCCATTAGAAGAGTCACATAGACCATAAAGTCTATTATCTTCTCCATGTTAAAAGTCCACCAACAATGTTTTATTCCTGTAACATCAATCAACAGTTCCTTTCCACAATCATATGAATAATTCATAACCATAATTGTGATTCTAAATTTCGCATCCAAGACGAAGATAATTTTCATCACCTGTCTTTACCTGAAACATCAAAGATCATGGTTATACCAAATCACAGTTCCTGTTCATAATCATACTAATAAATTCGTCTTTGCACCACGGGCCAAAGATATTCATCAACAGTTCATCTTTACACTACATGCCAAAGATATTCAACAACAAGTCATCTTTGCACTACGGGCCAAAGATATTCAACAACAACTCATCTTTGCACTACAGGCCAAAGATATTCCTCAATAGTTTATATTTGCACTACAGGCCAAATATATTATTATCTCAAAGAAATATATAATCATTTCAGAATTTATATAACCAATAATTATAACCATGTTGATCATTTCACCTTTGCACTTAAGCTAAAGATATTCAATTATAAATTCAATGGTCATGATCATACCAGTCACAATTCAACTTTTCACTACTGGACAAAGAGAACCCTTGTAAGACCCCAATTTTTATAAATAAAGATGAATTTTCTATAAATATCATTTTTGAATATTATGGAGTTAATTTGATATAATGTTATAGTTGTGGGTAATATTTATAAATTTTGCAAAGTAAGCAAGTTGTTATAAAATATTCGTTTGGTCGGAGAATATTCTTTTTGTCGGGGAATATTCGTACGACGGCACAATCATTGGTGGACCCCACAACGGAATTATTGTCGGATTGAGAAAACGACAGAATTATCTTTCTATAAAAATAACGGCTGAGGTGTTACCGTTAAAACCGTTAAAACTGTTGAACTACTCGGTAGTAAAAGTACAGTAATACGCGTGGTTGCATAGTAGCACACGGTATTGATTATTGATGCTTACGTGAGAAGTCACTCAGCTATACTCAATTATTGCTACAGTAATTGCTGCATCATATCTCTTAAATTATTGTCATAGTATCATCTGTATAATATGTTATATTATTGAGACGTTGTGGTAAGTTTGGTTATTTTATGGGGGGCCATATGTCATCATCTAAGAGTCTCTTCGTCAATAGTAATTACCGTCGTCAATAGTAATTACCGTCGTCAATAGTAATTACCGTCGTCAATAGTAATTACCGTCGTCAATAGTATTTACCTTGGTCAATAGTAATTACCGTCGTCAATAGTATTTACCTTGGTCAATAGTAATTACCTTGGTCAATAGTAATTACCTTCGTCAATAGTATTTACCTTGGTCAATAGTAATTACTTTCGTCAATAGTAGTTGTCCCTTCAATATTACCAAGAGTCATTTGACCCTTCGTTAAGACCAAGAGTCATTTGACCCTTCGTTAAGACCAAGAGCCACCCTCAGTTTTTCTATAAATAGAGGCCTAGGGCTTCATTATTTTTCACGAATTCATTCAAGCTATAGAGAGAGAAAGTATAGAGAGAATAAGAGAGAGAGAATAAAAGTATTCTGCTACATCACTTTTCCAATATCCAGTTCTTTTAAGGTAGGGAATATTATTTCTTTTATATTCATGAAGAGAACTTCTGTTATTCCAATTGTTATTATTCTGTTGGAATAACCAGTATACGCGGTCTACCCTATACTTGGTGACATTCTTCTATTATTCTGTTGGAACATCCTGTCTGTGTGTTTTACACCGGACCTGGTTCCGTTTATTATTCTGTTGGAACATCCTGTCTGTGTGTTTTACACCGGACCTGGTTCCGTTTTATTATTATTCTGTTGGAATATCTTGTCTGTGTGTTTTACACCGGACCTGGTTCCATTATTTATTATTCTGTCGGAATATCCTGTCTGTGCGTTTACGCCGGACCTGGTTCCATTATTTATTATTCTATTGGAATAACCTGTCTGTGCGGTCTATCGCATGCATGGTGATTTCTTTTGTTATTCCATTCTTTATTGTACTCAGTTGGTTAAGTTTTGACTTCTATACTCCATGAAATTTGTGGAATATCCTTGATAGTTGCGTTTCATCCAGTATCTTTTCAAGAAAATATTCTTCTAAGCATTCTTGAATTTTACTCCACAATGCAGTATCATGTTGACAATTTGGACGTTGTTAATTCCTGGATAAATTAATTCTTGAACTTGTTTTATTGAATTCTTATATCATTGTCATCATCCTCATGTTTATAAAATGTTGAAAGTCATCTGTGGCCTGTATTGCATAGATGGACTTGGTATGATTATGACCAGGGATTATTCGGTATAATCATGACCGTAATGTTACAAATGATGTGGTAAAAGTCCTCATTGGCCCGTAGTGCATTGATGGACAGTTGTTGGCATGATCATGACCATTAATGAATACACGAATATCCTTGGCCGTAGTGCAGGGGTGATTCGATGATGTGGATTATTTTATTAAGCTGAGTCTCAGCGATCGCAGTGTTGAAAAACCTTTTAAATCATAAAAGATAGTAGAGTTTATTTTCTACTTGACTCTTTTAATGGATTGCTTGTTCCGCTACAGTTAAACTTGATGTCTATTATATTTTATCAGTTTAACATTGTTGAAGGCTAATGATAATTTATTCTGCATTATCTTAGTCATAATATTTCTTACTGGGCTAGTTGAGCTCACCCTTTCTTTCACTGTTCTCTTCAGGAAATGAGAACGTAGCTGGGACAAGTCGGGGTACGGAGTGATGGTCCGAATGATAGTATTAGTTAGTAGTCCTCACTATTCTATGTAATGGTGTGTTAATAAATGTAATGAGGACTCCTTTTGAGTATGAATACTCTCTAGAAGATAATATTTGTATTCAAACTCACAGTTTATGTTTTGTCGTATTGTACACGACAGTTGTATTATTAAGTTGTATTTGTATTCTGTACTATGTATCTGACGACCCAAGATGGGTGATGTATACCTAATTTTGGGGGCGTCACAGTTGGTATCAGAGCTTAGGGATATGATCCCTGGCTAAGATGTGAGAATAGAACTAGGAGGGGAGAGACGGGGAATTCCTTCGCTAGTATGACATACCTAAGTTTATTTGCATGGTATTTAATTGGTCGGTCATAATATAAGGATAATATATGACATATCAATTAATTTTTATTTTGTGGCAGTATCTGAAAATGGCATCTGAGAACGTTGAGAATAGCAATGGAGCACAGACGACTGTTGATTCACCACATATCAATAATCAGGATAATGTGCATCAGGAAGGTGTCAATCCTCATGCAAACAACAACACTGACCAAATGATGAATGATCAAATGTTCAGAGGCTTTATGCAATTCATGCAACAACAGGTGAAAGCGGCTCCTGTCCACAACGTAGGTGGAAATACTGGAAACTCTCAGGCGGTCACCGCTAAACAGTTTAAGGAGCTGGGACCACCGGAGTTTAAGGGAGAACCCAAACCACTTGTAGCTGAAACATGGATAAAGCAGATCACCAAGATATTTGATGTCTTGGGTTGCTCCGAGGAGCAAAAGGTTCCCTTTGCCGCCTTTATGTTGCGAGGAGAGGCAGATTACTGGTGGGAATCGATAAAGCGTACTCAACCTGCCGCACTGAAGATGTCTTGGGAGAAGTTCCAAGATCTGTTTAACGACAAATACTTTCCCGAGAGTATTCGTCACATGAAGGAGGTGGAGTTCATCAAATTGGAGCAGAATAATATGACCGTGTCGCAGTACGAGGCAAAATTTGCGGAGTTATCCCGGTTTGCGTCCCACCTGGTGGATAATGAAGAAAGAATGACGCGGATGTTTTTAAGAGGTTTGAAGCCGGAGATACGTCAACATCTTGTTTCTCATAAACTGTGTTTGTATTCAGATGTTGTAAATAGGGCTCAGTTGGTGGAGCGCGATAACGAGATAACGCAACCAAAAGAGAGCAGCCGGCAAAATGATAATACCAGTGAGAGCAGTCATCGAAGCGGTGACAACAAGCGTGGAGGGAATCAACAGGCCAGAAATGGTAACCACTTCGGTGGTAATCAGGGCCAAAACAATAAGAATGGACATTTCAAGAAGAGGAGATTCAACAATGATGGAAAGACGTCAGCACCAGCACCTGTCGTTAAGGAAGGAGAACGACCACCTATCATATGTTTCAAATGCGGAGGGGAGGGGCACATCAGTCCAAACTGCGCGATGCCGTCCAAAGCATGTTATAATTGTGGAAGAGAAGGTCATTTAGCCCGATTTTGTCGTTTACCGAAGACAAATTCAGCTAGGATGGAGGCACCAAAAGCCGTCCCAGAAAAGTCAAAACCGGTTGTGCAAGGGAGAGCGTTTGTTGTGAACTCCCAGAGAGCAAGGAACCCGAATGAGGTCATCACGGGTAAGCTTATTATAAACTCTAAAGAAGTTTATACTTTATTTGATACCGGTTCAACCCATTCTTTTATTTCTCCTACTTGCGCTCATCGATTAAATTTGATTCCGGAGAAATTAGACTTTGACTTATCTGTGGAAACTCCGTTGGGAGAAACCTTCATTACCTCCACTGTTTATAAGTCTTGTTTGGTTCAAGTTGGTACCCACACATTACCTATCGATCTGATTTCATTAAAAATACTTGCATTTGACGTGATTCTAGGGATTGATTGGTTAACTACTCATTATGCAAAAATTGATTGTTTTCGTAAGGTTGTTAGTTTTCATATTCCTAATCGACCTATTATGCGAATTCAAGCAACCAAACCATTAAAATCAATCGCTGTCATCTCAAGCCATAAAACTATTCGTTTATTGAAAAACGGATGTCAAGCTTTCTTAGCTCATGTCACAGATCTAAACAAAAATACGTCAGTTTTGAATGATATTTCTATTGTTAATAAATTCCCTGACGTATTCCCTGAAGAACTTCCTGGCCTACCCCCAGAGCGTGAAATTGAATTTTGTATCGATCTTGAACCCGGTACAAAACCCATTTCCAAAGCCCCATATCGAATGGCTCCTATTGAACTTCAGGAGTTAAAGATCCAACTGCAGGAATTGTTAGACATTGGCTTTATTCGTCCTAGTACTTCTCCTTGGGGAGCTCCTGTTCTATTCGTGAAGAAGAAAGATGGAAGTATGCGACTTTGTATTGATTATCGGGAGTTGAATCATGTCACCATCAAAAACAGGTACCCATTGCCACGTATTGATGACCTGTTTGACCAGTTGCAAGGAGCACAATTCTTTTCAAAGATCGATCTTCGTTCTGGATATCATCAGCTGAAGGTTAGAACTGAGGATATTCCAAAGACGGCTTTTAGAACTCGGTACGGGCATTATGAATTCCTAGTCATGTCCTTTGGATTGACTAATGCTCCTGCTGCCTTCATGGATATGATGAACCGGGTATTCAAGGAATATTTGGATCACTTTGTGGTCGTCTTTATTGATGACATCCTTATTTATTCCAAAAGCCGTGAAGATCATGAGCAACACTTGAGGCTGGTACTCCAAAAGCTTCGTGAATACAAGCTTTATGCCAAGTTGAAGAAATGCGAGTTCTGGCTGGAAGAGGTAGCATTCCTTGGGCACGTAGTATCAAGTCGTGGAATATCGGTTGACCCGGCAAAGATTGAAGCTATTCAAAGCTGGGAGCAACCTAAATCAGTGACCGAGGTACGTAGCTTTCTTGGTTTAGCTGGTTATTATCGGAGATTCGTGGAAGGATTTTCTCGAATCGCTACTCCATTAACTCAGCTGACTCGGAAAGATACAAAGTTTGGTTGGAGCGAAGAATGTGAGCAGAGTTTTCAAGAACTCAAGAGGAGACTCATTTCAGCACCTGTTCTAACAATACCATCTGGCTCGGAGGGATTTGTCATCTACAGTGATGCTTCGAGCAAAGGGTTGGGATGTGTTCTCATGCAACATGGAAAAGTCATAGCCTATGCATCAAGACAACTCAAGGAATATGAGAGGAATTATCCTACTCATGATCTAGAGTTGGCAGCTGTTGTCTTTGCACTTAAAATTTGGAGGCATTACTTGTATGGGGAGAAAGTGGAGATCTTTACGGATCATAAAAGCCTCAAATATTTCTTCACTCAAAAGGAACTCAACATGCGACAACGACGTTGGCTTGAACTGTTGAAAGATTATGATCATACCATTCAATACCATCCTGGAAAAGCGAACGTGGTAGCTGACGCATTGAGTAGAAGATCATATGCGGGTACAAGTGCAATATTAACAACGCAAAGGCCCATTTTGTGTGACTTGCAAAGGATGGAGATAGAGTTGAAGACTCCAGGGACCCATGTGATGATGGCGAATATACGAGTAGAACCGACTTTAATCGATAAAGTTAAAGCTGCTCAAGCTACAGACCTGGAGCTGATGCGTATGAAGAAAAAAGTGCAAGAAGGTGCTATGCCGGAAGCAAGAATCGATGAAGAAGGAATACTTCGAGTCAACTCCAGACTTTGTGTTCCTAACAACCCTGATTTAAAGTATGAAATCATGATGGAGGCGCACAACACACCGTTTGCAATCCATCCTGGAAGTACCAAAATGTATCATGATCTTCGTCATACATTTTGGTGGAGCAATATGAAGAGAGAGATAGCGTTGTTTATCTCAAGGTGTCTAACTTGTCAACGAGTCAAAGCGGAGCATCAAGTACCAAAAGGTCCATTGCAACCACTTGAAATTCCAGAATGGAAGTGGGAGCACATTACCATGGATTTCGTTACCGGTCTTCCTAGGGTTTCTCAAGGTATTGATGCGATTTGGGTCATTGTTGATAGATTGACCAAGTCTGCTCATTTCTTACCGATACGAGAAACTTATACACTTGAACGTCTTGCTCGTATGTACATAAACGAGATTGTAAGACTGCATGGTATGCCAGTATCCATAATTTCTGATCGAGACCCAAGATTCACTTCACGATTTTGGGTTAGTTTACAAAAAGCTATGGGCACGGAGTTACGATTTAGTTCAGCATATCATCCTCAGACGGACGGACAATCAGAGAGGACTATTCAAACTCTTGAAGATCTATTAAGACTCTGTGTCTTTGACTTCAAGGGAAGTTGGGACAAGTTCTTACCATTGGTGGAGTTTTCCTACAACAACAGTTATCAAGCAAGTATTGGCATGGCTCCATTCGAAGCATTGTATGGAAGAAAATGTCGTTCTCCAGTATGCTGGGATGAGGTGGGCGAAGCAACGTTGTTGGGACCGGAGTTGGTACGTATGACTACAGAAAAGATTCAAACGATCCGACAACGTATAAAAACCTCACAAGATCGACAAAAGAGTTATGCTGATCTTCATCGAAAGGACGTGGAATTTGATGTAGGAGATCATGTGTTCTTACGTGTTGCTCCATGGAAAGGAGTTACGAGATTTGGAAAGAGAGGAAAGCTAAATCCTCGATTCATCGGTCCATTTTTAATCCTCGATCGAGTAGGAACTGTGGCTTATAGACTCGCTTTACCGCCAAGTATGTCTCGTGTTCATAACGTTTTCCACATATCCATGTTACGCAAATATGTGGAAGACCCGAACCACATTATTGAGTTAGAACCGGACGAAATAGCGGAGGATTTGACGTATGAAGAAGTTCCTGTTCAAATCTTGGATAAGAAGGAACATATTCTACGCTCCAAGGTTATACCTCAAGTTAAAGTTTTGTGGAGAAACCACGATGTTGAGGAAATGACTTGGGAGTTAGAATCAGAAATGAAATCAAGGTATCCTTACCTCTTCGACATACCAGGTACGTACCCTAATTTCGAGGGCGAAATTTCATAAGAAGGGGAGGTTGTAAGACCCCAATTTTTATAAATAAAGATGAATTTTCTATAAATATCATTTTTGAATATTATGGAGTTAATTTGATATAATGTTATAGTTGTGGGTAATATTTATAAATTTTGCAAAGTAAGCAAGTTGTTATAAAATATTCGTTTGGTCGGAGAATATTCTTTTTGTCGGGGAATATTCGTACGACGGCACAATCATTGGTGGACCCCACAACGGAATTATTGTCGGATTGAGAAAACGACAGAATTATCTTTCTATAAAAATAACGGCTGAGGTGTTACCGTTAAAACCGTTAAAACTGTTGAACTACTCGGTAGTAAAAGTACAGTAATACGCGTGGTTGCATAGTAGCACACGGTATTGATTATTGATGCTTACGTGAGAAGTCACTCAGCTATACTCAATTATTGCTACAGTAATTGCTGCATCATATCTCTTAAATTATTGTCATAGTATCATCTGTATAATATGTTATATTATTGAGACGTTGTGGTAAGTTTGGTTATTTTATGGGGGGCCATATGTCATCATCTAAGAGTCTCTTCGTCAATAGTAATTACCGTCGTCAATAGTAATTACCGTCGTCAATAGTAATTACCGTCGTCAATAGTAATTACCGTCGTCAATAGTATTTACCTTGGTCAATAGTAATTACCGTCGTCAATAGTATTTACCTTGGTCAATAGTAATTACCTTGGTCAATAGTAATTACCTTCGTCAATAGTATTTACCTTGGTCAATAGTAATTACTTTCGTCAATAGTAGTTGTCCCTTCAATATTACCAAGAGTCATTTGACCCTTCGTTAAGACCAAGAGTCATTTGACCCTTCGTTAAGACCAAGAGCCACCCTCAGTTTTTCTATAAATAGAGGCCTAGGGCTTCATTATTTTTCACGAATTCATTCAAGCTATAGAGAGAGAAAGTATAGAGAGAATAAGAGAGAGAGAATAAAAGTATTCTGCTACATCACTTTTCCAATATCCAGTTCTTTTAAGGTAGGGAATATTATTTCTTTTATATTCATGAAGAGAACTTCTGTTATTCCAATTGTTATTATTCTGTTGGAATAACCAGTATACGCGGTCTACCCTATACTTGGTGACATTCTTCTATTATTCTGTTGGAACATCCTGTCTGTGTGTTTTACACCGGACCTGGTTCCGTTTATTATTCTGTTGGAACATCCTGTCTGTGTGTTTTACACCGGACCTGGTTCCGTTTTATTATTATTCTGTTGGAATATCCTGTCTGTGTGTTTTACACCGGACCTGGTTCCATTATTTATTATTCTGTCGGAATATCCTGTCTGTGCGTTTACGCCGGACCTGGTTCCATTATTTATTATTCTATTGGAATAACCTGTCTGTGCGGTCTATCGCATGCATGGTGATTTCTTTTGTTATTCCATTCTTTATTGTACTCAGTTGGTTAAGTTTTGACTTCTATACTCCATGAAATTTGTGGAATATCCTTGATAGTTGCGTTTCATCCAGTATCTTTTCAAGAAAATATTCTTCTAAGCATTCTTGAATTTTACTCCACAATGCAGTATCATGTTGACAATTTGGACGTTGTTAATTCCTGGATAAATTAATTCTTGAACTTGTTTTATTGAATTCTTATATCATTGTCATCATCCTCATGTTTATAAAATGTTGAAAGTCATCTGTGGCCTGTATTGCATAGATGGACTTGGTATGATTATGACCAGGGATTATTCGGTATAATCATGACCGTAATGTTACAAATGATGTGGTAAAAGTCCTCATTGGCCCGTAGTGCATTGATGGACAGTTGTTGGCATGATCATGACCATTAATGAATACACGAATATCCTTGGCCGTAGTGCAGGGGTGATTCGATGATGTGGATTATTTTATTAAGCTGAGTCTCAGCGATCGCAGTGTTGAAAAACCTTTTAAATCATAAAAGATAGTAGAGTTTATTTTCTACTTGACTCTTTTAATGGATTGCTTGTTCCGCTACAGTTAAACTTGATGTCTATTATATTTTATCAGTTTAACATTGTTGAAGGCTAATGATAATTTATTCTGCATTATCTTAGTCATAATATTTCTTACTGGGCTAGTTGAGCTCACCCTTTCTTTCACTGTTCTCTTCAGGAAATGAGAACGTAGCTGGGACAAGTCGGGGTACGGAGTGATGGTCCGAATGATAGTATTAATTAGTAGTCCTCACTATTCTATGTAATGGTGTGTTAATAAATGTAATGAGGACTCCTTTTGAGTATGAATACTCTCTAGAAGATAATATTTGTATTCAAACTCACAGTTTATGTTTTGTCGTATTGTACACGACAGTTGTATTATTAAGTTGTATTTGTATTCTGTACTATGTATCTGACGACCCAAGATGGGTGATGTATACCTAATTTTGGGGGCGTCACATCACATTCATTGTAAAAATATCATCATCAATATATTATTAAAATAATATATTTAAATGAATTATTTTATCAGAAAAAAATAAAATATTAATTTTCAACAATTGTCACATTAAATTTTTTCTCCATCTATATCCGCATAAAATCAATATTTTCCTCATCATATAAATTAATAATTAATTATACACAAATAATATTACAGAATCACAGTACTGGCAACCAGGCCGTTCCCCAGGAAAGAGGGGGCTTTCCAATAAGGATCTCTTCCTTGCTGGCGCGCAATTAGATGACCAAACCTCTCCTTAGACAGAACTTTCTAGACATTGCCAATAATGTTATCTAATAATATTATTCAGATAATATGAATTATTGCTCCGATAATAGAAAATATTGTGTAGTGACAATTATTAAAACAATAGTAATATAAAATATCAACGCAGCAATTATTGAATCAATAAAATAAAATATTGAACAGTAATTACTGTAACAATTATTGAGTAATGCCTTCTTACGTAAAAATCAATAATTGGTGCAATGCCGTGTGCTACTGTGCAACAACGCGTATTACTGTGTTTTTACCACCGGGTATTCCAACAGTGTTAACGGTAACAACTACGTAGTTATTTATAAACAACTTACTCTTGTCGTTTTTTTCATCCAATCGCTTTCCGTTATGGGGCCCACAAAAGGCTGCGCCGTCGTATGAATATTCCCTGACAGTAATAATATTCCACGATCAAACGAATATTCCCCGACAACAATGAATATTTTACAACCACTTGTGTATTTCGAAAAAAAATTCATATATCACCCTTAACTTTAACATTTATCAATTTAACCATTTACTGAATAGTAATTATAAGAAAAATTGAATACTTTTATTTCATCAAATTCGGGGTCTTACAATCTCTCCTCCTTATGAAATTTCGTCCCCGAAATTTACATACCTGGTATTTCAAAGAGTTGAGAATACCTTGCTTTCATCTCAGATTTCATCTTCCCTGTCATCATGATTTCTCCATTGCTCATCTCCTGTATTTCAGATATCATTCTAGAATACAGCTTCAAAACAAAGGTTAATTGAACAAATTAACATATCACATAATATCCCGATATTATGACTGACCAACAAATAAGCTTAAGTATGACACACTAGCGAAGGATTTTTACTCGTCTCTCCCCTCCTAGTTCTATTTCTCGATCTCCGCCAGAGATCATATCCCTAAGCTCTGATACCAAATGTAACGCCCCCAAAATAGGTCCATTCCATCCAACCCATTTTGAGTCGCCAAATACATGGTACAGATAATAAATACAACTTTATTACAACAATTGTCGTGCAAAATACAACAATACATATGCTATGAGTTTGGGTACAAATATATACCAACTGTGACTCATGTCCCAACCTTGGATAGCACGTCACAATGACACCTTACATAAAGGTATAGTCAAAAACTGTTTTAGAAATTAGAATCTTTGGGAAGTGCTCAAGGAAACCCTCGTACATGGGAGGCCATGCGTCTAGGTTATGATAGATATTATATGGCCACAGAATTATCCTTGGTTGACCCAATAGACCCCAAAGAAAAATGAGAAGATTACTATCATATTCTTCCCAATGGCGAGTCTTCTCTTGACATATCATTATCTCCACTGTCTCTAATTGGGAGTTATATTTCAGATAGACTCTAAGATCATATAGGTAGTGCTGGTAGATATACTCAGCAAGTGGATGAGCACAACCTTGTCTTATGATGACACGAGGTTGTATGTCATTATACATCCTGTAAGATAGTGGCAAAACACCCTTCCAAGTTAAATTCACCTCACCCTCAATATCTATAGACCACCGTTCTATTCCCTTGTTATCCCTCGCTCGACCCAGCTACACTTTTATTACCTGAAAGGAATTGTGAAGCAAAAGGGTGAGCACAACTAGCTCAGTAAAGAATATCATGACTAAAGATAAATTATCAATAGTCTTCAACATAATTAAATCAGAGATTTAGAACATATGGTAGATGATAAAAATTTTCAACCATAGTTGCAGCGGAACGAGCAATCCATTAGAAGAGTCACATAGACCATAAAGTCTATTATCTTCTCCATGTTAAAAGTCCACCAACAATGTTTTATTCCTGTAACATCAATCAACAGTTCCTTTCCACAATCATATGAATAATTCATAACCATAATTGTGATTCTAAATTTCGCATCCAAGACGAAGATAATTTTCATCACTTGTCTTTACCTGAAACATCAAAGATCATGGTTATACCAAATCACAGTTCCTGTTCATAATCATACTAATAAATTCGTCTTTGCACCACGGGCCAAAGATATTCATCAACAGTTCATCTTTACACTACATGCCAAAGATATTCAACAACAAGTCATCTTTGCACTACGGGCCAAAGATATTCAACAACAACTCATCTTTGCACTACAGGCCAAAGATATTCCTCAATAGTTTATATTTGCACTACAGGCCAAATATATTATTATCTCAAAGAAATATATAATCATTTCAGAATTTATATAACCAATAATTATAACCATGTTGATCATTTCACCTTTGCACTTAAGCTAAAGATATTCAATTATAAATTCAATGGTCATGATCATACCAGTCACAATTCAACTTTTCACTACTGGACAAAGAGAACCCTAGTCATGATCATACCAATAATCTACCCATCTTTACACTCCACTGAAAGAGAATTTCAACATCAGGGTTATAAAAATGTTACATGTAAGACCCCAACTTATTAATGAATAAAATCAAATTTTCTCTAAATATTATTGTGAATAATAAGGGGTTAATTTGATATAATACTTTGGTTATGGGTGAAATGTGCAAATTTTGCAAAATAAGCAAGTGGTTATAAAATATTCATTTTGTCGGGAAATATTCGTTTGGTCGTGGAATATTCTTGCTGTCGGGGAATATTCGTACGACGGCGCAGCCTTGTGTGGGCCCCATAACGAAAAGTAATTGGATGAAGAAAACGACAAGTATAAGTTGTTTATAAATAACGGCGTAGTTGTTACCGTTAATACTGTTGGAATACCCGGCGGTTAAAATACAGTAGCACACGGTATTGCACCAATTATTGATTCTTACGTAAGAAGGCACTACTCAATAATTGTTATAGTAGTTATTGTTCAATATTTTATTTTATTGATTCAATAATTATTGCATTGATATTTTATATTATTGTTGTTTCAATAATTGTTGTTGCACAGTATTTTCCATTATCAGATCAATAATTCATATTATTTGAATAATATTATTATATAACATTATTGATAATGTCTAAAAAGTTCTGTCTAAGGAGAGGTTTGGTCATCTAATTGCGCGCCAGTAAGGAGAAATCCTTATTGGAAAGCCCCCTCTTTCCTGGGAACGGCTTGGTTGTCATAAATGTGATTCTGTAATATTATTTGTGAATAATTAATTATTGATTCATATGATAAGAAAATATTTATTTTATGTGGATATAAATGAGGGATATATTTTTGTGGTTAAAAAATGAAGGAGTTAATGTTGAGATTTTTATCCGTATTTTTGTCGGAATGGAGGAATTACAAATCAAATCAAGATTTTTGAGAAATATTGCGTGTGTTATAATTTTTAATCCGACCGTTGGATCGTGGTAATTTTTGAATATGTTAGACATATATAAGTTGAGTATATGTCTACAAATTTTGAACCGTTAAAAATGAACGTATGATTTATTATGAATTTTACGAGATGACTGGTTCAGAAATTGTTGAATTTTCGGAGTTTATCATTTTGATGGAAAATTCTAGAATTGGTGGGCCCCACTTATGGTTGGTGAACAAATGTGCTGAATTATATTTCAAATGTGGTGGGTGGGAATAGTAGCAAGTAAAGCCATCAGGTTGCAGGTCAAACCTACTAAAATTTTTCCTATAAATAGAGGGCTAAGTTAGAATTGAAAATCACACCAGAAATAAGTTTTCTCTCTTTCTCTCTCTAGATTATTGAGTGTATTTTGTGAGTATTTAGATACTTTGAGAGTTTCTATTCATCAGAGCAAGTTTCTTTCAGCCTTATACCGGTATTCCGACCAGAAGTACTGATATCTTGAGGTAAGGGATATTATTTTCTTCTTAAATGATATTATTTTTTTCAATATCATTATGCTGAAATATTGATATGAGTTTTTATCAAATTTGGAACTTTTTATGTCGGGGGTTACTATTCACGTATACGGCACTATTCACGAATACGGCACTATTCACCGAAAAATAAATTTTTTCCTTTTTGTCCGAGATGTCTATTATGGTTACTATCTTTGATTGTATCCATGTTTTGATCTTTATTTTTAAATTCTGCTTCACAATTGATTATTATGAAGTATTATTAATCTTGGATAAACTGTTATACGAATCCCTACTATTTGTCCTTCTGTCTCATTGGATTCGTTCTCTTTAAGATATTTTTCATCATCCTCAGTCCTAAATGATGATATTAATAAATATCTTTGGCCTGTAGTGCAAAGATGTATGATTACTTGATGAATATCTTTGGCCTGTAGTGCAAAGATGAACAGGTGTTGAGATGAACATGACTGACAGGTGATACAAATGAATATCTTTGGCCTGTAGTGCAAAGATGAATATTTGGATAAAGATGATTATTAATTGATGTTACAGGGATAAAATATTGATGATGGACTTTTAAATCTTAGAAGATAGTAGAATTCTTTCTCTACTTGACTCTTCTAATGGTTTGCTGTTTCCGCTGCAGTTGTTGATCTAAAACTTGTTGTCGATTATATTCTATCAGATTTTTCCCTGTTGAAGACTAACGATAATTTGTTTGTATATTATCTTAGTCATAATATTCTTTACTGGGCTAGTTGAGCTCACCCTTTTCCTTTTTGTTCCATTTTTCTTCTCAGAAGGTGAGAACATAGCAGGATCTAGTCGGGGTATGGAGTGATGGTTCTAGAAAGATGTTTTAGCAGTTCTCACTATTTCTGTAAAATAGTGTTTGAATAATTGTAATGAGGATTTATTTGAGTGTGGATATTGTCTAGAAGACAATATTTGTATTTAAACTCACAGTATGTGTTGTCGTATTTTGCACGACATTTGTATTATTGAAGTTGTAGTTTGCTTTCTGTACCATGTATTTGGCGATTCAGAATGGGTGTTGTATACCTATTTTGGGGGCGTCACATTACATATGATAATAAAATCAATATAATCAATACATAGTTTTAATCTCCATAGTAATATTCATAAATCAACTATAATTTGGTTAGAAAAAGAAACCAATTTTGTAGTGAATAGTACCCGTGAATAGTAACTCGTGAATAGTAACTCATGAATAGTAACTCGTGAATAGTAACTCATAAATAGTAACTCGTGAATAGTAACTCGTGAATAGTAACTCGTGAATACTAACTCATGAATAGTAACTCGTGAATACTAACTCATGAATAGTAACTCGTGAATAGTAACTCATGAATAGTAATCCCGACATGAAAAGTTCTAAATTTGATAAAAAGTTCATATCAATACTTCGGCATAATGATATTGAAGAAAATAATATCAATTAAGAAGAAATAACATCCCTTACTATCCCTTACTATCCCTTACAATCCCTTACTATCCCTTACCTCAAAAGAGCAGTACTCCTGACTGGAATAACGCTGAACGAACTTGCACCGTATAGCAACACTCAAGATATCAAAATACTCACAAGAATACACTCGATATATAGAGAGAGAAATAGAGAGAAAACTTCAGTTTCTGGTGTGATTTTCAATTCTAACCTAAGCACCCTATTTATAGGAAAATGCTTAGAACACCAAAGCAGAAAATTGAATATAATAATAATATATTTAACAAATTTCCCTTAGCCCACCTTGACCATATGAATTCAGCCATAACACATGTTAATGATGTCCAGAAAATACAAAAAAACATTTTTCTAAACAAAAATAATTAAAACTTCCAAAAATCAATTATTTCGGAACTTCGGAACTTCAATAATTCATAATAAATAGCCCTTTCATCAGAAAATTTGAATCTCGCGAGTTTTTATAGGAAATTCAATTCTCTACAACTTTGCAGAAGAAAGTTTTTCCAAATTTCAAACAGAAATTGACCGAAATCCACAAACGGATAATTTTACAGTCTATAATAAATTTTCGGTCAAGAATTGTGTCCACCAACACACAAAATATTTGTTAATCATTTAATGTCACAAAAATACTCTTCCTCCTCATATACTCATATATCCCACATTCATTGTAAAAATATCATCATCAATATATTATTAAAATAATATATTTAAATGAATTGTTTTATCAGAAAAAGATAAAATATTAATTTTCAACAATTGTCACATTAAATTTTTTCTCCATCTATATCCGCATAAAATCAATATTTTCCTCATCATATAAATTAATAATTAATTATACACAAATAATATTACAGAATCACAGTACTGGCAACCAGGCCGTTTCCAGGAAAGAGGGGGCTTTCCAATAAGGATCTCTTCCTTACTGGCGCGCAATTAGATGACTAAACCTCTCCTTAGACAGAACTTTCTAGACATTGCCAATAATGTTATCTAATAATATTATGCAGATAATATGAATTATTGCTCCGATAATAGAAAATATTGTGTAGTGACAATTATTAAAACAATAGTAATATAAAATATCAACGCAACAATTATTGAATCAATAAAATAAAATACTGAACAGTAATTACTGTAACAATTATTGAGTAATGCCTTCTTACGTAAAAATCAATAATTGGTGCAATGCCATGTGCTACTGTGCAACAACGCGTATTACTGTGTTTTAACCACCGGATATTCCAACAGTGTTAAAGGTAATAACTACGCCGTTATTTATAAACAACTTATTCTTGTCGTTTTTTTTATCCTATCGCTTTTCGTTATGGGGCCCACAAAAGGCTGCGCCGTCGTATAATATTCCCCGACAGTAAGAATATTCCACGATCAAACGAATATTCCCCGACAACAATGAATATTTTATAACCACTTGTGTATTTCGAAAAAAAATTCATATATCACTCTTAACTTTAACATTTATCAATTTAACCATTTACTGAATAGTAATTATAAGAAAAATTGAATACTTTTATTTCATAAAATTCGGGGTCTTACACCTGAAGCATCGCTGTAGATAACAAATCCATCCGAACCAGATGGTATTGTCAGAACAGGTGCCGAAATGAGTCTCCTCTTAAGCTCTTGGAAACTCTTCTCGCATTCTTCGCTCCATACGAATTTGATATCCTTCCGAGTCAGCTGAGTTAACGGGGTAGCGATTCGAGAAAACCCTTCTACGAATCTCCGATAATAACCAGCTAAGCCTAGAAAGCTACGTATATCGGTCACCGTCTTCGGTTGCTCCCAGCTTTGTATTGCTTCAATCTTCGCCGGGTCCACAGATACTCCATGTTTTGACACCACGTGCCCTAGGAATGCTACTTCCTCAAGCCAGAACTTGCATTTCTTCAACTTAGCATATAACTTGTTTTCACGCAGCCTTTGGAGTACCAGCTTCAAATGGTGCTCATGATCTTCACGGCTTTTGGAATATATGAGGATGTCATCAATAAAGACAA
Organism: Panax notoginseng; assembly: GCA_016801055.1. Lineage (NCBI taxonomy): Eukaryota > Viridiplantae > Streptophyta > Magnoliopsida > Apiales > Araliaceae > Panax > Panax notoginseng. The sequence continues at coordinate 155,200,406 of CM029023.1, read as the reverse complement.
CAACGAACTGATCCAAATAATCCTTGAATACTCGGTTCATCATATCCATGAAAGCCGCAGGAGCATTAGTCAATCCAAAAGACATGACTAAGAATTCATAATGCCCGTACCGAGTTCTAAAGGCAGTCTTCAGAATATCCTCAGTTTTAACCTTCAGCTGATGATATCCAGAACGAAGATCGATTTTTAAAAAGAATTGTGCTCCTTGTAACTGGTCAAACAGGTCATCAATACGAGGTAGCGGATACCTATTCTTGATGGTGACATGGTTTAATTCCCGGTAATCGATACAAAGTCGCATACTCCCGTCTTTCTTCTTTACAAATAAAACAGGAGTACCCCAAGGAGATGTACTAGGACGAATGAAACCGATGTCCAACAACTCTTGTAGTTGGAGTTTTAACTCCTGAAGTTCAATAGGAGCCATTCGATATGGGGTTTTAGAAATAGGCTTTGTACCAGGTTCAAGATCAATAAAGAATTCAACTTCACGTTCCGGGGGTAGACCGGGAAGTTCTTCAGGAAATACGTCAGGAAAGTTACTAACAACAGGAATATTATTCAAATTTGACGTGTCTTTATTCAAATCCATAACATGGGCTAAGAAAGCTTGACATCCGTTTTTCAATAAACGAATAGCTTTATGACTTGATATGACAGCGATTGATTTTAATGGCTTTGTTGCTTGAATTCGAACAACAGGTTGATTAGGAATATAAAAACTAACCACCTTACGAAAACAATCAATTTTGGCATGATAAGTAGTTAACCAATCAATTCCTAAAATCACGTCAAATGCAAGTATCTTTAAAGAGATAAGGTCAACAGGTAAGGTAATGATGCCAACTTGGATCAAACAAGATTTATAAATAGTGGATGTGATGAAAGTTTCCCCTAACGGAGTCTCCACAGATAAATCAAAGTCTAATTTCTCCGGAGTCAAGTTTAAACGTTGAGCACAAGCAGGAGAAATAAATGAATGGGTAGTACCGGTATCTAGTAAGGTATAAACTTCACATGAATTTATGATTAGCTTACCCGTGATCACCTCGTTTGGGTTCCTCGCATGTTGACCAGTCACGACAAACGCTCTTCCAGGAACCGTTGACTTTGACTTTTCTGGGGCAGCCTTTTGAGTCACCGTCCCCGCTGAACTTGGTTTCGTTATCGTACAATCTCGAGCGATATGTCCTTCCTTTCCACAATTATAGCATACCTTGAACTGTTGTGGACAGTTTGGGCTGATATGTCCCTCTTTTCCACATTTATAGCATATGACCGGTGGTCGTTCTCCTCCCTTGGAACCAGTTGCTGCTGGTGCTGACGTCTTCGTATTGTCATTGTTGAATCTCCTCTTTTTAAAATCTCCTCCCGACTCGCTTCTTCTATTTTCATAGCCACGATTACCACCAGAGTGGTTGCCGTTCTTGTCTGTATTTTTCTTTCTCCGCTGGTTATCATTATTCTGATGACTGTTGTCACCGATATGATCCTGGTTGTGGTCCATCGGTTGACCGTACTCGTTATCTCGCTCTAATAATTGAGCCCTGTTGACAACATTTGAATAGAGAGAAAATTTATGAGAAATGAGATATTGACGTATGCCGGGTTTCAATCCTCTCAGAAATATCCGTGTCATACGTTCCTCATTCTCCACCAAATGAGGTGCAAACCTGGACAACTCTGCAAACTTCGCCTCGTAATGGGACACCGTCATGTTATTATGCTCCAGTCTAATAAACTCTACCTCCTTCATATGACGAATACTTTCAGGAAAGTACTTGTCATTGAATAGTTTCTGAAATGTCTCCCAAGACATGCTGAGTGCGGCTGGATGGGTACGCTTTACAGATTTCCACCAGTAGTCTGCCTCGCCACGGAACATAAAGGTGGCGAATGGAACCTTCTGTTCCTCCGTGCATCCCAAGACATCAAATATCTTGGTAATTTACTTGACCCATGTCTCCGCCTTAATCGGATCCGGCTTTCTCCAGAATTCTGGTGGTCCCAACTCTTTGAACTGCTTGGCTTTGACCAGCTGTGCGTTGCCATTGTTTCTTCCTATATTTTGAACAGGAATCTCCTTCGTCTGGTTTTGCATGAATCGCAAAAAGCTTCTAAACATCTCATCGTTCACCGTCTGCTCAGTGGTGTTGTTCACAGGAGGAACATTGCCAGCCTGTTGCACGTTCTCCTCGTTGGTGAGTACAGGTGTCTCCACGGTTTCATTTACTCCACTGTTAACATTCTCAGTCGACATTCTCAAATACTGCCATAAAACAAGGGTTAATTTAACAAATTAACAAATCACATAATATCCCTATATTATGACCATCCAACAAATAAGCTTAGATAGGACACACTAGCGAAGGATTTACTCGTCTCTCCCCTCCTAGTTCTATTCCCCGATCTCCGTCAGAGATCATATCCCTAAGCTCTGATACCAACTGTGACGCCCCCAAAACAGGTATACAACACCTATTCTGAGTCGTCAATAACATGGTACAGAAACAACTACAACTTTATTAATACAACATAAAAACTGTGAGTGTAAATATAAATATTGTCATCTAGACAATATCCACACTCAAATAAGTCCTCATTGAAATTATTGAAACAATATTTTACAAAAAAAAATGGTGAGGACTACTAAAACAACTTCCTAGAACCTTCATTCCATACCCCGACTAGTACCTGCTACATTCTCGCCTCCTGAGAAGAAAATGGAACAACAAGGAAAAGGGTGAGCTCAACTAGCCCAGTAAAGAATATTATGACTAAGATAATATACAACAAATTATCGTTAGTCTTCAACAGGGAAAAATTTAATAGAATACAATAGACAACAAGTTTTAATTCAATATTCGCAGCGAAAAATACTAATTCATAGAGAAGTTACGTAGAGAATGAAATCTACGATTATCTATGAATTTAAAAGCTCATCATCAACATTTTATCCCTGTAACATCAATTAATAAATATCTTGAATCAAATAGTCATCTTTGCACTACAGGCCAAAGATATCCATCAGTTGGTCATGTTCACCTCAACACATGTTCATCTTTGCACTACGGGCCAAAGATATTCATCAGAAATTATTCATCTTTGCACTACAGGCCAAAGATATTCAGTTATATCATCATTTAAGACTGAGGATGATGAAAAATATTTTAAAGAAAACGAATCCAGTGAAGCAAAATAACAAATATTAAGGATTCGTATTTCAATTTATCCATGTCCAAAAATACCTTATCATAGTGAAGTAAAATTCAAGAATGATCAAAACATGGATACAATCAAAGCTAGTATCCAGAATAGATATTTGGACGAAAAGAAGGAAATTTCATTTTTCGATGAATAGTAACTCGTGAATAGTAACTCATGAATAGTAACCCCGACATGAAAAGTTCCAAATTTGATAAAAATTCAGATCAATACTTCGGCATAATGATATTGAAGAAAATAATATTATTTAAGAAGAAATAACATCCCTTACCTCGGAAAGACGGTACTTCTGACTAGAATACTAGATATAGTGCTGAAGGAAACTTGCACCGTATAGCAACACTCAAAGTATCAAATACTCACAAGAATACGCTCGATATAGAGAGAGAAATAGAGAGAAACTTGTGTTTCTGGTGTGATTTTCAATTCTAACCTAAGCACCCTATTTATAGGAAAATGCTTAGAACACCAAAGCAGAAAATTTAATATAATAATAATATATTTATCAAATTTTCCTTAGCCCACCTCTAGACATCTGATCTCAGCCCATTTATATCACATGTTAGCCCACTTAAATGCCAAAAAACGTTTTTCTTCAAAATAATAAATAAAACTTCCAAAAATCAATTATTTCGGAACTTCGAAACTTCAATAATTCATAATAAATAGCCTTTTTGTCAGAAAATTCGAATCTTGCGAGTTTTTATAGGAAATTCAATTCTCTACAATTTTGCAGAAGAAAGTTTTTCCAAATTCCAAACAGAAATTGACCGAAATCCATAAACGGGCGATTTTACAGTCAATAATAAATTTTCGGTCAAGAATTGTGTCCGCCAACACACAAAACATGTGTTAGTCATTTAATGCCACAAAAATATTCTTCCTCCTCATATACTCATATATCCCATATTCATTGTAAAAATATCACCATCAATATATTATTAAAATAATATATTTAAATAAATTATTTTATCAGAAAAAGATAAAATATTAATTTTCAACAATTGTCACATTAAAAATTTTCTCCATCTATATCCACATAAAATCAATATTTTTCTCATCATATAAATCAATAATTAATAATATTACAGAATCACAGTACTGGCAACCAGGCCGTTCCCAGGAAAGAGGGGACTTTCCAATAAGGATCTCTCCTTACTGGCGCGCAATTAGATGACCAAACCTCTCCTTAGATAGAACTTTCTAGACATTGTCAATAATGTTATCTAATAATATTATTCAGATAATATGAATTATTATTCCGATAATAGAAAACACTGTGTAGTGACAATTATTAAAACAACAGTAAGATAAAATATCAACGCAGCAATTATTGAATCAATAAAATACAATATTGAACAGTAATTACTGTAACAATTATTGAGTAGTGTCTTCTTACGTAAGAATCAATAATTGGTGCAATACCGTGTGCTACGCGTATTACCGTGTTTTAACCACCGGGTATTCCAACAGTATTAATGGTAACAACTATGCCGTTATTTATAAACAACTTATTTTTGTCGTTTTCTTCATCCAATCGCTTTCCGTTATGGGGCCCATACAAGGCTGCGCCGTCGTACGAATATTCCCCGACAACAAGAATATTCTACGACCAAACAAATATTCCCCGACAACAATGAATATTTTAGGACCACTTGCTTATTTGAAACATTTGCGCATTTTACCCATAACTAACCACATTAATCAAATCAACCCTTACTATTTCAAAATAATAAATAGATGAATTTAAATTTCATTTATTAATAATCTGGGGTCTTACAATGACCATTGATGAATACATGAATATCCTTGGCCGTAGTGCAGGGATGATGCGAATTATTTATTAAGCTGAGTTTCAGCGATAAAAATAATAAAAAACCTTTTAAATCATAGAAGATAGCTGATTTTATTCTCTACTTGACTCTTCTAATGGATTGCTTGTTCCGCTGTAGTTAAACTTGATGTTTGTTATATCTTATCAATTTAACACTGTTGAAGGATAATGATAAATTATTCTGCATTATCTTAGTCATAATATTTCTTACTGAGCTAGTTGAGCTAACCCTTTCTTTCACTATTCTCTTTAGAAAATGAGAACGTAGCCGGGATTAGTCGGGGAATGGAGTGACGATCCAGATGATAGTATTAGTAGTTCTCACTATTCTGTTAAATAGTGTGATAATAAATGTAATGAGGACTCTATTGAGTGTGGATATTGTCTAGATGACAATATTCTTATTAAAACTCTCAGTTATGCTTTGTCTTATTCTACATAACAATTATATTTGAATTTTGTACCATATATTTGGCGACTCAATATGGGTGATGTATACCTATTTTGGGGCGTCACAAAACATATCAAGTAAAATAAATATTTTTAACCTTTCGTAAATGATTTGAAGAAAGAGGATGAGGTTACATATTTGATGACTAAGGTTGAAGAGATTTTTGGAGATAATTTTTTTGATGTGACTCACCTATTTGAGTATTTCAAAATAGTTAGAGATACTCTTAACATGAGGTTAATTTTGGTCAATTGATCAATATTGTGTCGATATCACAGGCGAAAGGTGATCTCTCTGCGTGTCGACGATCAATTGACTAACTTATCATAAAATTTACTTAATAATAACTGGATCCTTTAAAATAAATGATAGGTGGAGTATTTTTATATTAACAGAAAAATTGACACGAATGTATTTAAATTTTATTTATGTTTAATTTTTCTGTTCATATTAAAAAGCTTTTATAATTAGTAAAAAATTAAAATGATGGCTTTTAAAGACTCCAACATTACTTTAGGGGGGTGTATTCAATTAAGATTTTTAAAGACTTTTTTTGAGTGACAGACTTTTGCAGAATTTGTGAGATTTTAATGATTTTTAAAGACTTTAAAGACTTTTTTAAAATGACTTTTATAGACTCCATGAAATAAGTAACAGACTTTTATAAACTTTGTATCAAGACTGCGATAGACTTTTGTATACTTCTAATATATCTTGTAATTTATATTAATTGTTAATTAGCCCATGTATATAGTATATACTGTTTAATGATCATAATATATTATATATAGTATATATTATTTGGATCATATTATTATTGTTAAACAGTATATATATACATCATATATACAGACACATCATATATTGTTTATTATTTATGCAAACACATCATATATATAGTACATTTTAAACGAAGGAAATTAACAATTAGTTATTAATTTGGTAAAAGAAAATTAACAATGATCTTAATATATACCGTTTAAAGTGAAAATAATATATAGTATATATTGTTTAATGATCATAATATATGATATATAGTATATGCTGTTTGGATCATATTATTATTTTTAAACAGTATATATATACATCATATATACATACACATCATATATTGTTTATTATTTTTGCCGATTAGTGTTAAAGTGTCTAAAAAATTAACAGTAATTTTCTTCGTTTAAAATGTCAAAAAACGAAAAAAAATACACATACATATCATATATTTTCTATTTTCATATATTATACTTGCATAATCTTTACAACTGAACAATTGATATGGGAGTTTCATGATCTCACCTTTGTTGAACAAATCTCTTTCCTCTTTCTATTGGAAGCTTTCGAACGACTACTTTTTCTCTCACCAATTCAGATTAGGTCTAGTTATTTGTTTACTTATTAATATAACTTGTGTTAATTCTCTTATTATAATAAATTCAATTATTTTTATAGCCCAAATTTTACCAATTTATTTATCCATCACATATTAATATTTATTAGCCCATATAAAATAAATAACTAGTTTGACCCAATAAAAGACAAAGTCCAATTAATAACTAGTTTTATCCACCTTTGTGTTTATTTGGAAGTCTTTAGAAATGTTTAGAGATGAGGTAAGACTTTAGATATGGGTTGATAGTTATAATTCTTCTTATAAAGTCTATCAAAGTCTATCATTTGATAGAAAATTTTAAAATCTATGACTTTTTGAATACCACAATACTTTTATAGACTTTGTAAAAATCTTAATTCAATACCACGTGACTTTTGAAGACATTAAAAAAATTGTAATTGAATACCACTAAATTTTTATAAAATCTTTAAATGTTTTGATTGAATACAACTAAACTTTTTAAAATTTTAAAAGTCTTTAAAAATCTTAATTGAATACACCCTTAATCTTGAAAATACTACTAAGAAATTGAAAATTATAAGTAGGCAGTAGGCTAGGCCGTCCTGATGGCAAGAAATTGGAAAGACCACAGTACGAGTACCAGTACACCACTCAATTCTCTCTCTCATCTCACTTTTCCTTCCTCTGTTTGTCTCATTACCAAAATTAAAAACTAAAATAAAAAATATATCAGAAAAATGAGTGAAGAAGCCAAGCGAATCGGAGCCGGAGCTCTGGTTGTCAAGGACGATCGGAAGCCCTCATCGGCGGTGTCTCCGCCTTCCGCCGGTAAGAAAGTCATCATCAAGAGCGCCGATATGAAAGACGACATGCAAATGGAGGCTGTGGACATTGCTGTCGGCGTACTCCTCTCTACTTTCTCTTTCTAAATCCTAATTGTTTCACTTAGTTATACGGAGTACTAATCAACATCGATTACCTATATGTATATGTATTTATGTATGTATAGGCATTTGAGAAGCACAATGTAGAGAAGGATGTTGCAGAACACATAAAGAAGGAATTCGACAAGAAGTATGGCCCCACTTGGCATTGTATAGTCGGCAAAAACTTTGGTAACATTCTCTTCCTAAGGAACCTATACTTTGCTTCCTCTCCCATTATTTTTTTCCTTGTTTAGATTTAGTATTAATTTTGTTTATAATTGTGGAATAAGTAATTTTGGGATAATTTGAATTACATTGTTTATAAAGTATTGTGTTTATTAAATTGTTTCTTCGTATTTCTTTTATTGAATCAATGATTGATATATAAGTATTTGTTAATGTGGTTGATGTCTAATCGCTCCTCTCTGTTGAATGGAATAGATCTACCTTAGATTGGGACACCATCTTATTCTCTTTATTTATGTGATGATGATTTATATACATCTATCCCCCTTTCCATTCTTAGTGGTGTGTTTGTTTTGTGAAATCACATATATATGATCTGTGCATTTGCAAGTGACTTCAAATTGCAGACATGTATCGAGTAAATAGAATAAAGGTAATTACTAATAAGTAAACCTCATTTGTAGCTTTTTGAGACTTCTGTTCAAACGAAGGCACACAATCAAAATCAAATCTTTATTTATGTATGTAAATATGTGGCCACTTATCCAAATAAAACACACACTATGTAATATGTGGCTGTGATGGGAGAGAAAGCTCAGGCCCATTTGTGTGTGAGGTGGTATACACTTATTAAGCAAACAGACAAATGTTGTCAAAGTTTGTTTGTAGTCGTCCGGTGATAAGCAGAAACCGAGCTATTGGTTCCCAGATGTTTCAAGAAAATCATATAGACCTCGGAACAATTACGGTCTTTACCTGATTATCAAAGATTGACTTGATAAACTTGTAGAAAAAAGAAGAAAGAATTGACTTGATAAATCAAAACATCTATTTGTTTATGAAGCACTGTTTCCTTCTACCTTATAGAAAGGGTCCTTTCTTCTTCCTTTCTTTTTTCAATAAGTAAATAGTGCCATTAAAAGCACCAAAAAGAGGGTGAACTAAAATAAGAGGCACACATATACAAGGAATCTTCAAAAAATAATCACGCCCCTAGCAAACTCTCTCATAAAATCCACAAAATGCACAATAGAATCCAATTACACCTCTTGAAGCCAAAAGAAAAGAAGAGTCGAGAAGAGCAAACAATATGGGCAAGCAGCCTTGCTGTTCCATCCCAGTACCAAGAATTTTGATCCTTTATCGTCCACCACATAGCATGAGGCATGTTTACTCTATTCCTTTGTCACCTTCACCGCATGCAACAACCTGTAATACACGCCTGAGGCATCACCAAGCTATACAACACAAGAAGAACACGAGAACAAAGGCTTCTCATCGCATCGCAATGTTAGAACAAATGATTAACTCTGTCTTCCTCACAGTCGCACATAATACATAACACATTGATTTGCCAATGCCCTTTCTTCAAATTATTCTGACAAGGGAGCACAGCTGCTGTCCAAGAGAAAATGCCACCTTCTAAAGCACCCCTCTCTCCGAATGCTCCTCCAAGGGACTGTCCTATCCTTGTCTCCTGATAGGCTTATAGCATGTAAATTTAATCGTGAACATCACACTTCCGTGCTCCTTCCAACTAAGTGATTCAACCTAAACCTTTAAAATTGGTTGTCACGACCACATGCCCTCCAACTCAGTAATAATTAGTAATACTTGCCTTCGGAACCAATGCAATACTTGGGAGATTTGGGAAGAGCTCCCGAGAGAAACCTCTTCCTATTCCCAATAGAACACATTGTGTGCTATAAAAACTCGTTGAAGCCACTCGGTATAACTTTCCAAACCTCTCCCAAAAGAAAATGCTCCAACCTGAAGCTTGAGTTACTAGTTCATTTATGTTATTCATTCATATTTTAACTCAGTAGATCCCTTAACCAACACACTACTTACAACTGTTGGCTCATTATTCAACTGGGACTGCTGTCACTAACTCTGCCTTCTTCCACTGCTTCAGGGTATTGTTTATGTTCTATTTCTGTCTTTATTGAGGATTTTTTCACCCTTTTATCTTCATATTACTTGGCTATCTATAATATATCTATCCAGGATTTTCTTTTTGATGGGTTCTACCCAGGAGTATTTAGCCCTGTAGCTCCACTTGCTCTATTACATTCAATGATTGTAATCCTTGTCCTGAGAAATCTTACTTTGCTATAGTCATTTGTACGAGAGTGCTATTTTTGTATCAATAAGAGATTCATAGTAGTTTAGCTGACTATTTTTCATGGCGAGTCGTAGAGAGGAAATGGAATAGTAATAGTTTGTTGATTTTTAATGTCTCATCAGATAATAAAGTAGATGAAGTAGCGGTATTAATGGCAGCAAATTTCATGTTAATAAGATGTATATAGAGTCCATGAAAAAGGTGTTCCAGTTTTATTGGATTTTTTGAGTAATGATTTAAATATATGAAGCATACGTAGGACGAACAAGGTAAGCATGTAAATTGATCGGAATCAGATTGGATCCGAGTTTATAGTAGATTGTTTCATTAAGGATTTTACAAGATTGAATCTAATTCAACTAATCAACAATTGTAGATACCACATCCGACTCTGTTAGTATCTAAATATCTGGTCTGATTCGCTAGATTGTTTGGAAGTGTTGAAGTAATTTGTGTATGAAAGCTCTACTGTTCAGTTGTAGAAATCTGGTGGTCACTTGCATAAGAAAGCGTACTCACTTATTTTAATTGTGATACCTTGTGGTGAAGGAATGAAAAATGCAAAATGGGAGGTGAGTTGCAGAGTGGTGAATGAGTGGGATGGTGGGAGGTGAAGTGAGGGAGTTAGAGAACGTTTTATGTTGCAGTGCTACTTATGTGCGAGGGAGTGAGGATCTGATACTCTGAAACTCTTTGGGCTTGGAATTTTGCTTTGCGTGAGGAGAGGCTGGGGATGAAATTGAGGAAGAGAGATGAATATTTTGAGAGTACATGAACCATTGTTTCAGTGTGTGTGTGTGTTGTTCGTTGGGTTGTTGTGTAGCACTGGGGAATCAACTCATTGCAGGAGGAATAGAGAGGTCTGATGTATAAGACGTGCGGGGCATTTGAGTTGGTTGGAAATCATATCTCGAATAACACTTTAATATCAAAACATGAACAAAGTTTATATATATATATATATATATATATATGTGTGTGTGTGTGTGTGTGTGTGTGTGTGTATTTTTTCCCGGGGGTGGGGGTGTTGATGGTTAAAAAAGGGTCTTCTACATAGTAGCATAAAATTCAATTTTTGTTTCAAAATTGAGTTAAGAGCCCAATTCTAGAGTAGATGACTTAAGTTAATGGTGCCACTACTGGGAATGTCCTTGGGGTTTAATCCCAGTATTGTACAAGGGTTAGGTGGGTAAACATGTTTGAGATCATCTGTCTAGTGCTTTCAGAGGCTCAGATCTCCTATCAGCTAGAATTTTTTTTTATATTTTTTTTTATGCGTGATTAAATATTATGAAGTATCCATAAGAGCCGCGTTAGTATGTAAATATAATTTAGAGGAATCGTTCACCATACATCTTGATTCTAGCATTGTAGGTTCATTTACCTGAGGCATGCAGTGGAGTTGGGATCCTTCTTGATACTCTTCCCAACGTTTACTGGTAACACCATTTAGTAGTAGTTATGGTACAAAGAAGTTGAAGATAATTGCAGTGAGATATTTAACCTTCAAATTGACCATGGCCAAAACTCCTAAAGGCATTACTGTAGGAAAGAGTTTCAAGAATCAAAAGATTGGCTACTGAAATGCACCATGCCATCATCTATCTTTACTATAATTATTCTTCGAAGTCTGATTGATATTGGTCTGTTCATATATTTATGTGATAAGAACATGCAACAATAAAAGGATATATTTTGTATGTGAAAAGAAGGAAACTTAATACTATTTTTTGGGCTTATTTGAAAGTGACTTGTTAATGAAGTGCCAATGACCTTTAGAGTTTTCTTGGGTTTACAATGCAGGTTCATATGTGACTCATGAGACAAACCACTTTGTTTACTTTTATTTGGATACGAAAGCGGTATTGCTGTTCAAATCTGGTTGAGTATGGTGATGTTATTGCCAGATGAGGATGATGATAATGATGCTTTGCCTTGCATTTGTATGTATAATTGAAAACTGCTAGCACGCAAAATATCTAGGGAGACAATCATGTGCTGAAGTTGTATATTAGTTTTGACCTAAATGGTGTTTCAACTTTATATGGAATTTGAACCTTGGTGTTTCGGTTGCTTGTGTTTGAGGGTTTTGCTTGTGTGTATCAATCAGTATGAAATCAACAAAAAAATACAGCTATTGTCACACATATGTATATAGCTGATAGGCAAACATGGTGTGATATGAGTTTACAGGCAGTGCTTTCACTTTCATTGTCACACATGGTAGGAAAGGAAGCTGTCGTCAATTTAGTGAAACAACAATTCCTGAAATTTTACTCTTGAATTTGAGCTAGTGAAAATTTAGAAATGTTGTGGTGACATATGGTCCAGTTTCACTCAAGTCATAAGTTTTATGGCATGCTTTTCCAATCAAATTGCATTTGCATCAGAGAAGGGAAGGGTAGCTGGGTGGGTATCCTAGTTGTTATTAGACGTGTAGCTTTAGTGTTGATCTGCACCTTTAGGTAGTGACCCTCTCTCTCTGTTAAGAATATATGCACTCTTTAGTGAGTTTGCATTTTCGAACCCCCACTGTCACGAGAGCAGGCAGATTCTCTGTCCTTATTTTTCATGTCCCCCCACTTAAATTTTGATACCTGACCTCTTACTCAACACTAATTAATTTTAAAATTAAATAAGAGGTTAGGTGTCAAAAATTTAAGTTGGGGTACAAGAGGGATATGAAAAATAGGGATAGAAGATCTATTCTCCACTGTCACTGTTCTACTGGCCAAAAACACAAGGAATCTTAATTTTCTATTTTTGATTTATGAAAATGTTGGATCATGAAATGAAATGACAAACATGGGCCAGCTCTCTTCAACTTGAAGCCATTCATTATTTTATGTGGATTGAGGACTTGGTGGGGCATAAAGAAGCCGAAGTGGCTAAAATCAAATGATTCTAATTTACTTCAATATGCTCATGGGCACATGAAGTATCAGTTCTTTGGACTAGGATCTTCGATTTTTTATTTGATGGTTTGGATTTAAATTTTTTTTTTTCTATCAGTATGATGTGGTATTCTAACACATTACATTTTAAATCTGAATCATAAAATGGATAGGAGAGGAGGATCCTTGTCCCAGTTCTTCGGCTCTTATAGATGTCAAGATCCAATTACCCATCACATGGTAAATTTTGGACATCTAATTCGTCCCACATCCAAATAGATGTATGGCTACTTGAATGCTGTGCCGAGCGGATACGTTACACCTGAAAGATGAATAAAATAGTACTATTAGTATTAGTATTAGTATCTAAAAGATAACAAGATTATATACGAGTTTATAATCCTGATTGATATGATGACTGACAGCTGTGGCGGTGTTAGAAATGAGAGGATGGATAAGCTTGTTGTTTGTTTATGTTAGGGAAATTAAGCATTATACTTTCTTTAACCACCATGGTTCTTCACATACACATTAAATTTACACCACAATATAGTGGGATTAATTAATGACTATCTGATTGGAGTAGATTGATATTCAATATATCACCCGCGATATATTAATTTATATATCTATCTAGACAAAACATTAATTAATTGATTGTACTGACGTAAATAATACAATATAATTAACCAATGTTTTATCTAAAAAATTTAGATAAAACAATATAATTATCATTTTTTTACATTGTAATTGAAACTTTTAGGCCATATTTGTTTATAGAAAATATACTTGGGATTAAATTATGTTATTTTAATTTAACGCTATTTCAAATTATTTAATCTTTTGGCGAGATACTATTAGTCATTTAATAATTTAAAATGGGAAAATTATTAATCTCACACGACCACATTCATCTAAATGACAAAAATTTAATTCATGACTCTTTAAAAGACTCTTAATCCCTCCTCATCATAGAATAAAATAATATTAAATTAAATTAAGATAAATAATCCAATCCTAAAAGATATTGTTAAAAGGCCACGCCACGCACGCATTTGTCATCTAGTATTGTACTCGACTCGTGGCAGGCAGCTTTGCATTTCGTTGCTGATAATAATACGAAAACGATAATTCCCAAATGCATATCTTATACATCTAATTTCAAATTTTAAAACTGAATCACTAATAATAAAACTGATTAGCCATTTTTGTCAACACGATACATAATTAGATACCAAAAATAGCCTTCAACTGACACATAAATTACACGACAGCCTGCCAACCTAGCTCTATGATCTTCGCACTACTCCCACACCAGCAGCTAGCAGTAAATTTGTCAAAAACATGGGTGTGCCTCCGGGGAACAACGCATTGGCCCGATAATTCTTTTACCGCGCGTTCAAACTCAAAAAAAAAATACTTAAAATTACAAGGCCCTCCTCAATCCCTCCTGACAATGGGCACTTACTTACAGATACAAGTAGTGAAAAAGAAAAGAGGGACGTCATGGGCATTGAAAAGATGTTGGAAGGGTGAAACTGGAAAATAAAATCCTCTGACCAAAATTATTTCTTCTTCTTCTAGTAAGCAGTAAACCCATTGGCTGGATTCCTGGTCCCTTTGCGATTACGAGAAGAAGATGGTGATGATACAGTGGGTCGCGGCCTCATAGCAGCCATTGAACACGACTTATCTCTCTTAATCATACTAGTAGTAGTAACAGGACTAGTCTCTTCCTCGTCCATAATAATTTGCCTGCACTCCACGCTACAAAAAGCTCTGTCCCCTCTGCATCAAACCAACCAACAAATCAACCTGTAAATAAGCTTTACAACAAATTAAACCCCGTCAAAACTTTAATTTTTTTTATATTTTGTTGTGGCTGTTTAGCTTCAGATTTGGCTATAAATCCATGCAACAAAACACAAACTTTGAAGGTTATATATAACTTGTATAAAATAATAATAATAATAATAATAATAATAATAATAAAACTATGACGATCGACGGCATGCATAAACAAGTGGTATATATATATATATATATATATATATATATATATATATATATATAATGTTAAAAAGAGATGGGACTAAATACCGGTATTAGTAAAAGTTGTACGTACTGTGATATATATACCAGTCTTACATGAAATTAAGCTTGTGGATTATATAATTTGATATGTTCAACTATGCTTTGTTAGAGCTGTACGTATCAATACTTTTGGGTGCACTGGTAGGCTAAGAGTATCGAGCTGGTACTCTTGAACATATAGCTAGATGACTTACTTGTACATATAGATGTCCTGGGCAGGCAAGAGTTTGCGTTTACAGAGAAAACATTGGTCCAGAAAACTACTAGTAGTAGCCAGAAGATGAGTTGAAGATGATGATTTGAAGCGAGTGGAGGAAGGGAAAGAAGATGGAGGAGCTGGTGCAAGTAGTAGTGTTTTGTTGATGACTTGTGGAGTTTTATAAACCCTAGTAGTATTACTACCCTTTTGCCCTTCTAGCACTATACTCAATCCCACCATTTCTCATATACTTTTTCCTCCACCCTACCTACCTACCTACTTAACTATGGTCTCTTTAATTCCCCTCCTCCGGCCGCCGGTGCATGGTGGTGGAGATAGCAATATTTGGTTGATGAAAAGATAAATACTACTACTCTGCTAGGCCTGGCGGCTAGCTAGCTATTAGAAGAGAGAGAAAGAAGCTAGGGTACAACAAGGTAGGCGAGGGGGAGCCGGGAGAGAGAGGGGGTCCTTTATTAACAAGCATATGATATATATATATATATGGCAGAATAAGGGGTGGGAGAAGTAATATAACTGCCACGTACCCTCATTGCCTCTCCTTTTCTCAAGTCTAGCTTTTGGATTTTCTTTCTATTTATCTCTTTCTTTTGGTGGTTAATTAATGTTTTTTTGTCTTCTTTCTCTGTTTACTGACATTCTTCAATATCAATCTGATTTATTGTACGATTATTTTTATTCAATTGGATAGTCATATCATATCCCGTTCTCAGATGCATGTAATACCCCAGGCTACTACCAAACTCCGTACTACTTAAATTACACTCCTCTTTCCTAATTAAATTTTATTTTATAAATATGCTGCAGCATTAAGGATGTACGTATTAATTAATAAAAATAATTAAAAGAACCCGCAGTATTTGTATTAAATTCATGTATATCTATAATTAATGCATAAATTATAATCTCATATATTGAATTCAGATCTCAAAAATACTACTACATCAATTCAATTTTTCGCGACTTTGATACATCTTTACATCAAGTCATCAGAATTCATGAAAGGTCAAAAATGATGTTGGCTTAGGTTCAGCTGGCAATTTTAATTTATATTATTCTCCCCGTTTTTAATTAAATGTTTAATAAAGTAATTAAAACTTACCATTTTAAAACTAATTCTTACACTATTTTTATCAAAATATAGATGAAAAGATTATAATCAAAAAAAAGTGTATACAATTTACTACTAATCTTAATTTTTTATAATTTTAAAAATATATTTATACTTGCTTAACTGTTAATTTTAAAAATAGTCAAGAAAGTCAAAATTAGACAATTTATTTGGAACTGTAAAAGAAACGATTAAAAGCGGTAAACAAACAAGACTTCCGTTATTTTGATGATTGCTTTCGGTATGCTCAAATCATTTCACTTTGTTTTTTACAAACTAACCTCTATATTATTAAAAATAATAAAAAAAATCATCAAACTTAATGGTAGTCATGACTCATGAGAAAGACTAAACTTGAAATGGACGTTGTGAATTTAGCACATATCATTGTGATAAAGAAAATGACTGGACCAAATTAATCAAATATTAGTCTTAATTTGTAGTTGTAGGCTCTCTATAATTGAACTTATATATATATATATATATATATATATATATATATATATATATATATATTGAGTGTCAACTCGTTTGATGAATTAGAATTGAATTACACAAATGAAAAGACAAACGATGATGACAACAAATTAAGATGCAGACCTTTTTTATATATAAAAAAGTAATCATTCATATTCAACATTATAAGGATAAGATTATCGTTATCGTATATCTAACCATAAAATTAATCTCTGATTCGTCCGCACTTTAATTGTGATGACAGTAAAGTTGTATTTGATAAATCTGAGAATTAAGATCTGAATGATTATGATATCTTAATAAATTAGATCATCTGAATGGTTATGAGGTCTGAATCTAAAAAATTGTTTGATAACAAAAAAGTAAGTTGTCTCTTAATGATACTATTTTACCATTTTAAAGGGTAAAATTTTATTTAATAATTTTAAATATTCAATTTAATAAAAATGAGTGCATAATATTGTTGAATATATTTATATAAAAAAAAAATTATCAAAAAAATTTCATTAAGATGTACCTCTTAATTATTAAGATTTTATTTTCTGTCTTACCGATTAAGAGGCATTCAGAGGTAACAAAAAACAAAACAAACAGCATCATGCCTCTTAGCAAATAAGAGACAATCCATTAAGAGGTTATCAGATGTAAATAAACAGCACCTAAATCTCCTTTACCTATAGTTATGGATCGTGTTGCCTCACAAAAATCCGATGTTGCTTGTTTTCTCATAAATTGATTTCTATTTAAAAAGACCCATTTCTCTCTCTCTCTCTCTCTCTCCCCTATCTTCTTTAAATGTTATCCTCAATAATCTTCAAGAATTGACACATCTAACCATAGTTTCAACAAGCATATTGAAAATAATAACAATTTTCAATAATTAAGAAAAGGAAGAGAGAAAATATTAAGAGAATCTTTAACAGTAGTAGCAAAAAAATAATAACTTTATATGGATAGAAATTTTGGACAGAAAAATTGGATCGGAATAACAAAATGAATTTGTTCTCGCGAACAAATTGATTGTACTATACAATTGTTCGCGCGAACAAATTGATTTTATTTTTTCGGTCAAATTTTTTTGTCCAAAACTCATGTCCACATAGAAACACTCAAAAAAAACTCTTCAAATTGAAGTTTGTTGACCTACGTGGTAATTTGAAAAGTATTATTTGTTACTTTAATATTGTGTGCCTCATCAGTATATTCAATTCAATTAACGCAGTATTTGACTTTAAACAATAATAATTGATAACATTTGAAATAATTATCAACATTCATTTTTTAAAAATATAACCGTCTGGAAAATAAATTATATTTAAATATTAATATTTAATTAAAACTAAATTCCTTTCTAAGAATTAAATTAATATTTAACATTCATTTTCTGTTTATCTTACCATGTTGACATTAGCAAACAAACTTGATTATCCAAGGTCATTCGATAAATTTTTAATTCACGTATCTAGAAGGTCATATTGGATAAACCAGAGTGTCAAAATTAACGTGATTATCCAAAGGGTAATCAAAATAATATTTTATCCAATATGATAAATAAATAAAAAAAATGATATTAAATTTTAAAGTGAGTTGTGCATCAAACCTACCAAGTAAAATAAATATTTTTAGCCTTTTTCATCTCCCAAAATAAAATAAATGTTTTGAAGAAGTAAGGTCAACTTATCAGTTGTTGTAGATTTGATGACTTAAATTGAAGAGACTGTTGAATAGAATATAATTTTTCTGATATGAATCACGTATTTAAGTATCTCAAAGTGGTTAATCGAAGATGTGGTTAGAAATACTCTAACGATATTTATTGATTATGTAATTGTATCCATTTTTTAATTGATATGAGTTTAGACTTGGAAAAACATATCAGGAAAGAAAAAAAATCTTCTAAAGCCGCTGATAATTTAGTGATATTACTATTACCAGTTGCTTACTACATACTTTTTCATCACATCAACAAAACTTATTTCATTACTTAGATTCCTACTATGGAGGAGGATAAGAATTTATAAAAGAAGTTGTGGTCCGCACTACTATAATAGTGCGAATATGTTTTTTATAGCGGGGTACTTTTATTTTACCAAGAATTTATTGTCCGTAGTTTAATTATGTGAACAGTTATTTATCTTAAAAGTTACTATTTGAAGATCAATTGAAAATATACTCAACGCCTGTAATTTAGTTCTGCGGACGTATGATACGAGCAAAACGTCGTCGTATTACTGATATTAACACCTGACATACATAGCATCTGCAATTTAATTTTGCGAATGGAGGAGGGTATTTTTAACAATTTTTTTCGTCTATAGAACTTAATTGCTAGCTCTCCTATATTAAACTGCGGATGTGATTTTTTTCTTACAGGTTGATAGACGACTAAAATCTGTTATAAATATAACTTTATCTTTACAATGTTATTTAAATTCCTTATATATGAGTGCTTAAATTTTTGTTATCTTAGCTCACTATATTGTGGGAAAACAGACGTGAGAACAAATATCATAAATCATAATCTTGTGCGTAATCAATAATATCTCAATAATGGTTTCTGCTCTTCTTGAAAATTTACTAATAAAATATTTGTGTGAGATGAGTAAGGATTATTTATCTTGGAAATTGGCATATTTATATAAAATTATAAAATCTTTACACAAATAATAAAAAAACCATATTATTATGAAATTTTAGAATGTAAAAATATTGGGTAAAATATGTAAAAATATTAATTTTCTTTATATTTGGTATCTCTTGTTGACCAAAAAAAATAAGTAAGAAAAATTATTTTGATTGGGAAGTAAAGAAATTGATATTTTTATATGAAGATTGATGTAGATCGGAGAGAGTATGAGGTGTCATAGCTACGTTATTACTGGATCCGGTTAGTATGAAATTTATTTTTAAATAAGTTGATCAATTGATCAATAAAATGCTGACACACATAGAAGTGTCAGTACTCTATTAATCAACTGAATAACTTATCCAAAAATTAACTCCATCCTAACCAGCTATCCACGTACGTATATGTACCATAAGATTCTTTCAGGTTTCATAATAAAGCTGGCGCCGCTCAGTCACTAGTGCCACCTTTCCCTTTATTATAAGGAGTTAAATGCTTATTTAGTCACTGTACTATACGTCAACTTACAAGTGAGTCACTAAATCGATTTTTTTTATAGTCAACTCACTGAACTACATTTTACTTATAAAACGTTAGAAATTCCGTTAAGTCTGTCGACTTTAGACGGAATTAAACAAATAAGCTGCTTACGTGTACAAAATTTCTGATGTGGCACATATCAGTCCCATGTGGCTTTTATTATGTGGAAATGGAGGAGAATTGACAAATGTAATAATATAAATTAGAAAGTTAGTAAAACAAAAAGAAGAAAATAAATGAAAAAATATGTTTAATTATTTTGTAATTAATATCAAATAAATTTTTATTTAAATTTTTACAAATATAATAATATAAATTAGAAAAATATGTCAAAAAATAAGAAAATAAATGAAATATATATTCAATTATTTTGTAATTAATATCAAATGAATTTTTATTTAATTCTTTATAAATATAATAATATAAATTAAAAAAGTTTGCCAAAAAAAATAAAAAAAATAAATGAAATATATATTTAATTATTTTTTAATTAATATCAAATGAATTTTTATTTAATTCTTTATAAATATAATAATATAAATTAAAAAAAATTTGCCAAAAAATAAAAAAAATAAATGAAATATATATTTAATTATTTTTTAATTAATATCAAATGAATTTTCATTAATTCTTTACAAATGACATGATTTTTTTTATTTAATTCTCTCATTAATTCGTTCTTGATCTTTCATTTGCAGGTATTGTTCTCCGACTCCATTAATGGACGGTCACAAGCAACAACCGAGATCACCATGATAACGGCAAGATCTCCGACATACACAGCCAAAATCAGAGAACCCAAAATCGGTCAAGATCAAATTCTAAAAAGATCAAATTCGGTCAAGATCTGAAACTCCAAAATCGAACCCAGATTCCAACGAACAGATCCATCATCCAAAAAACCCAAACACATGCATCCATCAAGATCTGAAACTCCAAACCAGAGACCCCGAGCATATTCTCCTCTCCAGATCATAACCCCCAATTTCAGAACATACAAAATCCGTGCCCCCTGCTAATCGAACAAAGAAAGCCCACAATCTATTAACTCTCAGACTTGACTCACAATAGATTATAAAGAGATGTTCAGGCAGGCCTCATCCGAAATATTTTTGATGGTGCAGAACAAATTTGGGCAATTAGTAGATCTAGGCTTTTGGAGGTTTCATGGAGGTTAAACAAAGAAGGAGATGAACAGTACAAACATTTAGCTAATTTAAATGTTAAAATAATCATTTTTACTACATTTAAATTATTAATTTTCCAAGTAAAAAATGCATGCGTATAAATGTCAAAATAAATTTATAAATATGTATGTATATAAAATCAATAAGATTTGGTTTGTAATTTTAGTATATTTTAATTTTATAATTTTTTAAATAATTATACTTGTTATTAATTATCTAAAATTTATTTTCTAATTTCTATTATTATATTTGTAAATAATAATTCAATAAAAATTCATTTGATATGAATTATAAAAATAATTAAATATATATTTCATTTATTTTCTTATTTTTTGGCAAAATTTTCTAATTTATATAATAATATTTGTAAAGAATTAAATAAAAATTAATTTGATATTCATTACAAAATAATTGAATATATTTTTCATTTATTTTCTTATTTTTTGACTAACTTTTCTAATTTATATTATTATATTTGTAAATAATTAAACGAAAATTCATTTGATATTAATTTCAAAAATATTTAAACATATTTTATTTATTTATTTTCTTATTTTTTTAGCAAACTTTTCTAATTTATATTATTATTTGTAAAAAATTAAATAAAAATTCATTTGGTATTAATTACAAAAACAATTAAATATATTTTTTTATTTATTTTCTTGTCTTTTTTGGCTAACTTTTCTAATTTATTTTAACATATGTTGTTTTATTTGCTATTTTTTTACTTTGTTTTATTTTTGAAAAAAATCTTTCATTTCCACTCAAAATTGGTCACATTATACATGTCAGCTTTCTCTCTCTTCCACGTAAGAAAGCCAACAGACTTAACAGCTGATGTAGCAAATTCCGTCTAAAGTCAACAGACTTAACGGAATTTCTAACGTTTTGTAAGTAAAATGTAGTTTAGTGAGTTGACTGTAAGAAAAATCGGTTTAGTGACTCACTTGTAAGTTGACGTATAGTACAGTGACTAAATAAGCATTTAACCCCTAATATAAGTCTAAATTTAGTTGAATATAGAGTATTAATTATTATATTGTCTTCATAGTTAATTTCCAACTACAGTGATAAAAAGAAAATCACAACATGGAATAAAATCTTAAAAGAAGAATAAGAAATAATTTTTATTGATAAATGAATTCAGTTACAAAAATAATTAATACCCGTTACGGTCTTTAATTAAAATTTAAAACTCAAGAATATATATATATATATATATATATATATATATATATAATTTTAAAAAATAAATAAAATTAAATAAATTCAAAATTTGAATATGTGCGTTTTCACTTATTAACGCAAATTAAATCTCGTCTTCTTTAGAGATCATAAAATCGAAATAAAAAATCCAAATTAGAAGAGAAAAATATTTATGAGTGTATTAATTATATAAATGTTATTTTTACTTATAAAATATCTCTCCCTTAAAAGTGGGCCGCAACTGTAGTTAACCTCTTGCAGTTCTTCTTTATCTCCTTCCCAACTACTCCCTCCCACCTGAACACAACACAGCTGCATGTATTTATTGACAGATATGATTAGAGACTAGAGATTTTTCTTTTGTTAAAACTTATGTTACTTAAATGAAAAAATGGGAAGAGCTGAGTTTCTATATTTATATTAAGAGATTATCTGAATAGTTGAGATATAAATACGAGTCTAAATTATTTAAAGATATTTTAATACAAAAATTTGAGTTTAAGAGGTGGATTGTTAAGATGCAATCAAACACCAAATTAAATTGGTACTTTAAATTTTAAATTTCTTATAAATAATTAGAATGAATTTTAAGTCATATCAACATAATAATAAATTTTAAATTTCTTATGAATAATTAGAAAGCATATCACAGTTATCTTGGAACCCTTGCTAGAAAATATTAATATGACCTTGTAGAGTTAAGACATAAAGAGTACAAGTTCATTTTATCTTACTATTTAGTGTATCACTTTAGTTTCATATCAAAAAATATGAAAAAAAATTATTTATGTATAAAAATTAAGTTATTAATAATAATATATTCAATTATGACATTTTGAGAGAGTCTTTGTTGGGTTAAAAAGATACTACATATTGAGTTAGTAATTTAAGACCTTATTTAGATAGATTTGATTGAATTCGAACTTAAGATTTTACTTCCGAACTAAAGATTTGACCCGAAATATTTCATGCACGCTTATATTATGTGTAATTTAATATTTTTATAAATTTTTAACAAAGGATTTTATTGTTATTTTAATGCAAAATCAAACTTGTGAAAATAAAAAAAATATAAACTGTGAAAAGAACAGTAGAGGGGTCTTTGGCAATGTTTAATAAAATTGAGTAATTAAGATTTGAATGGTTAGTATATCTTAATAAATTAAATTATTTAAGTGAAATAGTATCTGAATTTAAAAAGTTGTTTGGTAACTAAAAAAATATAAAACATATGAATGAATTTTACATTTAAATTATCAATTTTAAATTTAAAAATATTTTAAATTGACTTTTTAAAAATCAATAATGATCTTAAAATTTAGAATAGATGGAGTACAATATTTATAGAGGCTTTATAAATTTAAATTTTTCATTAAAAGATAGTTTTCAATAATTTGAATTTATATATTTTTTTTACCGATTAAGAAGAGATAAAAAGACAAATAAAATTTTATCAAATAATTTTATTCTTTTGTCAAATAAAATATAAAGATATTAAGGGTTAAACAACCATAACTTTAATTTTTTTTATATTTTAAATACATCGAGGTCTTATCTTATGTTCGCTGTAGTGGGTCCTCCATTGCAAGAAGTTAAAGTGACATATAAGTACACAATTTTGGAACGTTCTGATCCTTTTTGCGACACGTGTATGATGAGAAGGACCAGAGTGAGGGTGAAATTGACGGGTCCGTCCGATTAGATTAGCATGAAGTTTATTTTTTGGTAAGTTGATCAATTGATCAATAGGTTGCTGACATGCAAACGAGACTGTATGTGTGTCAATATTCTATTCGTCAATTAATTAAATTACCCAAAAATAAATTTCATACTAACCCGATCCAAAATTGACACCCCTCTAGATTCCCCCTTCCCCTCCCCCTCCCCCTCCCTCTCCCTCTCCCTTTTTTATGATAAAATTAAAAAATATTACTCACAAGTTAAATTAATCTCTGAGCCTAGTCATAGTAATCAGGGTTATGTTTATTTATGAGGATTACATTTGTTATAGAATTATTAATTTTAAATATCTTTTTTATTTTTAAATTTGAATTTAGAATTATTAATTTAAGGATTAAAAATGACTTAATATAAGGGATAATTTAATATCAACTTTTATAAGATATTATAATTTCTATTATTTAGAATTAAAAGTAACTAGACAAAATAATCCAATCCTTAACGTTTTTTTAAAATGAGCATAGTAGTAGTATTTTGTAATTTCGATATTGAGATTGAATAACCATGTTAGAGCACCTTACTCGAGGCTATTCTGTTTTTTCCATTTGATAGAATATACTTGTATGCAATAAATTACCAAATTAAAAAACTAACGAAGTCATTTTTTTTTATTGATTAGAATTAACTGACTAGTTAATTTATAACTAATTGAAAAAGATCATCTCTATTATAATCTTGGAAAAACTAACGAAGCCATTTAAAAAAAAATTAACTAGTTAGTTAATTCTAATCAATCAAATTAACTAGTCTTTTTCAACTAGTTATAAATTAACTACTCAATTATTTCCAAAAATTGAGACTTTAAAAATAATAAAACAAATCTCTATAAACCAGCAAAATCTTACAACATTTTTAAAAAACAACACACTTTACTTATAAACAAAAAGATAAAAAAGCACTAACCAATATTAATATAATTTAATAAAAAATATTAATATAATAAAAAAAATTATCTTTTCTGTATGCTTTCTCCGTTTCTAATACCGCAAGCTTTACGATTGTATAAACATCTTTTTACACACTTTTGCAAATGCAAATAAGAGAGGTAAATTAAAAACTTACCTAAAAATAAAATATTAATATTTTATTACAATAAAATTAACAAATATTCTGTCTCAAATATAAACTACGAAAACATCGAATTTTCAATTATCATATGAAAACAAATGAAAGGACAAAAAAGTACTTGTCTTTTGTGGAATTGGCAACAAAATGGAACCCGTGATTGAGATTTGAGGACATTTATTTTAATTTGTTGTCTGCACGATAATAATTGTTGTGAGACAATTTATATATTTATTTATTCATGGAAAGCATAAATACATGCATGCATGAACGACTTCTTTGTTTTATTATCAGAATTCTAAAGTTCCGTATAAATAATGCATTTTTTTGTGGTTATATTTCATTTTCTTTATTCCAATGTCAATCATGACTTTGTCTAAAATTCGGATCCAATTATTCTGGAGTTAATTTTATGGTAAATTGGGACCAATACAATACTGATACGCACATAGAGAGATTATCTCCTACCTGCGTGTCGATACTGTATTAGTCAATTGACTAAAATTAGCTTCATGTTAACTGGATCCCTAAAATTCTGTTGTTATGATCTCAACGGTGAAAAGTATGTAGTACACATGCATGATATATTAATTGCTTTCAAATTGTACTTTTTATTTTAATCATGTGTGTTTTGTTTCAATAGCATAATTCTCATCTAAAATTATTATCATTATTCTACTATTAATATTATAATTAGGATTAATGCTATTATCATTATCTCTCCTTCAATTGAGCTTCAGTAAGTTTTAGGTTTACCAAATACTCCTACAAAATATATCTTTCTAGGTGTTCTTTGAAAGAATAATGCATTATTCCAAAAAAAGGAAAAAAGAAATTAAAAAAAATAGAGATAAAATGTATTGAGTAATATTTCTTCTCTACAAATGGTCTTTTTAATTTATTTATTTTGGTTTGGATTATAAGGTTTTTTTTCTTTTAATAGAGGGAGCAAACTGTCTTAACCACTCGAACAACCCTTTGAAATTAATGATCTTTTGTTTAACTTAAAACGAACTCACTACTTTTCAAACCCACCAAACATATTTGGCCCGGGATACTTTGGGCTTTATTATAGTTAGCCTTTAAATGGCAAGACGAAGTGTAAAGCAGTATTTATCAAGACGGGCTTTAGGAAAAAGAAAGTTTTTATTTTGATTTTTTCATTAGTTGGGATATCAAGAATCTTGCATTGGAATTTTTTAAGGGAAATTGAAAATTTTAGAATTTTATTATGTATGTTTTGATAACTTTCAACAAAACATCATGTTCTTTGTGAACAATGAAATTAAAACCAAACGAATTCAATGAAGAGAATTGAATTATTTTGATTTCGTACAAGACTGAAACAAATCATTTCATATTATTATCAAATGAATTAAATTAACAAATTTAATAGGAACTAGAACAATTCATTCTCTTTCAAAATGAATAATCAAACATAATTTTTATTCATTCCATATAAATAAAATCATTTCATTCCCATTATAATTCATGCAATCCAAACATATTATTATTGTAATATTGCACTGTGGACCTCTTAAATATGTTTTTTTCAATTGTTGCCCACTAGTATTTTTCTGGTAACGCTTTTCATTAGCAGAAAAATTTAGAAAAATAAAATAGACCTTTTTTTTGGGGGTAATGTTTGTGATTCGGGAGAAATTAAAAAAAAATAAGGAAAGGAAAAAAAACCAAATAAATAAATAAATTGGATAAAATGGTACGAATTTCTACTACTTCATTTCGAAACGCGGGAATCACCACCTAGCGCTCGGGCTCCCTCTCTCCCATATACGTAAGCATGAACTACTGCTGAGATTCTCTATATAACGTGTGTATATATATGTATGTGTGTGTGTTTGTACATAAAATAGAATGCCTTTTGTGCTTTTAGATTTATTTGCGGTTGTTTCTTGAGTAATATGGTGTGTTAATTTCGTTTTGAAGCTGGAATTTTAGGGATTATGAGGAGTAATTTAGCATGTATTAGAAATACAGAATTAAATTTAGTTCTGTATGAATTTGTTTCCAATTGTACTTTGAAGGTCTACATTAGAACATTTCAAGCAATTAATGCGGCTTTATGGCATAAATTATTGGCTAAACTGGTTTTGTGCAGAAATATTTGATGCACAATGTAGTTATATGTTTTTAGTGTTATTAGAAATACTTAATAACATACATTTACGGGCCATACGCGGTATTTTACTCAGAAGAAAAGGGTGTCGGGGTGAGGGATATAAAGTAATGACTTGATGGTTGAAGTAGAACAATGAATGTATTAATTCAAGGAGAAGCCTATGTATTAAGGCCAGCCTGATAAGACAATACATGGGAAATATGTCCAAAATGTAGAGGATTGGTGAAAATGGAGCGTTGATATTTGAGATGGATGAGTCCCAATTGTGCAAGGACGAAATAGTAATGAATAATTTGTGAGAATTCAGTATCAAACGTCTAGTGCGGAAGAGAATAGGAAGATAGGCCGAAGCTGTTAATTTGTTCTTAAATGATAAGGAATAGATATAAGGGTTTACAGAGAAGATATGATTAAACTTGTGGCATGCAATTTTTGTTTCCATTCCTATTACTTCCTCTCAGCTTTGACTAATAATTTTACAATGGGTTCACAGTTGCTTTGGATAATGGCTACTTTTTGGTGATGCTCTTGGTGGACACAGGAGCTTACTAAAGAAGTGACAAGGAGGCAATTCTGAAGTTCTACAGTTCAATTCTATTATATTTTTCAGGTGAGAGATGTTATGTTCCAATGACTTATCTCTGCTAAATATAAGGCTTCTAACTTCTTGTTTGATGCATCAAGCTTGCATTTTAGCATATACTTCTTAATGTCTAAGAGTAGATGTTGAAAACAAGAAATAGAAATGGCAAAACAGAAATGTGCATTTGTTATATGAGTTGAAATAATTCAAGTGGTTTTAACATCCTTTTTTGCAGAAAACAACCAATAGCTATTCCTCTCTCTCTCGCAGACTCTAACATACACATAAACATGTTATTTTCCTCTTTCGGTACTGTAATATAATGTTTAAGTTTCTCTCCAACAATTTGGTCAGTATTTTGAGGGACAGATAAACCAAAAGGCCGTAGTGCTGTATGTGTACACTTGTGCAGTAGTGCAATTTTAGAAGGCATCTTCATGGACAACCAGCATACTAGAACATGTAATTCCAGTATTTTGAGTTCTTAATTAGTTCGTCCATAGTTCTTATCCTATCTTTTGACTGGCCATGTTTTGGTAGAATGAGAGATTAAGGTACCATCTAGTGGCTTTTCTGTGCCTAATTATTATTTGAAAGTAGAAGAGAAACTAGATAAACCAAAAGGCCGCAGTGCTGTATGTGTACACTTGTGCAGTAGTGCAATTTTTGAAGGCATCTTCATGGACAACCAGCATACTAGAACATGTAATTCCAGTATTTTGAGTTCTTAATTAGTTCGTCTATGGTTCTTATCCTATCTTTTGACTGGCCTATGTATTGGTAGAATGAGAGATTAAGGTACCATCTAGTGGCTTTTTTGTGCCTAATTATTATTTGAAGGTGGAAGAGAAACCATAGCCTTTCACATTGACTTAGTGAGTACTAGGTGAATTTAATTATTTTTGCGCTTGTAGCTGCATCTAATAATTCAAGGCTCATAGATCAAGATGTTTTGAGACTAATAGGAACATGGGATAGAAAGTAGAAATATACAAAAGCAAGCAACAAATATTTAAAATATTTTTTTTTTCCTCAGGCAGATGCATATGCGTATACTATGACTCAAAAGAATGAAAAGTAAGAACTATGACTCAAAAGAATGACAAGTAAGTATACTTTATGTTTGTCCATAATTTTTATACATTAGTTTGATCTCACTTTTCAAAAACTAACTCATTGAGATAACCAACTCCTTCCTCACATTTCATTGCTTGATGATCATATGCAAAGTCACTACATCCTCCCACCAAGTCTCTTGCCTTTAATGACTCTCCTTCCCAATCTGTCTTATATATCACAGTTAAGATTGCAAGTACACATGCAACCTGAGCAGCTAAAAGCCCATAACAAAGGCCCAAAAACTCTAGCTTCCACACAAAGGCTAAAGCTATAGCCACAGGTGTGCCCACCAAGTAGAATGCGTAGAAGTTAATACCCGCTCCGATACTGGGCCTAGCACTTCCTCGTAGAACCCCACAACATGTTGTTTGCGGACAGTTAGCTAGCTCACATAGTCCAATTATGGGTAACACAGCCACTGTTAGCTCTAGAACCTCACTATCTTTTGTGAAGACTCTTCCCCATGCTTCTCTACCTATGGTTGTCCATAACAAGCCAAACATTGAAGTTAGTAGGGCCAGCCATATGGCTACTGTCGTTGCCAAACTGGCTTTCGATGGCCTGCCTGCTCCAAGTTCGTTGCCTACTCTGGTTGAGATTGATGCACTAAGTGCTGAAGGCAATGTGTACATGAGAGAGGTGGTTTGTATCACTATAGCTGATGTTGCAAGGGCAATGTCAGGTTTGTAAAGATAACCAGCTAGAAATGTCATGAACTCGTACCACCACCACTCTAGACAAACAGCTAGACAACTTGGTATAGCGAATCGAAGTAGCATTCCCCATTCATCCCCTTGTGAAATTGTTGAAGGAACCAGTATGTTTTGTATTAATGGTATACACAAAGGTTCCTTTGAGGATCTTGTATAGAATATGTAACCTAGAAGGAAAAACAAGGTGTTGAAGTTGGTGAAAAATGTGGAAACTGCAATTCCCTTGACTCCAAGATGAAGAGTGAAGGCCAAGAAGATGGTGATGGGGAGGTGTAGAAATGTTGCAAGTAAAGTACACCACATTAACGGTCTTGTTGTCCCTTTACTACGTAAGTAGATACGCAGAGGTTGAAGAAGGCTATTAGCAATTAGATCCGGGACAGCATACCAGCAATAGAGGCTTGCAATATCTGTTATTTCCAGGTTCTGGTGTAGCCTGAGCATGAAAGGCTCGAGGTTAGCCCATAGAAATGCAATGGGCACTGATGTGAAAAGCAACATCAGAATTGTTCTTTGTAGAGTTAGAGACACTATGGTTAAGTTTCTTGAGCCAAAAGCCTGGCTACAAAGTGGTTCCATGCCCATTGCTAGTCCTGATAAAACCGAGTAGCCAGTGATGTTCGTGAAACTAATGGCTAGTGCACCGCCTGCTAGCTCGAGGTTCCCTAGCCTTCCCATGCACACAACTGAGATCATGTTTTTGAGATAGCTCACCAAGCCCATGGCTAGTATAGGGAAGCCTATGTCTGTCATTTTCTTCAACTCCTCTATTACCTGGAAAAGTCATGGATAAAAATATGTTGCGTTAGTGGTGATGGTACATTTATATTTTTGAGTAGATCTTTGGAATTTTAAGATATTTTGTTCCATACCTCTGGCAATGTCAGGTGCTTTTGAGTTTGCTCAGCTACCATCTTATTCTTTTTTGCTTATTCTTCTTTTCTTGTTTGCTAGTGTTTAATACTTATAGAGGGTTTAACAGAAGGGATAGCTTTTTCTTACATACACTATACATGCATGCATGCTCATGAGAGAGAGAGAGAGAGAGAGACAGAGAGAGAGAGATAGAGATAGAGATAGAGAGAGAGGGGGTGAGGGAGGGAGGGAGGGAGGGAGGGAGGGAGAGTTGACAGTGCCTAAAACACAACAGAAGGTTCTTATAGAGGTGGGAGGTGGTGGGTTTTTCTCCTATTATAAAATTTCGGAAAGATGAGAGTAAATATATGTAATGAAAAGTAGAAAACGTGTTTTAACCATGTGAGATTAAAGGATTTTCCATGCTCCTACTTCTAGCTATGTTTTGGCATTTTACCAGATTTATGAGAACATATCCACTTGCTCTTCTAAGAGAATCATGAAGAAATGTTATATTACCTAAATTTATCTTCGCATGAAGAAACTTTGGTGCTCACGAATAGTATTAACGTCATTATTATAGTTGTAATATACTCATAGCAATCATTATTTTTATAATGTGATGTATTACATTGCTATCTCGTCCTGGACTATGATAGTCCTCTTGACTTCTTCTGTACAACTATCTTGAAATTTAATGTAAATTTTGAAGGTCGTTTTTTTAGCTTGCTTAAGAGAATCTTACATGTATAATATATCAGAATTTCTAGATTTTGTTGAGGACCACAATACAATTAATTGTGAAAAATGGTCACCTTTCCAATGTAGATGACAGAAAGGGACTGTAAAATGGAGAAGTGGCAAAGTCTTGGTTCAGGTTAATGTCACATGTTGAAGTTTTTAGACAGTAAAAATATTCTGCCACATGTTGTGAAATACTATAATGGATTAAAACCTAAGAGAAGCCTCCCCTATTCAATAGTACCACATCCTTGATCAAAGAAGTAAATACAACAGACCTTCCTTCGATATCAAATCCATTTTCTTTTCTTTCATGAGCTTGGTCTGAATCAACTACAAGTACAGACTGTCAGACTCCCTCTTTTTCCCCATTTTGTTGTTTCACCAGAGATTATTCTATATAGCTGGTATAAAACTCACTGCTCCCACGTAGTCAGTTATTTTTTGGATCTTCTTTTACAAGTTGTTGTCATAGCACATGGTGTCTTTTTTAGTAGGGGCATGCTGTTAGTATTAATTGTGGGATAGCAGTTGCTGCATTTACATTCATACATGTTTTGTTGATACATCCATGCATGAGTTATGCTTATAAATATAAGTTGTGCATGAACAATTGAACATGCATAAACTGATTGGTTATTACACATAATGAAGATTTCTCACATCCTAATTTTGTGGTATGTTTGTATATTTGCATCTCCTTATTAAACATCACAAGATTTTAAATCTATCTATCCTGTGAACAATATCCTTACGGTCAGCTAACTGTGTACTTGTCATAGACTACATAACATAGTTACTGATCCTTTCCCATCATCCATGTAAAATGTGGGAATGATTGCATGAATACTTTCAAACTCAAAACACAAAAAATTAATAAGTTGTTAGGGTTACAATTATCTCCATATGATATCAAACTGAGATCATTTTAATGTTTTGTTCCGTAGAAACTCTTCAAAATGGAAGGCAGTATAAACTGAACATATCTTCTGACCAGTGGACATAACCTCTAAATATTAATCTAATTTTATCTTGTCAATACCTGTATAGAAAGTTGAGATATGTAAAAATGAACTTTCAAACTGTTCAAACATGTTACCTTCATGGTCAAAGTCATCATTGATATTCTTTGACAAAAGAACAATTATCTGCCTATTTATTAATTCCATCCATCCCTATGTTGATTCTCCTTTAATCACTCCTTTTCTTTCTTTGAGAAATGTGAGCCCCGCTACACATTGCTATCGAATATGCTTCATATGCCTCCGGTCATGTGCTCTCTCTCGCTCTCTCTCTCTCTCTCACACACACACACACACACACACACATATATATATATATATGTCAGTATTATGTTATACCAAATGATTTATGAACTAAACTTACAATTTAAATAATCTTCTTGTCACTCATAACCTAAACCAGGCATGTGCATTTAGTTGCACCAAATGGATGACAAACCAATCCTTATCATTAATAATTATTCCAACTTCAAATAATCTTTCGGACAAACTGCATTTAAATCAATTAGGCATTATGTCAAGGATGAGATATAATACCATCCTACCAAGTGCCATTTCAACAGCTAGCTATCATGGTACGGTTGTTAAGAAAAATATTGTACAATCCCCAATTGTCACATCCGCTGTTGTCAGATGATGTTTGTTACGAAGAGGTGTTTTTGGTCCCAAAGTCTTTAGGCAATGTAACGAATAACTTGAACAACAGACAGACTTTTCTCACTCCCTCCAACCACAATGTGTGGTATTCTTGTCTGTCCACTGCGAAGTTGAAAAGTTGAATGATATTATGTTCTGTTAAAGTGAGATGAAATCATGCACTAACCACCATTACATTATTGATCGTGTTATCTTGGTGTAGAAAAAACTTAAGCAACTCAACCACATCTTGCGCCAAAGTTGGCCATCAACTAGATATACTGTAGTTACTTTTCTGCGACTTTTTTTGACAAGCAGAAGATGGTATAAGCTTAAGGGATTAAAATATCAAAACCCGAATCTAAGGTTTATGACCACCAACACAATAGTAGTCAAAAATTAAATGAGGAGATTGTGCAGATCTCATAGTAATTATCCTCTGTGGGGTCCATGTCCATTGACATTTCTTACTAGATATAGCACTAATCTCTGTGTTTATCTTTGTCAACTTACTTTAAACCCTAACTATGATGGTAGTTTCCACAGAATTGGTATTATCGGTGGAGAGAATCTTCTTCAACTAGATTGTCCACATTACTTGGTCCCGAAATTGGAGGCAGTTCCTTGACTCAAGTCAAACGATGAAAGATTTGCCATGGTTTCCCCTGGTGAGTATCCTTTTTGTTTCTGTTACTCTCTAGTCCTGTTCAAAGCAATCTTACATCATTCATTCTTGTGCTGCCTTCCATATTTGTGTTGTCCCTTGCCAATACATGCTGTGTAACTATTTTATTTGAGTGTGTTGATAAATCATTCACACCATTAATTGTTTAAAAATAAATTATTTGAACTTTGATGAAGTTGGATCAATATTGCTCAACCTATGGTCCTACCTAATTGTCCTGGTCAGTTGCTTCAGTTATTGAAAACTGTGGCCCAACTATTCCTATTCAAAGAAATAGAAAGTAGAACGAGTATGTCAGTTCCACATTTGGAACAAATATATACTCTTATATTAAGAGTTTAAAACCATATATTTTCCTCATCTTTACATCACTTTATATTTTTCAGTCTTTTCAAATACCCAATTTTACATCAGCATAAACCAGTTCTCAAGACTTCAATGAGATGGGGCAGCAGTACTTTGTTCAAGAATATACAAGTATATACACACACATAAAAACACAAACACATGCATATGAGCCTGCTGATTTAACAGTCTCTACGGTGGTAACTTCCACATATCGTTGGTTGTAACTGTATTTTTGATGGTGGGATCAAAATGAAGGGGCTCCTTTTGTGGACAAAACTGCTTGGAGCTATGATGGTGTATTATTATCATGATATTTAGAAAAAGAAAAAGAGTGGGTTGGTTGGTTGGTTGGTTATGTTGGTCCCAACATGGGATGTGATGTTTGAATATAGATGATAGATGCATGTGATGATGATGACATGGCCCAAGAAAATGGATGATCACCGCATGATGGATAAGTGGATAACTAAATAGAGCAAAATATTGAAAGGGTGTGGATGAAAGGAGCTAGAGATATGCAAAAATGGGCAGATTAACATGTGAAAAATGGGGGGTTTTCCAGTTTTTAGCTCAGATACAAGGCCTGTGACTCGACACTTTCCTAGGTCTCACCCCTTTCTATGTCTCTCCTAACTAATTAGAACTCCATTGAAAAGGCCAAAAAGAAGCTCACCCCATATTTCATTATATTTGGAACAAGAGTTGTATTGAACTACTACTTGCTTGAAAATGCATTTGGTTTTTTCATAAATAGAGTAACACAAGTACACAAGTCATATGGAGGAGGGCCTTTTTTTTTGTTTTAACATTTGGAGGCTATGTAAGGCACAAATCATGTGAAAAATGCCAAGGCCTGGCAATTCAACTGCACATGGCATACATGCATAGTCACATCCCTTCGTTATCATAAAATGATTCTGTAGATATCTAGTTTGGAACTAAGTTCCGTAAGTTAATTAAGCTGCACTCGGTTAGGGGCAGGGGATTGTGAATTCCCATTTGTTACCGACCTGGTTAAACGTCATTCTAGAAGGCTTTGGTACAAAAACTTTTCCCCACTAGGGGCTAGGGCCCCCACGTGCAAGGAAAAAATTATTGAATATCAGACTCTTCGAGGTTTGAACTCCCAGGCCACAAGTAAAAGGTTATTGCGTTGGGGCTCATTGCTCAAAGCCCATTTATGTGGAAGCAGATAGATTAATGGCACTCCCTAGCCTACTATTTTTTCCGACTTACCCACTTAGAAATCAAATGAAATCTGGGCTTGGGTCATTTTTCTGTTGGGCCGAAGCTAATCCAAGTGTTTAGATAAGACTAGGAGCAGTTGTAGAGGTCCATTGGTGGTGCGGAATTTGGTGATTGCTTGCTTTGGTTGAAGGCCCATCGGACAAAAACCTAACTTTGCCACGGGGTGGGTGGCATTCGGTACGAAGAATCATTTTACTTGTCTACTCAATTTCAAGCTTTGAAATAGAAATTGAAAGCACATTTGTAAGTATAAGTTGTCATGTCAGGATTAGCATCACACTGAGAGATGGATCTTATTAGAATGATAGTGAGCTTATTATTATTACATAATAATAAATAGTGAGCTTATTATTACTCCCTCCATCCCATAATAACTGTCGTTTTAAAAAGAAATTTTTTTTCTAATTTATTTGTCGTTTACAACTGTCTAAGAGAATAAATTATTTATTTTTCTATATTACCCCTACCTTCTCTCATTGTCTTAAGAAATTTTTCTCTTGTATTAATAGTTTTTAACTTCCCATAAAGGGGTAGTGATAAAATTTCACACCAATTTTAATTAATAAATGATATTACTAAATGACTTTTTTAATCTATGTGCATCAAGCTAAAGCGACATTTATTATGAGATGGAGGGAATATTACATAATAATAAAACTTGATTGATAGAAATACAACTAGCTAGCTAGGTGGTTCACGATAACACAACTACCTTTGGGTCTTGACTTGGCTAGTAGAGCGAATAAAATCTCTCAGAACTTGTGAAGAAAGTCGTAGATGTGCTTGTTAATCTCATCAGGTATTTCTTCGTTGATGAAGTGGGCTGCACCTTCAATTACAACAATTTCCTCTAACAATGGCACAAATTTGTGGAACCCTCCATTATGTATATAATCCTTGGTGCCAGGGGTATGATAGACCAAGTCCTGGTCCCCAACAACAAATTTTGCTGGTACATTTACTTGAGACCCAGCCCCCCCAGTCCAGGCTGCCGTAAGCTCCCAGGATCTGCGTAGGAATACATATATATATATAAAATGAATGTTTAGATCAAAGGAAGGAAGCAAGCATTGATTTGATTTGATTTTTCAAGGAAAAAGTGAAAGGAGGTAAGTTACAGATCGAACGCTCGGTAGTAATTTATTCCACCGGTAAAGCCAGTCTTGTCAAATTTGGAGGCATAATAGTCAACATCTTCTTCTGATAACCAAGATGGCAAGATAACCGGAGCATTGTCGTCTCCAAACCCTTTGCCTTTGGGAAAGTAGAATGGAGTCTGCTTGCGGAACGACATGAATTTCTTTAGAAATGTTTTAGTACCCATTGATGCAATTTCAGCTTCCATATCTCCCGGTTCCTGCACCAACAAACACGTCACTAAATCAATCCATCCAAAAATAATAAAATTAATATTTAATAATACATCATATTAAAAACTTAATATATTACTATAAAATTAAAAATATATATATATATATATATATATATATATATATATATTTCATTTCTTAAGCTCACCTGAGCTCACTTTGTTTTTTTTTTTAAATATAATTAATAAAAAATATATAATAATTTTTAAAATTAAAAATTTTTAAAAAAAAATATTTTGAGCGTAATTTGAGTATATAAAAAAAATGAAAAAAAATAAAAAAAATGATGAACTCCGTAAGGGTGAGTTTAAGATGCATCTATATATATATATATATAATTGCAGATCAGACAGATGATGGTGATGAACCTGAAATCTGACGATGTAGTGGTCCTCGCCATACGCAGCACGAAAATATTCAACCACCTTTCCCAAAGGATTCCTGGGGAGAAACTGAACGCTCAAGTTCACCACAGCTTTGACTTTATCTGGCCTGAACAAACACAGGTGCCACCCAATATGTGCACCCCAATCATGCCCCACTACAAACACCTTCTTATCCTCCTGCTCCGGTGTGATTGCATCCAGCAGCGCTACCATGTCACCGACGACGTGGAGGACGGAGAACTTGGTGGCGTCGTCGATGGGTGCGCCGGTAGTGTCGCCGTAGCCGCGGAGATCGGGCGCCACCGCACGGTAGCCGTGGGAAGCCATGAAGGTGATCTGGTGGCGCCATGAGTACCAGAGCTGGGGGAAGCCGTGGAGGAATAGGACTAATGGGCCTTCACCTTTTTCTGCTATGTGAATATTTAGCCCGTTTACAGTGATTATCTTGTGCTCTATTCCTTCCATTGGTGAATGGTGAGGAATGGATGTAGGGCTTGTTTTGGAAATTGAAGAAATTGATCAAATAGGGTATGGTCTGTACGTACTCTATTATTAAAGTCAAATAGTAATTGGGTAGGGGACAAGCACACGAGTTTGGACCGGCACGGAAGGATACATTATTCTATTCTTTTATATTCAGTCGGTCCAAAAAAATAAAAAAATAAAAAAAAAGGGATAATACATTTTTTTTGTCACTATACTAGGGTTTGATTTTTATTGTGGTTAATTTTTTTTTTGTTACAATCGAATAACTGTACTCTCAAAAATTATAAAATAGACAAAGGAGGCAGGATCGAGAGAGATACTAATTAAGCACGTCTGTCAACGATTTACAGAGGATAAAAGTCACAACGTCATAACACGGCTAAAGGCAAAGTCTTAAATGCGATTTGGGTGACGTTTTACTTAATCAAATATCAACCTCATTCTATCTCATTTAATAAAATGGCATGAATTTTTTAAAGGCATATTAAATATATATTAACAGATAAATTATTACATATATGATCTCATAAAATTACTGTTGATTTGGGGGTCTACCCAAAGCTATAAGTCTGCAAGTTTCGTCCTGTATGGCTTCTTTAGTTAAAACAATTAACTGTTCAGATTTAATAAATTGTTCTAAAAAATAAGAACGGTTATGATTATTTGTTGCAGTTTGATATGCTGTTTTATAACGATTACTGTTTTCTATATGATAATTTAAAAGTTCAAGTAAGGAGACATAAAAGTTAATAGAAGCAATAATTAAAACTTACAGAAGAGCCTCGCAGATCTTCAAACTTCAAACTTTATATATCAAATATTTTACACACAGAGAGAGGAAAATACAAAGAAAAGTTCTGCCCCAACAATTGGTGAGGTATCCCAATTTATATAAGTGAAGATAAGAAAGGATCAGACGTATCCTTGTCAGTGGAGTCGATCAATAATCCTTATCTTTTTCTTCTTTAAGTCTCAGTCGTAGAAGGTGGAAGGCGTAAGACCGGTTGTCGGTTAGTGGAGCATTATTGAAGACAGCTGGTGTCGTCTTCTGATAATGGAGAGAGCAGCTGGCTCGACTTTTCAGAAGGTGAAGATACTGTACTTGTCTTTTTCTGATTATTGGATAACCTTTCTGTAGTGGAGGATATCTTTATGCTTTTCTTTTTTCTTTTCTTTTTTTGTCTTGTTCCATCTTTTCAGAAATCATGGAGGTGAGAGAATCCCAAAAGTCTCCCATTGTGGGCTCTGGTTCTTGACTTTCTCCGGCTAAGACACTGAATTGATGGTCATCCTGTTCAGATTCTTCATCACTAACTTTTTTCATAGAAACATCATCCTGGACTAGGGATTGTAAGAATTAGGTTTTCATATAATCCATAGTTTTAATTATTAATTCAGTTTCAGTAAGATTGGAAAACTTCTGTTTTAAATCTGCTTGAATCTTAACAAAAGGATTAACTGGTACTGGTGAAGGAAGGCTTTGAGGGATAAAATGAAGGCAAGCCTGAGTGTGATTCTTTACAGTTTTAAGAAGTTCTGGTAGCGTCAGATTAAGAACTTTATCCCACAATTTGGTAAAAAATACCCTTTTGAGACGGGAATCTTATTTGGTAGTCGCATTGGAAATCCCATTTCCAGATCCAAGGGATACTGAAACGGATTATAAAATGGGCAAATAATTTGAACTTGGATAAATCTCTATTTACTGGTATATGGGAATAAGCAACTTGCCATTCCTTGAATGCTGTTTGAACTGATTCTGGTAAGGTTTCAATGGTGATACCAATTTTATCCCACCAAACGAAAAATCAGTTGGGAATTTCGTTTTTAAGAACATCAGGACTAATTCGGATAAACCAAGTATGGTTGTGGATAGGATTCTGGTAATAGAATACTTGTGTAAAGGAATCAATATAATCCCAATAACTGTAACGGGTTTCTGTTGTATGACTGGAGTCAATGGTACGGGTGGTATGAGGATTGATACCCCAATTGGCAAGAGGCATGATGCTCTTGACAGTTGTTTTACTGTATTGAATTGGGCTGGTTGACTTAGTAGGATCATGAAGCGTATGCTTAATGTCCATAGATGCTGTTTCGATGATAATCTGTTCATAAACATAGCGATACTGATTAAAACGGGGAGGAGACTGTTGAGTCGTTAAGTAACGTCTCTTTATCTCCCATGGATCTTTCATCCATTTTTCATCATTCTGTTCAATGATCAATACTGCTTCTTCCACATTTACATTTGGAATATACTGTTCTGGTAATAGAAGAACATCTTTTACTGTAGGTTGGCTAGAAGCCGAAGAGTTACTGGGCTGAGTATTCAGAGTAGGAAATTCTGTATAGTACATATTAG
Organism: Panax notoginseng; assembly: GCA_016801055.1. Classification (NCBI taxonomy): domain Eukaryota; kingdom Viridiplantae; phylum Streptophyta; class Magnoliopsida; order Apiales; family Araliaceae; genus Panax; species Panax notoginseng. Next base: position 155,160,454 of record CM029023.1, on the reverse strand, counting down.
CTCTGCCTCGGCCTCGTTGACCGCGGCCACGGCCTCTACTGGTCATTCCTGCAAATATTCTCTGGTTAGAAAATTCGGTAAAGAATTCTGTTTTCCTTTGATATACTCAATATCAAAGTCAAATACTGATAAAGTGCTTTGCCAAGTGACAAATATCTGTTTAGAGGCTAAATTTTGAACATCCTTTTTAAATATCTGTTTCGCAGCTGAACAATCAACTCGAATTAAAAAGTGCTGATTTAAAAGGTCATCCTGAAATTTTAGAACACATTTAACAATTGAAAGACATTCTTTTTTGATAGTAGGATAATTTAAAGAAGGTCCTTTCCAAACTCCTGAAGTAAAACAAATAAGATCCTCTTTATTACGGTTAGGATTAAATTGTTTTAGAATACCACCATATCCTGTATTAGAAGCATCAGTTTGAATGATCTTCTTCCATTCAGGGTTGGGTAAAGAAAGACAAGGCAGCTGTTTAACCCTAGTTTTGATCTTTTTTACTGCATCAGTATGTTCAATAGTCCAAGACAAAGGATTCTTTCGTAACCGGGTGTACAGAATAGCAACATCCTGGGAAAGATTCGGGTAATAGTCTCTAATATAATTTAGACTTCCCAAAAATCTTTGCAGTTGATTAATATCTTTAATTTCATCCGAAAATTTAGATGCAAATTCAATACATCTGTCAATTGGAATAATAGTTCCATTGGAAATATTATGTCCAAGAAAACTGATTTTTATTTGGAAAAGTTTCATTTTAGGGGCAGAAACTACCAAACCATTTTTTGTAATAACATTTTTGAAAATATTTAAATGTTTAATGTGTTGTTCTATAGATGAAGAGAAAATTAAGACATCATCAATATAACAGATAATAAATTCAATAAATGGATTAAAAACATCATTCATGATATGTTGAAATTCAGAAGGTCCGTTTTTGACACCAAATGGAAGAACATTCCATTCATAATGGCCAAAGGGTACTGTAAAAGCAGTTTTATAAGTATTCTGTTCTCTAATTTGTATCTGCCAAAATCCTGATTTCATATCAAATTTAGAGAAAATAGTGGCATCATGAAGTCTGTCAAGAAAGTCCTTATTTGGAATTGGATATCTAATCCATTGAAGGGTTTCATTTAGTGGTTTATAATTAATAACAAAATGGGGGGTTCCTCGTTCAATTTCAGAATTTTTATTAACATAAAAAGCTGTACAACTCCAAAGAGAAGTACTAGGTTTTATTAATTTTTTCTGTTGGAGAGACTCAATTTCAGTTTTGCAAAGGAGTAAATATTCCTTCTTCATTTGATTGGGTCAAGATTTAGTAGGGATATTTTTCTCATTGAAATTAGGGACATAAGGAAGAGAAATAATATGTTTTTTCCTATTCCAGAAGGCATTCGGGACATCACTGCAGATTTCGACTTGAAAAGTTTTGTGGATTAATTTTATTTTTTCTTGTAAAGAAGGCCGTAAAATTCTCTGTTCAGTAGTAAGAAATTTTATTTCCTTTTGGATAAAATTTATCTGTTTTTCTTTTGAATAAATCATGTGCTTAACTTGATTTAATTCTTTAGTGTAAGGTTCTGTTATGAATTCAAAAATAATATGTCTGTTGTTTAGAGTAGTGTGAATACCTAAAGTATCAATTTTTGAAATAGGCATTAAAAGACGCAAGAAAGGTGTGCCTAAGATGATACTTTGATTCATATTACGGATAAGGACAAAAGAAGTAGGTAAGCATAAACCTTGATTATAGATTAAAGCTTTAGGAATTTTATATTTAATGTTCATAGTATTACCACTTGCACTAGTTAAAAATTGAGTGATTTTCTGGAAGTATTTGGTAGGAATTAATCTCTCCTGGATACAGTTCATATCAGCACTACTCTCAACTAAGGCAATGACATCCTTAATAATAAAATCCGGTTTAATGACAAAAGTAATTCTAATATACCATTTCTGAAAAACTACTTGATTCATAAGTATTAAATAATGTTCAGAGGATTCAGGTTTATCAAAAGATTCAGTTTTAGAGGATTCTAAATTGTTATCTTGTTTATGATTTAACTGTTGTTTGATATTATTCAAATCTTGAAAGATAATAACATTAGTATTCTGTAATTGCTTTATTTCAGATTTTAAAATATTTATTTCGATTTTAAGATCCTGAATAGTAGTAGGTTTCTCGAAAGCAGAAACATCTTGCAAACGCTTCATAACTTCACGCATACTATACTGATTGATAGGAAGAGTTTCTTCTGATTTTTGATTTTTATAACAGATTTCTAAAAATTTCAATTTAATTTCAAGATTTTTAATCTGATCAGCTAGGTCGAGGAGAGATTTCTGGGTGTCGGTTAAGACATTGATACTGGGGCTTCCAATATCTAAACCATTCATTTCGACGATAGCTTTTCAATAATCTGCTTCAGTAGAATTATTGCAGTTATTAAAAGTGCAGGTCTGAGATTGTTCATGTAAGACCCCAAATTATTAATAAATGAAATTTAAATTCCCTCTATTTATTATTTTGAAATAGTAAGTGCTAAATTGATTAATGAGGTTAGTTATGAGTAAAATGCGCAAATATTTCAAATAAGCAGGTGGTTATAAAATACTCATTGTTGTCGGGGAATATTCGTTTGGTCGTGGAATATTCTTCCTGTCGGGAAATATTCGTACGACGGCGCAGTCTTTTGTGGGCCCCATAACGGAAAGCGATTGGATGAAGAAAACGACAAGTAAATGTTGTTTATTAATAACGGCGTAGTTGTTACCGTTAATACTGTTAGAATACCCGGTGGTTAAAACACAGTAATACGCGTTGTTACACAGTAGCACACTGTATTGCACCAATTATTGATTCTTACGTAAGAAGGCACTACTCAATAATGGTTACAGTAATTACTGTTCAGTATTTTATTTTATTGATTCAATAATTGCTGCGTTGATATTTTATATTACTGTTGTTTCAATAATTGTCACTACACAGTATTTTCCATTATCAGATCAATAATTCATATTATTTGTGACGCCCCCAGAATAGGTATACAACACCCATTCTGAGTCGCCAAATACATGGTACAGAAAGCAAACTACAACTTCAATAATACAATTGTCGTGCAAAATACGACAACACATACTGTGAGTTTAAATACAAATATTGTCTTCTAGACAATATCCACACTCAAATAAATCCTCATTACAATTATTCAAACACTATTTTACAGAAATAGTGAGGACTGCTAATACATCTTTCTAGAACCATCACTCCATACCCCGACTAGATCCTGCTATGTTCTCACCTCCTGAGAAGAAAAATGGAACAAAAAGGAAAAGGGTGAGCTCAACTAGCCCAGTAAAGAATATTATGACTAAGATAATATACAACAAATTATCGTTAGTCTTCAACAGGGAAAAATCTGATAAAATATAATCGACAACAAGTTTTAGATCAACAACTGCAGCGGAAACAGCAAACCATTAGAAGAGTCAAGTAGAGAAAGAATTCTACTATCTTCTAAGATTTAAAAGTCCATCATCAATATTTTATCCCTGTAACATCAATTAATAATCATCTTTAACAAATATTCATCTTTGCACTACAGGCCAAAGATATTCATTTGTATCATCAGTCGGTCATGTTCATCTCAACACCTGTTCATCTTTGCACTACAGGCCAAAGATATTCATCAAGTAATTATACATCTTTGCACTACAGGCCAAAGATATTCAGTAATATCATCATTTAGGACTGAGGATGATGAAAAATATCTTAAAGAGAACGAATCCAATGAGACAGAAGGACAAATAGTAGGGATTCGTATAACAGTTTATCCAAGATCAATAATACTTCATAATAATCAATTGTGAAGCAGAATTCAAAAATAAAGATCAAAACATGGATACAATCAAAGATAGTAACCATAATAGACATCTTGGACAAAAAGAGAAAATTTTATTTTTCGGTGAATAGTGCCGTATTCGTGAATAGTACCGTATACGTGAATAGTGCCGTATACGTGAATAGTAACCCCGACACAAAAAGTTCCAAATTTGATAAAAACTCATATCAATATTTCAGCATAATGATATTGAAGAAAATAATATCATTTAAGAAGAAAATAATATCCCTTACCTCAAAATATCAGTACTTCTGGTCGGAATACCGGTATAAGGCTGAAAGAAACTTGCTCTGATGAATAGAAACTCTCAAAGTATCTAAATACTCACAAAATACACTCAATAATCTAGAGAGAGAAAGAGAGAAAACTTGTTTCTGGTGTGATTTTCAATTCTAACTTAGCCCTCTATTTATAGGAAAATTTTGGTAGGTTTGACCTGCAACCTGATGGCTTTACCTGCTACTATTCCCACCCACCACATTTGAAATATAATTCAGCACATTTCTTCACCAACCACAAGTGGGGCCCACCAATTCTAGAATTTTCCACCAAAATGATAAACTCCGAAAATTCAACAATTTCTGAACCAGTCATCTTGTAAAATTCGTAATAAATCATACGTTCATTTTTAACGGTTCAAAATTTGTGGACATATACTCAACTTATATATGTATAACATATCCAAAAATTACCACGATCCAACGGTCGGATTAAAAATTATAACCCCCGTAAAATATCTCAAAAACCCTGATTTTTAATACCTCCATTCCGACAAAAATATGGATAAAAACCTCAACATTAACTCCTTCATTTTTAACCAACAAAATATATCCCTCATTTATATCCACATAAAATAAATATTTCCTTATCATATGAATCAATAATTAATTATTCACAAATAATATTACAGAATCACATTTATGACAACCAGGCCGTTCCCAGGAAAGAGGGGGCTTTCCAATAAGGATTTCTCCTTACTGGCGCGCAATTAGATGACCAAACCTCTCCTTAGACAGAACTTTCTAGACATTGTCAATAATGTTATCTAATAATATTATTCAAATAATATGAATTATTGATCTGATAATGGGAAATACTGTGCAGTAACAATTATTAAAACAACAATAATATAAAATATCAATGCAGCAATTATTGAACCAATAAAATAAAATATTGAACAGTAATCACTGTAACAATTATTGAGTGGTGCCTTCTTACGTACGAATCAATAATTCAACTATACTGTGCAATCCGTGTGCTACTGTGCAACCACGCGTTATTACTGTATTTTTAACCACCGGGTATTCAACAGTGTTAACGGTAACAACTACGCCGTTATTAATAAACAACTTATACTTGTCGTTTTCTTCATCCAATCGCTTTCCGTTATGGGGCCCACACAAGGCTGCGCCGTCGTACGAATATTCCCCGACAGCAAGAATATTTCACGACCAAACGAATATTCCCCGACAAAATGAATATTTTATAACCACTTGCTTATTTTATAAAATTTGCACATTTCACCCATAACCAAAGTATTATATCAAATTAACCCCTTATTATTCACAATAATATTTAGAGAAAATTTGATTTTATTCATTAATAAGTTGGGGTCTTACAACCTCCCCTCCTTATGAAATTTCGTCCTCGAAATTGACGTACGTACCTGATGTTTCAAAAAGGTGAGGATACCTCGCTTTCATTTCTGATTCCAACTCCCAGGTCATTTCTTCAATAGCATGGTTTTTCCACAAAACCTTAACTTGTGGTATAACCTTCGTGCGTAGGACATGCTCTTTCCTATCCAAGATCTTAACAGGTACCTCCTCGTACGTTAAATCTTCAGCTATCTCGTCTGGTTCTAACTCAATAATGTGGTTCGGGTCTTTAACATATTTACGAAGCATAGATATGTGAAAAACATTATGAACACGAGACATGCTTGGAGGTAATGCGAGTCTATATGCCACATTTCCTATTCGCTCAAGAATCTCAAATGGACCAATAAATCTTGGATTGAGCTTTCCTCTCTTCCCAAATCTTGTAACTCCCTTCCATGGTGCAACACGTAACAATACATGATCCCCAATATTAAATTCCACGTCCTTCCGATGAAGATCCGCATAACTCTTTTGTCGATCCTGTGCCGTTTGTATACGTTGTCGAATCGTTTGGATCTTCTCTGTAGTAATGCGTACCAATTCTGGTCCCAACAATGTTGCTTCACCCACCTCGTCCCAGCATACTGGAGAACGACATTTTCTTCCATACAACGCCTCAAATGGAGCCATACCTATGCTCGCCTGATAACTGTTGTTGTAGGAGAATTCCACCAATGGTAGGTACTTATCCCAACTCCCTTTGAGATCTAAGACACAAAGTCTTAATAGATCTTCAAGAGTTTGAATAGTCCTCTCTGATTGTCCGTCCGTTTGAGGATGGTATGCTGAACTGAATCGTAAATCCGTGCCCATAGCTTTCTGCAAGCTAACCCAAAATCGTGAAGTGAATCTTGGGTCACGATCCGAAACTATGGATACTGGCATGCCATGCAATCTCACAATCTCGTTCACGTACATACTAGCAAGACGTTCAAGGGAATAAGTCTCACGTATCGACAAGAAATGAGCGGACTTGGTTAATCTATCAACAATAACCCAAATCGCATCTATGCCTTGAGAAACCTTGGGAAGACCTGTAACAAAATCCATAGTAATGTGTTCCCACTTCCATTTCGGAATCTCAAGTGGTTGCAATGGACCCTTTGGTACTTGATGCTCCGCTTTTACACGTTGACAAGTTAAACATCTCGAAATAAACTCCGCGATCTCTCTTTTCATATTGCTCCACCAAAATGTATGTCGAAGATCGTGATACATTTTGGTACTCCCAGGATGGATTGCAAACGGTGTGTTGTGTGCCTCCATCATTATTCTATGCTTCAAGTCAAAATCGTTAGGAACACAAAGTCTGGAGTTGACTCGAAGTATTCCTTCTTCATCGATTCTTGCTTCTGGAATAGCACCTTCTTGCACTTTCTTCTTCATACGCATCAGCTCTATATCCGTAGCTTGAGCAGCTTTAACTTTATCGATTAAAGTCGGTTCTACTCGTATATTTGATATCATCATGTGGGTACTTGGAGCCTTCATCTCTATCTCCATCCTTTGCAAGTCATACAAAATGGGCCTTTGTGTTAAAAACATTGCACTCGTACCCGCATATGATCTTCTACTCAATGCGTCAGCTACTACGTTTGCTTTTCCAGGATGGTATTGGATGGTATGATCGTAATCTTTCAACAGCTCAAGCCAACGTCGTTGCCGCATGTTGAGTTCCTTTTGGGTGAAGAAATATTTGAGGCTTTTATGATCTGTATAGATCTCCACTTTCTCCCCATACAGGTAGTGTCTCCAAATCTTCAACGCAAAAACGACTGCTGCCAACTCCAAATCATGAGTAGGATAATTCCTCTCATATTCTTTGAGTTGTCGTGAGGCATAGGCTATGACTTTCCCATGTTGCATGAGAACACATCCTAACCCTTTGCCTGAAGCATCGCTGTAGATAACAAATCCATCCGAACCAGATGGTATTGTCAGAACAGGTGCCGAAATGAGTCTCCTCTTGAGTTCTTGGAAACTCTTCTCGCATTTCTCACTCCATACGAATTTTGTATCTTTCCGAGTCAGCTGAGTTAACGGAGTAGCGATTCGAGAAAATCCTTCCACAAATCTCCGATAATAACCAGCTAAGCCCAGAAAGCTACGTACTTCGGTTACCGACTTCGGTTGCTCCCAACTTTGTATGGCTTCAATCTTCGCCGGGTCGACAGATACTCCATGTTTTGACACCACGTGCCCAAGGAATGCTACTTCCTCAAGCCAGAACTCGCATTTCTTCAGTTTGGCATATAGCTTGTTTTCACGAAGCCTTTGCAGTACCAGCTTCAAATGGCGCTCATGATCTTCACGGCTTTTGGAATAGATGAGGATGTCATCAATAAAGACAACAACGAACTGATCCAAATATTCTTTGAATACACGGTTCATCATATCCATGAAGGCAGCAGGAGCATTAGTCAATCCAAAAGACATTACTAAGAATTCATAATGCCCGTACCGAGTTCTGAAGGCAGTCTTTGGAATATCCTCAGTTTTAATCTTCAGCTGATGATATCCAGAACGAAGATCGATCTTTGAAAAGAATTGTGCTCCTTGCAACTGGTCAAACAGGTCATCAATGCGAGGTAGCGGATACCTATTCTTGATGGTGACATGGTTCAATTCTCGATAGTCAATACAAAGTCGCATACTCCCGTCTTTCTTCTTTACGAATAAAACAGGAGCACCCCAAGGAGACGTACTAGGACGAATAAAACCGATGTCCAACAACTCCTGTAGTTGGACTTTTAACTCCTGAAGTTCAATAGGAGCCATTCGATATGGGGTTTTAGAAATGGGCTTTGTACCGGGTTCAAGGTCAATAAAGAATTCAATTTCTCGTTCCGGGGGTAGACCGGGAAGTTCTTCAGGAAATACATCGGAAAATTCTCTAACAATAGAAATATTATTCAAATCTGACTTGTCTTTGTTCAAATCCATAACATGGGCTAAGAAAGCTTGACATCCGTTTTTCAATAAACGAATAGCTTTGTGGCTTGATATGACAGTGACTGATTTTAGTGGTTTAGTAGTTTGAATTCGTATGACAGGTTGGTTAGGAATATGAAAACTAACAACCTTACGAAAACAATCAATTTTAGCATGATGAGTGGTTAACCAATCAATTCCTAAAATCACATCAAAAGCAAGTATCTTTAAAGAGATAAGATCAACAGGTAATGTGATAGTGCCAACTTGGATCATGCAAGATTTATAAACTGTAGATGTAACGAAGGTTTCACCCAACGGAGTTTCAACAGATAAGTTAAAGTCCAATTTCTCCGGAGTCAAGTTTAAACGTTGAGCACAAGCAGGAGAGATAAAAGAATGGGTAGAACCGGTATCTAGTAAAGTATAAACTTCGCAAGAATTCAAGATTAGCTTACCCGTGATCACCTCGTTCGGGTTTCTCACGTTTTGGCCAGTTACGACAAACGCTCTTCCAGGAACCGCTGATTTCGCCTTATCCGGGACAGCCCTTGGAATCACCACTCCCGCTGAACTTGGTTTCGCTATAGTACAATCTCGAGCGATGTGGCCTTCCTTCCCACAGTTGTAACACACCTTGGATTGTTGTGGACAGTTTGGGCTGATATGTCCCTCTTTCCCGCATTTGTAACATCTAACTGGTGGTCGTTCTCCTCCCCTAAAATTTGTTGTTGGTGCTGGTGCTGCTGCTGATGTCTTCCCGTCATTGTTGAATCTCCTCTTTCTGAAATTTCCACTTGACTCACCTCTCCTATTATCATGGCCACGATGACCACCGAGTGGTTACCGCCTTTGTTCGTATTTTTCCCTCCTCGTTGGTTATCATCGCTCTGATGATTGCTGTCACCGGTATGACCCTGGTTGTGGTCCCTCGGTTGAGTATACTCATTATCTCTCTCTAATAATTGGGCCCTGTTGACAACGTCTGAATACAGAGAAAATTTATGAGAGATAAGGTATTGACGAATCTCAGGTTTTAAACCTCTCAGAAACATCCGCGTCATTCGTTCCTCATTTTCGACCAAATGAGGTGCAAACCTGGATAACTCTGCAAACTTCGCCTCGTACTGGGACACCGTCATGTTGTTTTGTTCCAGTCTAATAAACTCAACCTCCTTCATATGACGAATACTTTCAGGAAAGTACTTGTCATTGAACAGTTTTTGAAATGTTTCCCAGGACATGTTGAGTGCGTCAGGCTGGGTACGCTTCACAGACTCCCACCAGTAGTCTGCCTCACCGCGGAACATAAATGTGGCGAATGGAACCTTCTGTTCCTCCGTGCATCCCAAGACATCAAATATCTTGGTAATTTGCTTGACCCACGTTTCCGCCATGATCGGATCCGGCTTTCCCTTAAATTCTGGTGGTCCCAATTCTTTGAACTGCTTAGCTGTGACAAACCGCGCGTTGTTATCATTTCCACCCGTATTCTGCACACGAGTCTCCCTCGTCTGATTTTGCATGAACTGCAAAAAGCTCCTAAACATTCCATCATTCATCGTTTGCTCGGTAACGTTGTTTACAGGAGGAATATTGCCTTCCTGTTGCACGTTCCTCTGGGTAGTGATCAAAGGTGTCTCCACGGTCTGATTTACTCCATTATTAACGTTCTCAGCTGCCATTCTTAAATACTGCCATAAAACAAGGGTTAATAGTCATGTCATATATTATCCCTATACTCTGACCGACCAAATAAACACCAAATAAACTTAGTCAGGTCATACTAGCGAAGGAATTCCCCGTCTCTCCCCTCCTAGTTCTTGTCTCACATCTCAGCCAGGGATCATATCCCTAAGCTCTGATACCAACTGTGACGCCCCCAGAATAGGTATACAACACCCATTCTGAGTCGCCAAATACATGGTACAGAAAGCAAACTACAACTTCAATAATACAATTGTCGTGCAAAATACGACAACACATACTGTGAGTTTAAATACAAATATTGTCTTCTAGACAATATCCACACTCAAATAAATCCTCATTACAATTATTCAAACACTATTTTACAGAAATAGTGAGGACTGCTAATACATCTTTCTAGAACCATCACTCCATACCCCGACTAGATCCTGCTATGTTCTCACCTCCTGAGAAGAAAAATGGAACAAAAAGGAAAAGGGTGAGCTCAACTAGCCCAGTAAAGAATATTATGACTAAGATAATATACAACAAATTATCGTTAGTCTTCAACAGGGAAAAATCTGATAAAATATAATCGACAACAAGTTTTAGATCAACAACTGCAGCGGAAACAGCAAACCATTAGAAGAGTCAAGTAGAGAAAGAATTCTACTATCTTCTAAGATTTAAAAGTCCATCATCAATATTTTATCCCTGTAACATCAATTAATAATCATCTTTAACCAAATATTCATCTTTGCACTACAGGCCAAAGATATTCATTTGTATCATCAGTCGGTCATGTTCATCTCAACACCTGTTCATCTTTGCACTACAGGCCAAAGATATTCATCAAGTAATTATACATCTTTGCACTACAGGCCAAAGATATTCAGTAATATCATCATTTAGGACTGAGGATGATGAAAAATATCTTAAAGAGAACGAATCCAATGAGACAGAAGGACAAATAGTAGGGATTCGTATAACAGTTTATCCAAGATCAATAATACTTCATAATAATCAATTGTGAAGCAGAATTCAAAAATAAAGATCAAAACATGGATACAATCAAAGATAGTAACCATAATAGACATCTTGGACAAAAAGGGAAAATTTTATTTTTCGGTGAATAGTGCCGTATTCGTGAATAGTGCCGTATACGTGAATAGTGCCGTATACGTGAATAGTAACCCCCGACACAAAAAGTTCCAAATTTGATAAAAACTCATATCAATATTTCAGCATAATGATATTGAAGAAAATAATATCATTAAGAAGAAAATAATATCCCTTACCTCAAAATATCAGTACTTCTGGTCGGAATACCGGTATAAGGCTGAAAGAAACTTGCTCTGATGAATAGAAACTCTCAAAGTATCTAAATACTCACAAAATACACTCAATAATCTAGAGAGAGAAAGAGAGAAAACTTGTTTCTGGTGTGATTTTCAATTCTAACTTAGCCCTCTATTTATAGGAAAATTTTGGTAGGTTTGACCTGCAACCTGATGGCTTTACCTGCTACTATTCCCACCCACCACATTTGAAATATAATTCAGCACATTTCTTCACCAACCACAAGTGGGGCCCACCAATTCTAGAATTTTCCACCAAAATGATAAACTCCGAAAATTCAACAATTTCTGAACCAGTCATCTTGTAAAATTCGTAATAAATCATACGTTCATTTTTAACGGTTCAAAATTTGTGGACATATACTCAACTTATATATGTATAACATATCCAAAAATTACCACGATCCAACGGTCGGATTAAAAATTATAACCCCCGCAAAATATCTCAAAAACCCTGATTTTTAATACCTCCATTCCGACAAAAATATGGATAAAAACCTCAACATTAACTCCTTCATTTTTAACCACAAAAATATATCCCTCATTTATATCCACATAAAATAAATATTTCCTTATCATATGAATCAATAATTAATTATTCACAAATAATATTACAGAATCACATTTATGACAACCAGGCCGTTCCCAGGAAAGAGGGGGCTTTCCAATAAGGATTTCTCCTTACTGGCGCGCAATTAGATGACCAAACCTCTCCTTAGACAGAACTTTCTAGACATTGTCAATAATGTTATCTAATAATATTATTCAAATAATATGAATTATTGATCTGATAATGGAAATACTGTGCAGTAACAATTATTGAAACAACAATAATATAAAATATCAATGCAGCAATTATTGAACCAATAAAATAAAATATTGAACAGTAATCACTGTAACAATTATTGAGTAGTGCCTTCTTACGTACGAATCAATAATTCAACTATACTGTGCAATCCGTGTGCTACTGTGCAACCACGCGTTATTACTGTATTTTTAACCACCGGGTATTTCAACAGTGTTAACGGTAACAACTACGCCGTTATTAATAAACAACTTATACTTGTCGTTTTCTTCATCCAATCGCTTTCCGTTATGGGGCCCACACAAGGCTGCGCCGTCGTACGAATATTCCCCGACAGCAAGAATATTCCACGACCAAACGAATATTCCCCGACAAAATGAATATTTTATAACCACTTGCTTATTTTATAAAATTTGCACATTTCACCCATAACCAAAGTATTATATCAAATTAACCCCTTATTATTCACAATAATATTTAGAGAAAATTTGATTTTATTCATTAATAAGTTGGGGTCTTACATTATTTGAATAATATTATTAGATAACATTATTGGTAATGTCTAGAAAGTTCTGTCTAAGGAGAGGTTTGGTCATCTAATTGCGCACCAGTAAGGAGAAATCCTTATTGGAAAGCCCTCTCTTTCCTGGGAACGGCCTGGTTGTCATAAATGTGATTCTGTAATATTATTTGTGAATAATTAATTATTGATTCATATGATAAGGATATATTTATTTTTGTGGATATAAATGAGGGATATATTTTTGTGGTTAAAAATGAAGGAGTTAATGTTGAGGTTTTTATCAGTATTTTTGTCGGAATGGAGGTATTAAAAATCAGGGTTTTTGAGATATTTTGCGGGGGTTATAATTTTTAATCCGACCGTTGGATCGTGGTAATTTTTGGATATGTTATACATATATAAGTTGAGTATATGTCCACAAATTTTGAACCGTTAAAAATGAACGTATGATTTATTATGAATTTTACGAGATGACTGGTTCAGAAATTGTTAAATTTTCGGAGTTAATCATTTTGGTAGAAAATTCTAGAATTGGTGGGCCCCACTCTTGGTTGGTGAAGAAATATGCTGAGATTTTTATTCAAATATGGTGGGTGGGAATAGTAGCAGGTAAAGCCATCAGGTTACAGGTTAAGTCTGCTTCGGCGTGCTAACATTTTCCTATAAATAGAGGGCTAAGTTAGAATTGAAAATCACACCAGAAACAAGTTTTCTCTATTTCTCTCTCTAGATTATTGAGTGCATTTTGTGAGTATTTAGATACTTTGAGAGTTTCTATTCATCAGAGCAAGTTTCTTTCAGCCTTATACCGGTATTCCGACCAGAAGTACTGTCTTTACGAGGTAAGGGATGTTATTTTATTCAAAAATGATATTATTTCTTCAATATCATTATGCCGAAATATTGGTTGGAAATTTTTATCAAATTTGAAACTTTTCACGTCGGGGTTACTATTCATGAGTTACTATTCACGAGTTACTATTCACGAGTTACTATTCACCGAAAAATAAAATTTTCTTCTTTTCGTCCAAAATATCTATTCTGGGTACTAGCTTTGATTGTATCCATGTTTTGATCATTCTTGAATTCTACTTCACTATGAATAATTATAAGGTATTTTTGGACATGGATAAATCGAAATACGAATCCTTAATTTTGTTATTTTGTTTCACTGGATTCATTTTCTTTAAGATATTTTTCATCATCCTCAGTCCTAAATGATGATATTACTGAATATCTTTGGCCCGTAGTGCAAAGATGAATGATTAACTGATGAATATCTTTGGCCCGTAGTGCAAAGATGAACAGGTGTTGAGATGAACATGACCGACTGGTGATACAAATGAATATCTTTGGCCTGTAGTGCAAAAATGAATATTTGATTAAAGATGGTTATTAATTGTTGTTACAGGGATAAAATATTGATGATGGACTTTTAAATCTTAGAAGATAGTAGAACTCATTCTCTACTTGACTCTTCTAATGGTTTGCTGTTTCCGCTGCAGTTATTGATTTAAAACTTGTTGTCTATTGAATTCTATTAGATTTTTTCCTGTTGAAGACTAACGATAATTTGTTCTGTATTATCTTAGTCATAATGTTCTTTACTGGGCTAGTTGAGCTCACCCTTTTCTTTTTGTTCCATTTTTTCTCAGGAGGCGAGAATGTAGCGAGTACTAGTCGGGGTATGGAATGATGGTTCTAGAAGTTACTTTAGTAGTCCTCACCATTTTTGTGAAATAATGTATCAATAATTGTAATGAGGACTTATTTGAGTGTGGATATTGTCTAAATGATAATATTTGTATTTAAACTCACAGTTCTTGTGTTGTAATAATAAAGATGTAGTTATTTCTGTACCATGTATTTTGGCGACTCAGAATGGGTGTTGTATACTTATTTTGGGGGCGTCACAGTTGGTATCAGAGCTTAGGGATATGATCTCTGGCGGAGATCGGGGAATAGAACTAGGAGGGGAGAGACGAATCCTTCGCTAGTGTGTCCTACCTAAGCTTATTTATTGGTCAGTCATAATATAGGGGTATTATGTGATTTGTTAATTTATTTAATTAACCCTTGTTTTATGACAGTATTTGAGAATGTCGACTGAGAATGTTAACAGTGGAGTAAATGAGACCGTGGAGACACCGGTGCTGACCAACGAGGAGAACGTGCAACAGGCTGACAATGTTCCTCCTGTGAACAACACCAATGAGCAGATGATGAATGATGGAATGTTTAGAAGTTTTTTGCAATTCATGCAAAACCAGACAAGGGAGACTCGTGTTCAAAATACAGGAGGAAATGATAGCAATTCACGGTTTGTCACAATCAAACAGTTCAAAGAATTGGGACCACCAGAATTTAAGGGAAAGCCGGATCCGATCATGGCGGAAACGTGGGTCAAGCAAATTACCAAGATATTCGATGTCTTGGGATGCACGGAGGAACAGAAGGTTCCATTCGCCACCTTTATGTTCCGTTGCGAGGCAGATTACTGGTGGGAGTCTGTGAAGCGTACCCATCCCGCACTCAGCATGTCTTGGGAGACATTTCAGAAACTGCTCAATGACAAGTACTTTCCTGAAAGTATTCGTCATATGAAGGAGGTAGAGTTTATTAGACTGGAGCAGAATAACATGACGGTGTCTCAGTACGAGGCGAGGTTTGCAGAGTTGTCCAGGTTTGCACCTCATTTGGTGGAGAATGAGGAACGTATGACGAGGATGTTTTTGAGAGGTTTGAAACCTGACATACGTCAATATCTCATTTCTCATAAATTTTCTCTCTATTCAGATGTTGTCAACAGGGCTCAATTATTAGAGCGAGATAATGAGTACGGTCAACTGAGGGACCACAACCAGGATCATATCGGTGACAGCAGTCATCAGAACAATGATAACCAGCGGAGAAAGAAAAATACAGACAAGAACGGCAACCACTCTGGTGGTAATCGTGGCTATGAAAATAGAAGAAGCGAGTCGGGAGGAGATTTTAAAAAGAGGAGATTCAACAATGACAATACGAAGACGTCAGCACCAGCAGCAACTGGTTCCAAGGGAGGAGAACGACCACCGATTATATGCTATAAGTGCGGAAAAGAAGGACATATCAGCCCAAACTGCCCACAATAGTTTAAGGTATGTTATAATTGTGGAAAGGAAGGACATATCGCTCGAGATTGCACTATAGCAAAACCAAGTCCAGCGGGGATGGTGACTCAAAAAGCTGTCCCAGAAAAGATAAAGTCAACGGTTCCTGGAAGAGCGTTTGTCGTGACTGGTCAACATGCGAGGAACCCAAACGAGGTGATCACGGGTAAGCTAATCATAAATTCATGCGAAGTTTATACCTTATTAGATACCGGTTTTACCCATTCTTTTATCTCTCCTGCTTGTGCTCAACGTTTAAACTTGACTCCGGAGAAGTTAGACTTTGATTTATCTGTGGAGACTCCGTTAGGAGAAACTTTCAACACATCCACTGTTTATAAATCTTGTGTGATCCAAGTTGGCACCATCACCTTACCTGTTGACCTTATCTCTTTAAAGATACTTGCTTTTGATGTGATTTTAGGGATTGATTGGCTAACTACTCATCATGCCAAAATTGATTGTTTTCGTAAGGTTGTTAGTTTTCATATTCCTAACCAACCTGTTGTACGAATTCAAACAACTAAGCCATTAAAATCAATCACTGTTATATCAAGCCATAAAGCCATTCGTTTATTAAAAAACGGATGTCAAGCTTTCTTAGCCCATGTTATGGATTTGAATAAAGACACGTCAAATTTGAATAATATTCCTGTTGTTATTGACTTTCCTGACGTATTTCCTGAAGAACTTCCCGGTCTACCCCCGGAACGAGAAATTGAATTCTTTATTGATCTTGAACCTGGTACAAAGCCCATTTCTAAAACCCCATATCGAATGGCTCCTATTGAACTTCAGGAGTTAAAGGTCCAACTACAAGAGTTGTTGGACATCGGTTTCATTCGTCCTAGTACATCTCCTTGGGGTGCTCCTGTTTTATTTGTAAAGAAGAAAGACGGGAGTATGCGACTTTGTATTGATTATCGGGAATTAAACCATGTCACTATTAAGAATAGGTATCCGCTACCTCGTATTGATGACCTGTTTGACCAGTTACAAGGAGCACAATTCTTTTCAAAGATCGATCTTCGTTCTGGATATCATCAGCTGAAGGTTAAAACTGAGGATATTCCAAAGACTGCCTTCAGAACTCGGTACGGGCATTATGAATTCCTAGTCATGTCTTTTGGATTGACTAATGCTCCTGCGGCTTTCATGGATATGATGAACCGAGTATTCAAGGATTATTTGGATCAGTTCGTTGTTGTCTTTATTGATGACATCCTCATATATTCCAAAAGCCGTGAAGATCATGAGCATCATTTGAAGCTGGTACTCCAAAGGCTGCGTGAAAACAAGTTATATGCTAAGTTGAAGAAATGCGAGTTCTGGCTTGAGGAAGTAGCTTTCCTAGGGCACGTGGTGTCAAAACATGGAGTATCTGTTGACCCGGCGAAGATTGAAGCAATACAAAGTTGGGAGCAACCAAAGACGGTGACCGAAGTACGTAGCTTTCTAGGCTTAGCTGGTTATTATCGAAGATTCGTGGAAGGGTTTTCTCGAATCGCTACCCCGTTAACTCAGCTGACTCGGAAAGATATCAAATTCGTATGGAGCGAGGAATGCGAGAAGAGTTTTCAAGAGCTTAAGAGGAGACTCATTTCGGCACCTGTTCTGACAATACCATCTGGTTCGGATGGATTTGTTATCTACAGTGATGCTTCAGGCAAAGGGTTAGGATGTGTTCTCATGCAACATGGGAAAGTCATAGCCTATGCCTCGCGACAACTCAAAGAATATGAGAGGAATTATCCTACTCATGATTTGGAGTTGGCAGCAGTAGTTTTCGCGTTGAAGATCTGGAGACACTACCTGTATGGGGAGAAAGTGGAGATCTATACAGATCATAAAAGCCTCAAATATTTCTTCACCCAAAAGGAACTCAACATGCGGCAGCGACGTTGGCTCGAGCTGTTGAAAGATTACGATCATACCATCCAATATCATCCTGGAAAAGCAAACGTAGTAGCTGACGCATTGAGTAGAAGATCATATGCGGGTACGAGTGCAATGTTGTTAACACAAAGGCCCATTTTGTATGACTTGCAAAGGATGGAGATAGAGATGAAGGCTCCAAGTACCCACATGATGATATCAAATATACGAGTAGAACCGACTTTAATCGATAAAGTTAAAGCTGCTCAAGCTACGGACATAGAGCTGATGCGTATGAAGAAGAAAGTGCAAGAAGGTTCTATTCCAGAAGCAAGAATCGATGAAGAAGGAATACTTCGAGTCCACTCCAGACTTTGTGTTCCTAACAATTCTGATTTGAAGTACAAGATCATGATGGAAGCACACAATACACCATTTGCAATCCATCCTGGAAGTACCAAAATGTATCGTGATCTTCGACATACATTTTGGTGGAATAATATGAAGAGAGAGATTGCAAAGTTTATCTCGAGGTGTTTAACTTGTCAACGTGTAAAGGCGGAACATCAAGTGACAAAGGGTCCATTGCAACCACTTGAGATTCCGAAATGGAAGTGGGAACACATTACCATGGATTTCGTTACGGGTCTTCCCACGGTTTCTCAAGGCATAAATGCTATTTGGGTTATTGTTGATAGATTAACCAAGTCTGCTCATTTCTTGCCGATACGGGAGACTTATTCCCTTGAACGTCTTGCTTGTATATACGTAGATGAGATTGTGAGACTGCATGGCATGCCAGTATCCATAGTTTCGGATCGTGACCCAAGATTCACTTCAAGATTTTGGGTTAGCTTGCAAAAAGCTATGGGCACAGATTTACGATTTAGTTCGGCATACCATCCTCAAACGGACGGACAATCAGAGAGGACTATTCAAACTCTTGAAGATCTATTAAGACTTTGTGTCCTAGATTTCAAAGGGAGTTGGGATAAGTACCTACCATTGGTGGAATTCTCTTACAATAACAGTTATCAGGCAAGTATAGGTGTGGCCCCATTTGAAGCATTATATGGACGAAAGTGTCGCTCTCCAGTATGCTGGGACGAGGTGGGTGAAGCAACATTGTTGGGACCAGAGTTGGTACGCATGACTACAGAGAAGATCCAAACGATTCGACAACGTATACAAACGGCACAGGATCGACAAAAGAGTTATGCGGATCTTCATCGAAAGGACGTGGAATTTGACATTGGGGATCATGTATTGTTGCGTGTGGCTCCATGGAAAGGAGTTACAAGATTTGGGAAGAGAGGAAAGCTCAATCCACGATTTATTGGTCCATTTCAGATTCTTGACCGAGTAGGAAATGTGGCCTATAGACTCGCGTTACCTCCAAGTATGTCTCGTGTTCATAATATTTTTCATATATCTGTGTTACGTAAATATGTGAAAGACCCAGACCACGTTATTGAGTTAGAACCGGACGAGATAGCTGAAGACTTAACGTACGAAGAGGTACCTGTCAAGATCTTGGATAGAAAGGAGCATGTCCTACGCACGAAGGTCATACCACAAGTTAAAGTTTTGTGGAGAAACCATGCTATTGAGGAAATGACCTGGGAGTTGGAAACGGAAATGAAAGCGAGGTATCCTCATCTTTTCGAAACACCAGGTACGTACGTCAATTTCGAGGACGAAATTTCATAAGGAGGGGAGGTTGTAAGACCCCAAATTATTAATAAATGAAATTTAAATTCTCTCTATTTATTATTTTGAAATAGTAAGTGTTAAATTGATTAATGAGGTTAGTTATGGGTAAAATGCGCAAATATTTCAAATAAGCAGGTGGTTATAAAATATTTATTGTTGTCGTGGAATATTCGTTTGGTCGTGGAATATTCTTCCTGTCGGGAAATATTCGTACGACGGCGCAGTCTTTTGTGGGCCCCATAACGGAAAGCGATTGGATGAAGAAAACGACAAGTATATGTTTTTTATTAATAACGGCGTAGTTGTTACCGTTAATACTGTTGGAATACCCGGTGGTTAAAACACAGTAATACGCGTTGTTACACAGTAGCACACTGTATTGCACCAATTATTGATTCTTACGTAAGAAGGCACTACTCAATAATGGTTACAGTAATTACTGTTCAGTATTTTATTTTATTGATTCAATAATTGCTGCGTTGATATTTTATATTACTGTTGTTTCAATAATTGTCACTACACAGTATTTCCCATTATCAGATCAATAATTCATATTATTTGAATAATATTATTAGATAACATTATTGGCAATGTCTAGAAAGTTCTGTCTAAGGAGAGGTTTGGTCATCTAATTGCGCGCCAGTAAGGAGAAATCCTTATTGGAAAGCCCCCTCTTTCCTGGGAACGGCCTGGTTGTCATAAATGTGATTCTGTAATATTATTTGTGAATAATTAATTATTGATTCATATGATAAGGAAATATTTATTTTTGTGGATATAAATGAGGGATATATTTTTGTGGTTAAAAATGAAGGAGTTAATGTTGAGGTTTTTATCAGTATTTTTGTCGGAATGGAGGTATTAAAAATCAGGGTTTTTGAGATATTTTGCGGGGGTTATAATTTTTAATCCGACCGTTGGATCGTGGTAATTTTTGGATATGTTATACATATATAAGTTGAGTATATGTCCACAAATTTTGAACCGTTAAAAATGAACGTATGATTTATTATGAATTTTACGAGATGACTGGTTCAGAAATTGTTGAATTTTCGGAGTTAATCATTTTGGTAGAAAATTCTAGAATTGGTGGGCCCCACTCTTGGTTGGTGAAGAAATGTGCTGAAATTTTTATTCAAATGTGGTGGGTGGGAATAGTAGCAGGTAAAGCCATCAGGTTGCAGGTTAAGTCTGCTTCGGCGTGCTAACATTTTCCTATAAATAGAGGGCTAAGTTAGAATTGAAAATCACACCAGAAACAAGTTTTCTCTCTTTCTCTCTCTAGATTATTGAGTGCATTTTGTGAGTATTTAGATACTTTGAGAGTTTCTATTCATCAGAGCAAGTTTCTTTCAGCCTTATACCGGTATTCCGACCAGAAGTACTGTCTTTACGAGGTAAGGGATGTTATTTTATTCAAAAATGATATTATTTCTTCAATATCATTATGCCGAAATATTGGTTGGAAATTTTTATCAAATTTGGAACTTTTCACGTCGGGGTTACTATTCATAAGTTACTATTCACGAGTTACTATTCACCGAAAAATAAAATTTTCTTCTTTTCGTCCAAAATATCTATTCTGGGTACTAGCTTTGATTGTATCCATGTTTTGACCATTCTTGAATTCTACTTCACTATGAATAATTATAAGGTATTTTTGGATATGGATAAATCGAAATACGAATCCTTAATTTTGTTATTTTGTTTCACTGGATTCATTTTCTTTAAGATATTTTTCATCATCCTCAGTCCTAAATGATGATATTACTGAATATCTTTGGCCCGTAGTGCAAAGATGAATGATTAACTGATGAATATCTTTGGCCCGTAGTGCAAAGATGAACAGGTATTGAGATGAACATGACTGACTAATGATACAAATGAATATCTTTGGCCTGTAGTGCAAAGATGAATATTTGATTAAAGATGGTTATTAATTGTTGTTACAGGGATAAAATATTGATGATGGACTTTTAAATCTTAGAAGATAGTAGAACTCATTCTCTACTTGACTCTTCTAATGGTTTGCTGTTTCCGCTGCAGTTATTGATTTAAAACTTGTTGTCTATTGAATTCTATTAGATTTTTCCCTGTTGAAGACTAACGATAATTTGTTCTGTATTATCTTAGTCATAATGTTCTTTACTGGGCTAGTTGAGCTCACCCTTTTCCTTTTGTTCCATTTTTCTCAGGAGGCGAGATTGTAGCGAGTACTAGTCGGGGTATGGAATGATGGTTCTAGAAGTTACTTTAGTAGTCCTCACCATTTTTGTGAAATAATGTATCAATAATTGTAATGAGGACTTATTTGAGTGTGGATATTGTCTAAATGACAATATTTGTATTTAAACTCACAGTTCTTGTGTTGTAATAATAAAGATGTAGTTATTTCTGTACCATGTATTTTGGCGACTCAGAATGGGTGTTGTATACCTATTTTGGGGGCGTCACAGTTGATTTCCAGAATCATTTCCAGATTCAGAATAGATTTCGGCTAAATCATCATCGGAACTAGACTCAGAACTACTGGTTGCTAAACAATTAATAATTTGCTGTTGAATATCCTCATCAAGGGACATTTCATTAAGTTTTTGCTTTAATTTGGATTTGCATTTATTAGCAAAATGTTCTGTTTTACCATATTTATAACATTGAATTTTAGATTTATCTTTTTTATTACTGCTCTTTCTCTTCTTAGTAGATTTTTCAGGGGTTTTGTTTTTAGAAGATTTTTTAGAAGAGCGTTTCCGATAAGATCTAGAAGGTTTAGGGATTTGCTGTTTCCTAGTTTTTTGAGGATACTGTAATTTTGTATCATAAGAGAATTGATCGCAAAACTCTCCTATCTCATGTCTTTTAGTAAGATTCTGTTTTTTCATTAATTGTTGAAGTTTCATATCATTACATAAGGATAATCCTTCTTCAATAATTACTGAAATAAGATGACCATAAGAATACTGGTCATAAGGGATACTTATGCGGTCATGCTTATCTCTTAGTTTTTTACGGACTTTTTCAGCAAAGAAAGTGGGAAGGCTATCAATAAACTTGGCTTTCCAATGTTCACTGTTGGCATCTGTCCTTTGCATAACTTTCATTAGGAAGACATCCTTGTACCATCTAAAATGGGTTAAGGATGGGCAACGAATGTTCTGTAGGAGTTCTCTTCCTCTATCAGCATTCATTTGTCCTGGTCCAACAAAATGATGAACGATAGCATGGACTAAGGTATAGCAAGCATCTTCTCTTCTTGTTTCTGTTCTAGTAATAGAGTCAGTTTCATTCTTATAGGATTGAAGGATTTCAGTTCGTTGTTTGTCAGTAAGTACATTATCCCACCATCCTTTAAGAATGCCGGTAAATTCATTTACTAAGAAACGACAGATCTGATGGTCTATATCTTCATTCTGCTTGCAGACAGTTGCATACATCAGAATATGATGGACTGTTTCAAAAATTTGATATTCTGTCTTACCATCAATATTCCATTCATAAATGGTTTTACCATGGTAAGATTTTTGAGAATGAAAAAAGTCTTCTTCATACAGAATATCCCGGGGAGTAGGTCTAGGATAGTAATATCTACTAGGTCCAGTTAAAGCCATACGGTTTTACAGGTTTCTTGCTGTAAGTGGTTTTATTAATACTTCGCATATCCTGAAAATTATTCTGGATTTCTAAAATATGAATAGGAGAAATAATATCAGGATTATCTGTATTATCTGTATCACTATCAATATCATTATTACTGGTATGAGAAGAGGGTTGTCCAGACATCATATTAATTTGGGACGAGGATGCAGTTGTGGTTGTAAGCTTTAAATCTTTCATTTTGTTTTAAAGATTATCAATAAACTCATCATCAGATTTAGAAGATTTCATTTTAAAATTACTAACTTCTAATGGTGGTTTTATGGTTACAGGTTGAAGATCAAGTTTTCGAGGAATAACTTGATAATTATCATTTATGTTATTTATTTGTTCTTCAATTCTGGTTAACTGTTTTCCTACAGTTTGAAGGAATAAATTAGTATAATTATTCTGTTTGGACAAGGGTAAAATATCTTTTATTTTAACTTCTTCTTGTTGGTGGGGTGTTTCAGATATATCAACATACGGATTGATGACTAAGGGTTTTAAATTTTCATTTCCAGAACTAAGTTCTAGGGACTTAGGAGGCGGATGAATGGATTGGATAATATTTCCACTTGTGGTGATCCAGTCTTTTTGAATTTCAGTCAAAACATTCAGTTGACTTTCAGTGTAAAATTATGACTTTAAAACAAAATCATAGTACCATTTTGTAAATGATATAATACACTGGTTTTTATTCAGATAGGCATAATACTTAGTTTTAATTTCTATTAATTTTTTATTATCATGATTTTTAAAATACCAATTTCTAAAATTCTGATATTTATCCTGCATAAACTCCTGGTTTAAACATTGACGAATTTTACTATTGGAAGAAAAATCTATTAACATTCAAAATTCATATCACTAGCAGTTGGACTATAAGCTGTGACGCCCCCAGAATAGGTATACAACACCCATTCTGAGTCGCCAAATACATGGTACAGAAAGCAAACTACAACTTCAATAATACAATTGTCGTGCAAAATACGACAACACATACTGTGAGTTTAAATACAAATATTGTCTTCTAGACAATATCCACACTCAAATAAATCCTCGTTACAATTATTCAAACACTATTTTACAGAAATAGTGAGGACTGCTAATACATCTTTCTAGAACCATCACTCCATACCCCGACTAGATCCTGCTATGTTCTCACCTCCTGAGAAGAAAAATGGAACAAAAAGGAAAAGGGTGAGCTCAACTAGCCCAGTAAAGAATATTATGACTAAGATAATATACAACAAATTATCGTTAGTCTTCAACAGGGAAAAATCTGATAAAATATAATCGACAACAAGTTTTAGATCAACAACTGCAGCGGAAACAGCAAACCATTAGAAGAGTCAAGTAGAGAAAGAATTCTACTATCTTCTAAGATTTAAAAGTCCATCATCAATATTTTATCCCTGTAACATCAATTAATAATCATCTTTAACCAAATATTCATCTTTGCACTACAGGCCAAAGATATTCATTTGTATCATCAGTCGGTCATGTTCATCTCAACACCTGTTCATCTTTGCACTACAGGCCAAAGATATTCATCAAGTAATTATACATCTTTGCACTACAGGCCAAAGATATTCAGTAATATCATCATTTAGGACTGAGGATGATGAAAAATATCTTAAAGAGAACGAATCCAATGAGACAGAAGGACAAATAGTAGGGATTCGTATAACAGTTTATCCAAGATCAATAATACTTCATAATAATCAATTGTGAAGCAGAATTCAAAAATAAAGATCAAAACATGGATACAATCAAAGATAGTAACCATAATAGACATCTTGGACAAAAAGGGAAAATTTTATTTTTCGGTGAATAGTGCCGTATTCGTGAATAGTGCCGTATACGTGAATAGTGCCGTATACGTGAATAGTAACCCCCGACACAAAAAGTTCCAAATTTGATAAAAACTCATATCAATATTTCAGCATAATGATATTGAAGAAAATAATATCATTTAAGAAGAAAATAATATCCCTTACCTCAAAATATCAGTACTTCTGGTCGGAATACCGGTATAAGGCTGAAAGAAACTTGCTCTGATGAATAGAAACTCTCAAAGTATCTAAATACTCACAAAATACACTCAATAATCTAGAGAGAGAAAGAGAGAAAACTTGTTTCTGGTGTGATTTTCAATTCTAACTTAGCCCTCTATTTATAGGAAAATTTTGGTAGGTTTGACCTGCAACCTGATGGCTTTACCTGCTACTATTCCCACCCACCACATTTGAAATATAATTCAGCACATTTCTTCACCAACCACAAGTGGGGCCCACCAATTCTAGAATTTTCCACCAAAATGATAAACTCCGAAAATTCAACAATTTCTGAACCAGTCATCTTGTAAAATTCATAATAAATCATACGTTCATTTTTAACGGTTCAAAATTTGTGGACATATACTCAACTTATATATGTATAACATATCCAAAAATTACCACGATCCAACGGTCGGATTAAAAATTATAACCCCCGCAAAATATCTCAAAAACCCTGATTTTTAATACCTCCATTCCGACAAAAATATGATAAAAACCTCAACATTAACTCCTTCATTTTTAACCACAAAAATATATCCCTCATTTATATCCACATAAAATAAATATTTCCTTATCATATGAATCAATAATTAATTATTCACAAATAATATTACAGAATCACATTTATGACAACCAGGCCGTTCCCAGGAAAGAGGGGGCTTTCCAATAAGGATTTCTCCTTACTGGCGCGCAATTAGATGACCAAACCTCTCCTTAGACAGAACTTTCTAGACATTGCCAATAATGTTATCTAATAATATTATTCAAATAATATGAATTATTGATCTGATAATGGAAAATACTGTGCAGCAACAATTATTGAAACAACAATAATATAAAATATCAACGCAGCAATTATTGAATCAATAAAATAAAATATTGAACAATAACTACTGTAACAATTATTGAGTAGTGCCTTCTTACGTACGAATCAATAATTGTGCAATCCGTGTGCTACTGTGTTATTACTGTATTTTAACCACCGGGTATTTCAACAGTATTAACGGTAACAACTACGCCGTTATTTATAAACAACTTATACTTGTCGTTTTCTTCATCCAATCGCTTTCCGTTATGGGGCCCACACAAGGCTGCGCCGTCGTACGAATATTCCCCGACAGCAAGAATATTCCACGACCAAACGAATATTCACCGACAAAATGAATATTTTATAACCACTTGCTTATTTTGCAAAATTTGCACATTTCACCCATAACCAAAGTATTATATCAAATTAACCCCTTATTATTCACAATAATATTTAGAGAAAATTTGATTTTATTCATTAATAAGTTGGGGTCTTACAACCTCCCCTCCTTATGAAATTTCGTCCTCGAAATTGACGTACGTACCTGATGTTTCAAAAAGGTGAGGATACCTCGCTTTCATTTCTGATTCCAACTCCCAGGTCATTTCTTCAATAGCATGGTTTCTCCACAAAACCTTAACTTGTGGTATAACCTTCGTGCGTAGGACATGCTCTTTCCTATCCAAGATCTTAACAGGTACCTCCTCGTACGTTAAATCTTCAGCTATCTCGTCTGGTTCTAACTCAATAATGTGGTTCGGGTCTTTAACATATTTACGAAGCATAGATATGTGAAAAACATTATGAACACGAGACATGCTTGGAGGTAATGCGAGTCTATATGCCACATTTCCTATTCGCTCAAGAATCTCAAATGGACCAACAAATCTTGGATTGAGCTTTCCTCTCTTCCCAAATCTTGTAACTCCCTTCCATGGTGCAACACGTAACAATACATGATCCCCAATATTAAATTCCACGTCCTTCCGATGAAGATCCGCATAACTCTTTTGTCGATCCTGTGCCGTTTGTATACGTTGTCGAATCGTTTGGATCTTCTCTGTAGTAATGCGTACCAATTCTGGTCCCAACAATGTTGCTTCACCCACCTCGTCCCAGCATACTGGAGAACGACATTTTCTTCCATACAACGCCTCAAATGGAGCCATACCTATGCTCGCCTGATAACTGTTGTTGTAGGAGAATTCCACCAATGGTAGGTACTTATCCCAACTCCCTTTGAGATCTAAGACACAAAGTCTTAATAGATCTTCAAGAGTTTGAATAGTCCTCTCTGATTGTCCGTCCGTTTGAGGATGGTATGCTGAACTGAATCGTAAATCCGTGCCCATAGCTTTCTGCAAGCTAACCCAAAATCGTGAAGTGAATCTTGGGTCACGATCCGAAACTATGGATACTGGCATGCCATGCAATCTCACAATCTCGTTCACGTACATACTAGCAAGACGTTCAAGGGAATAAGTCTCACGTATCGGCAAGAAATGAGCGGACTTGGTTAATCTATCAACAATAACCCAAATCGCATCTATGCCTTGAGAAACCTTGGGAAGACCTGTAACAAAATCCATAGTAATGTGTTCCCACTTCCATTTCGGAATCTCAAGTGGTTGCAATGGACCCTTTGGTACTTGATGCTCCGCTTTTACACGTTGACAAGTTAAACATCTCGAGATAAACTCCGCGATCTCTCTTTTCATATTGCTCCACCAAAATGTATGTCGAAGATCGTGATACATTTTGGTACTCCCAGGATGGATTGCAAACGGTGTGTTGTGTGCCTCCATCATTATTCTATGCTTCAAGTCAAAATCGTTAGGAACACAAAGTCTGGAGTTGACTCGAAGTATTCCTTCTTCATCGATTCTTGCTTCTGGAATAGCACCTTCTTGCACTTTCTTCTTCATACGCATCAGCTCTATATCCGTAGCTTGAGCAGCTTTAACTTTATCGATTAAAGTCGGTTCTACTCGTATATTTGATATCATCATGTGGGTACTTGGAGCCTTCATCTCTATCTCCATCCTTTGCAAGTCATACAAAATGGGCCTTTGTGTTAAAAACATTGCACTCGTACCCGCATATGATCTTCTACTCAATGCGTCAGCTACTACGTTTGCTTTTCCAGGATGGTATTGGATGGTATGATCGTAATCTTTCAACAGCTCAAGCCAACGTCGTTGCCGCATGTTGAGTTCCTTTTGGGTGAAGAAATATTTGAGGCTTTTATGATCTGTATAGATCTCCACTTTCTCCCCATACAGGTAGTGTCTCCAGATCTTCAACGCAAAAACGACTGCTGCCAACTCCAAATCATGAGTAGGATAATTCCTCTCATATTCTTTGAGTTGTCGTGAGGCATAGGCTATGACTTTCCCATGTTGCATGAGAACACATCCTAACCCTTTGCCTGAAGCATCGCTGTAGATAACAAATCCATCCGAACCAGATGGTATTGTCAGAACAGGTGCCGAAATGAGTCTCCTCTTGAGTTCTTGGAAACTCTTCTCGCATTCCTCACTCCATACGAATTTTGTATCTTTCCGAGTCAGCTGAGTTAACGGAGTAGCGATTCGAGAAAATCCTTCCACAAATCTCCGATAATAACCAGCTAAGCCCAGAAAGCTACGTACTTCGGTTACCGACTTCGGTTGCTCCCAACTTTGTATGGCTTCAATCTTCGCCGGGTCGACAGATACTCCATGTTTTGACACCACGTGCCCAAGGAATGCTACTTCCTCAAGCCAGAACTCGCATTTCTTCAGTTTGGCATATAGCTTGTTTTCACGAAGCCTTTGCAGTACCAGCTTCAAATGGCGCTCATGATCTTCACGGCTTTTGGAATAGATGAGGATGTCATCAATAAAGACAACAACGAACTGATCCAAATATTCTTTGAATACACGGTTCATCATATCCATGAAGGCAGCAGGAGCATTAGTCAATCCAAAAGACATTACTAAGAATTCATAATGCCCGTACCGAGTTCTGAAGGCAGTCTTTGGAATATCCTCAGTTTTAATCTTCAGCTGATGATATCCAGAACGAAGATCGATCTTTGAAAAGAATTGTGCTCCTTGCAACTGGTCAAACAGGTCATCAATGCGAGGTAGCGGATACCTATTCTTGATGGTGACATGGTTCAATTCTCGATAGTCAATACAAAGTCGCATACTCCCGTCTTTCTTCTTTACGAATAAAACAGGAGCACCCCAAGGAGACGTACTAGGACGAATAAAACCGATGTCCAACAACTCCTGTAGTTGGACTTTTAACTCCTGAAGTTCAATAGGAGCCATTCGATATGGGGTTTTAGAAATGGGCTTTGTACCGGGTTCAAGGTCAATAAAGAATTCAATTTCTCGTTCCGGGGGTAGACCGGGAAGTTCTTCAGGAAATACATCGGAAAATTCTCTAACAATAGAAATATTATTCAAATCTGACTTGTCTTTGTTCAAATCCATAACATGGGCTAAGAAAGCTTGACATCCGTTTTTCAATAAACGAATAGCTTTGTGGCTTGATATGACAGTGACTGATTTTAGTGGTTTAGTAGTTTGAATTCGTATGACAGGTTGGTTAGGAATATGAAAACTAACAACCTTACGAAAACAATCAATTTTAGCATGATGAGTGGTTAACCAATCAATTCCTAAAATCACATCAAAAGCAAGTATCTTTAAAGAGATAAGATCAACAGGTAATGTGATAGTGCCAACTTGGATCATGCAAGATTTATAAACTGTAGATGTAACGAAGGTTTCACCCAACGGAGTTTCAACAGATAAGTTAAAGTCCAATTTCTCCGGAGTCAAGTTTAAACGTTGAGCACAAGCAGGAGAGATAAAAGAATGGGTAGAACCGGTATCTAGTAAAGTATAAACTTCGCAAGAATTCAAGATTAGCTTACCCGTGATCACCTCGTTCGGGTTTCTCGCGTTTTGGCCAGTTACGACAAACGCTCTTCCAGGAACCGCTGATTTCGACTTATCCGGGACAGCCCTTGGAGTCACCACTCCCGCTGAACTTGGTTTGCTATAGTACAATCTCGAGCGATATGGCCTTCCTTTCCACAGTTATAACATACCTTGGATTGTTGTGGACAGTTTGGGCTGATATGTCCCTCTTTCCCGCATTTGTAACATCTAACTGGTGGTCGTTCTCCTCCCCTAAAATTTGTTGTTGGTGCTGGTGCTGTGCTGATGTCTTCCCGTCATTGTTGAATCTCCTCTTTCTGAAATTTCCACTTGACTCACCTCTCCTATTATCATGGCCACGATGACCACCGAGTGGTTACCGCCTTTGTTCGTATTTTTCCCTCCTCGTTGGTTATCATTGCTCTGATGATTGCTGTCACCGGTATGACCCTGGTTGTGGTCCCTCGGTTGACATACTCATTATCTCGCTCTAATAATTGAGCCCTGTTGACAACATCTGAATATAAAGAAAATTTATGAGAGATAAGATATTGACGAATCTCAGGTTTTAACCTCTCAGAAACATCCTTGTCATTCGTTCCTCATTTTCGACCAAATGAGGTGCAAACCTGGATAACTCTGCAAACTTCGCCTCGTACTGGGACACCGTCATGTTGTTTTGTTCCAGTCTAATAAACTCAACCTCCTTCATATGACGAATACTTTCAGGAAAGTACTTGTCATTGAACAGTTTTTGAAATGTTTCCCAGGACATGTTGAGTGCGTCAGGCTGGGTACGCTTCACAGACTCCCACCAGTAGTCTGCCTCACCGCGGAACATAAATGTGGCGAATGGAACCTTCTGTTCCTCCGTGCATCCCAAGACATCAAATATCTTGGTAATTTGCTTGACCCACGTTTCCGCCATGATCGGATCCGGCTTTCCCTTAAATTCTGGTGGTCCCAATTCTTTGAACTGCTTAGCTGTGACAAACCGCGCGTTGTTATCATTTCCACCCGTATTCTGCACACGAGTCTCCCTCGTCTGATTTTGCATGAACTGCAAAAAGCTCCTAAACATTCCATCATTCATCGTTTGCTCGGTAACGTTGTTTACAGGAGGAATATTGCCTTCCTGTTGCACGTTCCCCTGGGTAGTGATCAAAGGTGTCTCCACGGTCTGATTTACTCCATTATTAACGTTCTCAGCTGCCATTCTTAAATACTGCCATAAAACAAGGGTTAATAGTCATGTCATATATTATCCCTATACTCTGACCGACCAAATAAACACCAAATAAACTTAGTCAGGTCATACTAGCGAAGGAATTCCCCGTCTCTCCCCTCCTAGTTCTTGTCTCACATCTCAGCCAGGGATCATATCCCTAAGCTCTGATACCAACTGTGACGCCCCCAGAATAGGTATACAACACCCATTCTGAGTCGCCAAATACATGGTACAGAAAGCAAACTACAACTTCAATAATACAATTGTCGTGCAAAATACGACAACACATACTGTGAGTTTAAATACAAATATTGTCTTCTAGACAATATCCACACTCAAATAAATCCTCATTACAATTATTCAAACACTATTTTACAGAAATAGTGAGGACTGCTAATACATCTTTCTAGAACCATCACTCCATACCCCGACTAGATCCTGCTATGTTCTCACCTCCTGAGAAGAAAAATGGAACAAAAAGGAAAAGGGTGAGCTCAACTAGCCCAGTAAAGAATATTATGACTAAGATAATATACAACAAATTATCGTTAGTCTTCAACAGGGAAAAATCTGATAAAATATAATCGACAACAAGTTTTAGATCAACAACTGCAGCGGAAACAGCAAACCATTAGAAGAGTCAAGTAGAGAAAGAATTCTACTATCTTCTAAGATTTAAAAGTCCATCATCAATATTTTATCCCTGTAACATCAATTAATAATCATCTTTAACCAAATATTCATCTTTGCACTACAGGCCAAAGATATTCATTTGTATCATCAGTCGGTCATGTTCATCTCAACACCTGTTCATCTTTGCACTACAGGCCAAAGATATTCATCAAGTAATTATACATCTTTGCACTACAGGCCAAAGATATTCAGTAATATCATCATTTAGGACTGAGGATGATGAAAAATATCTTAAAGAGAACGAATCCAATGAGACAGAAGGACAAATAGTAGGGATTCGTATAACAGTTTATCCAAGATCAATAATACTTCATAATAATCAATTGTGAAGCAGAATTCAAAAATAAAGATCAAAACATGGATACAATCAAAGATAGTAACCATAATAGACATCTTGGACAAAAAGGGAAAATTTTATTTTTCGGTGAATAGTGCCGTATTCGTGAATAGTGCCGTATACGTGAATAGTGCCGTATACGTGAATAGTAACCCCGACACAAAAAGTTCCAAATTTGATAAAAACTCATATCAATATTTCAGCATAATGATATTGAAGAAAATAATATCATTTAAGAAGAAAATAATATCCCTTACCTCAAAATATCAGTACTTCTGGTCGGAATACCGGTATAAGGCTGAAAGAAACTTGCTCTGATGAATAGAAACTCTCAAAGTATCTAAATACTCACAAAATACACTCAATAATCTAGAGAGAGAAAGAGAGAAAACTTGTTTCTGGTGTGATTTTCAATTCTAACTTAGCCCTCTATTTATAGGAAAATTTTGGTAGGTTTGACCTGCAACCTGATGGCTTTACCTGCTACTATTCCCACCCACCACATTTGAAATATAATTCAGCACATTTCTTCACCAACCACAAGTGGGGCCCACCAATTCTAGAATTTTCCACCAAAATGATAAACTCCGAAAATTCAACAATTTCTGAACCAGTCATCTTGTAAAATTCGTAATAAATCATACGTTCATTTTTAACGGTTCAAAATTTGTGGACATATACTCAACTTATATATGTATAACATATCCAAAAATTACCACGATCCAACGGTCGGATTAAAAATTATAACCCCCGCAAAATATCTCAAAAACCCTGATTTTTAATACCTCCATTCCGACAAAAATATGGATAAAAACCTCAACATTAACTCCTTCATTTTTAACCACAAAAATATATCCCTCATTTATATCCACATAAAATAAATATTTCCTTATCATATGAATCAATAATTAATTATTCACAAATAATATTACAGAATCACATTTATGACAACCAGGCCGTTCCCAGGAAAGAGGGGGCTTTCCAATAAGGATTTCTCCTTACTGGCGCGCAATTAGATGACCAAACCTCTCCTTAGACAGAACTTTCTAGACATTGCCAATAATGTTATCTAATAATATTATTCAAATAATATGAATTATTGATCTGATAATGGGAAATACTGTGCAGTAACAATTATTAAAACAACAATAATATAAAATATCAATGCAGCAATTATTGAACCAATAAAATAAAATATTGAACAGTAATCACTGTAACAATTATTGAGTAGTGCCTTCTTACGTACGAATCAATAATTCAACTATACTGTGCAATGTGTGCTACTGTGCAACCACGCGTTATTACTGTATTTTTAACCACCGGGTATTTCAACAGTGTTAACGGTAACAACTACGCCGTTATTTATAAACAACTTATACTTGTCGTTTTCTTCATCCAATCGCTTTCCGTTATGGGGCCCACACAAGGCTGCGCCGTCGTACGAATATTCCCCGACAGCAAGAATATTTCACGACCAAACGAATATTCCCCGACAAAATGAATATTTTATAACCACTTGCTTATTTTGTAAAATTTACACATTTCACCCATAACCAAAGTATTATATCAAATTAACCCCTTATTATTCACAATAATATTTAGAGAAAATTTGATTTTATTCATTAATAAGTTGGGGTCTTACATAAGGTCTTTTGTTTTGAGGAGTATTTGTTTTATAAATACCATGATGTATTTGATTTTCAGAAATATGAATTCCTCTAATTAAGTCTTCATTTTTGACAGACTCATTGCTGGGATCCTTAAACTCTTGATAGACAGATTCTAGGGGATCAGACACAGACTGTCTGGATGATTCAGGAAAATCAATATTATAAGAAACATTATTAATAGACCGACTTCGGGTAAAAGGTCTCTAAAATTTTAAATAAACATTTCCATTACTGGTTTGAACAATATCTTCAATGGATTGTCTAATTATAGGTCTGGTAGGAACAGCGTTAGTAATCTGCCACTGTTTTGGGAAAGTAATTTCTTCCCAAAGAATCATTCTGGGAATAGCCACTTGACTACTAAAAAGATTAGTGTCTATAAGGACAGTATGTCCTTGTTGGCTTTGCTTTCGGATATAAGGGTTTAAAGTGGTTAAAACTTTAAGATGAATACGGAATAAGATGACAAAAGGAGGAGATCCTGGTAGATACTCATAGCCATGAGATATAATTCTCATTTCTAAAACTTTTGACAAATTATTATCAGTTAAGGCTACACTTAAATTCGGGTAAATATTAAAATAAACTGGTCGATGGGCAAGACTAGTTTCAATAGCTCCCATAAGAGAGGCTTTCCAGTTAAGACACCTACCATCTCGGAGGGTGCACTGAATACTGGTGTTTTAGCCAAGTAAAGTCAAAGGTTTAAAGGCTACTTGGACAAGTCCTATATGAACATATTTATATTTTTGTGGAAAAGGATATAAGTCTTCAACATGCAATAAATATAAAATTTCATCATTATTCTGTAAAGGAACAACATGCTCAAAGGTTTTAATTATTCTTTTACTGATAAAATCAAATGTTCCAATTTTATAAATTGTTTCCGGTTTGATTTTAGGGATGATCCATTTATCTAAGGTTTCCTTTACATCCTGATAGGCTATAAATTCAGTTGCTTCTAAAGTAGAAGCTGAGGCATTAGTTACTGTTGTCACAGATGAAGTGGAAAAATCAGTCATTTTTCAAGGTGATCATATATGCATAATTTATCAGAAATATATTCATTAATATGACAAGCACACGAGTTTGGACCGGCACGGAAGGATACATTATTCTATTCTTTTATATTCAGTCGGTCCAACAAAAAAATAGAAAAAGAAAGGGGATAAAACATTTTTTTGTCACTATACTAGGGTTCGATTTTTATTGTACGTGGTTAATTTTTTTTTGTTACAATCGAATAATTGTACTCTCAAAAATTACAAAATAGTCATTACTTAAGATTTTAGCCTAAAAAAACGGACGGAATGCTGACTGTGTAAATTGGTCTCTTTTTTTGCTTACGTGGAGCACAGTTTTGCCATATTACTTCTCTTTTCTGTTATTTTTAAACAAAGTAGATTAGTAAAATTTATTATCTTTAAATAATAATAATAATAATTTCAAAATAATAGTAATAGTAATAATAATAAAAATTTCAAATAATAATAATAATAATTTTTAAATAATAATAATTTCAGAATAATAATAATAACAATAATAATTTTTAAAAATTTAAAAATAGATTATAGAAACCCGATTTTTTATGCTATAGCGACGAAAAAAATTGTTGTTAAAGTCGGTTCACTCCCTCCAGTTTACTGGAGAGAGCCGGACTATATATATATATATATATATATATATATATATATATATATATATTTGTTAGTATATTATATTCTTGAAAAAATAAATATTATTGGTATAATAGTGTGACGTGAAAACAAAATTATAATAATAAAAATTTAAGTAAACAAAGTAAAGAGGTATTTGAAAATAGAGTGAGATTGTACTTTAAATTAACTGAGGGCGATAAAAGCCCTCCGTCCGGCCGTCCGATCGATGTATGTTAATGTTACAAATATGTATTGAAAAGAAGAATAACAAATAAACTACTAGTAGTATTTTTATGGAATATAAAGAGTATTGCCTGTGCCTATCTATTATCTATATGTAGTTGTTTCAAACGTGACCGTCACGTCATGTAGCAATTAATTAATGCATGGTTGCTTATTATTAAAGAAAGAAAAATCATCACTCACTTGTTGATTTACCGTTTTCTCATTATAAAATTATACTACTATTAAAAAATTGTTTATTTAACATTTAATGTTGTAATTTTTTATTTTAATTACTTGTACAAATTGAAGACTTATTGTATGGTATTGGTATTGGTATTGGTATTGGTATTGGTATGCATGGTTGACGGAACTTAAAAGTTTGTTTCAACTTTGAAGAAGAGTCCAGAATCCCAACTCTCAATCATCCGTTGAATAATGAATGAATGAATATATTCATGTCCTGTACTTGTCCTTGTTAAAGATTACGTAGGTCTATTGAATTGTATTGTATTGTATTTGTGGAGGAGAGAATCGGTATATAACTCCCTCCGTTCTTTAATATAGATCGTTTTAGAGAAATATTTTTGTTTCTTAATATAAGTCGTTTTAGAATTTCAAGTAAGCATTAATTGCTTAGTTTCTAATATTATCTCAAGTAACAAATATAACTTTAGTTCTCTCACTATTTTTTGTCCAATAAATAACAATCTCTTATTCTAATACAAGGGTAATATAGACAATTGATATTATAGCTAATGTTATACAATCATTACCTTAATGCTTGTGCATAACCTTAAAACGACCTATATTAAGGAACGGAGGGAATACATTACACCGGTGTAAATATTACTACCATCTTTGTCCCAGAGAAGATAACTAAAATATATTGATCTTGGTGGCCAAAACCTTTGTCCGATTGCTATTTTTATTTTGAAGACTCGTCGGAAATGGGACAATGACTCTTCAATCGTCTTCACATGTATTAATGTATACATATCGTATGGGGCATGGGGGCTTAACATGAACATCGGCTACTTGTCCAATTCCTACACTCACCACATGGACATGGTCCACTACCCTGGCGTTAGCGTACTTCAACCAACGGTAACCACTAATAAGAAACTCCCTCCCTGTTTTTAAAATATTTCCATTTTTATTTAAAAGTTTATTTTTGAGAATTTCGATATTAGTAATTTATTTAATCTTGAAAACAAACCTTTTTAAATTAAAATCATTCATTAATTAGTACTATAACTAAATTACTACCAGTATTAATCAAATCAAAGGTATACGTTTGATCCCAACGGATCTGGTCCAAAAACAAATGCAAAAGAGAAAGAGGAGGAAAGGTTAGTCAAACTCAGAGCAAGGCAGGCTGGCTTCATTCATGTACGTAGTTGCAGAATTAATCAGAGAAAAATTAATAAATTAATAATCCAGGGAGGGAGGGAGATAGATAGATAACAATTTCAGGAATTATATATGTATGCATGTAGCTAGGTGACCAAATAAATGGGCATAGGCACGGGGGAGATCCGGTGGTGATGGTCCCCGAGACTGATGTAGGGAATTATGTCCATCTTCATCGGCCGGCAGGTGGTCCGGTCACTCCTGCTGTCGGTGTTGTAAAGTGGGGGAGAGTTGGGTGGTCTTGTATTGGTTTTGTGGGAAGAGGGCCAGCTGAAGAAGAGAAGAGGGTTTCTCCACCAGCGCTTTCTGGTCCTGATGGATGGCTTCTTCTGCTGTCTTGCTTCTTCTAGCAACTGTATTGATAAATAATTTAATTTAACAAAACAATATGGTAGAAATTAATTTGTACCGAGTAATTTTTAGAAGCTGGAGACCTGGAGTGAGTGGAGTATATACATGATACATAATAGCTAGAAATTAAATGTGTGTGCGCGTGTGCGTGTGTTTGTGCGTGAGAGAGAGATAATAAAGACTAATTAATTAAGAGAGTGGGCGGGGGAAATAAATAGACCTGAAAATAGTGGAATTGAGGGTGAAGGCCATAGTGGTCGTGAATGAATATAGGAGAGTTGTTGTTGTTGGACATAATAATACTGCTGCTACGTACTTTAGATGCTGCTGCTTGGGAGTTAGCTAGCTTCAATTCAATTCAATTCAATTCAAGTAGTACAGCTTTTGTAGCTCATAAGGAGCATCCAGCAGAAAGAAATAAAGAGCAGAGCAGATCAATTAAGAGGGATATGATGTAGTAATTTTGCTTTTTTAGCGAATGGGAAGAACTAACTACAACTACTTAACAATGCAGCATCGGCAGCAAAAGAAGAGAGAGAGAGAGAGAGAGAGATGTAAAGGGGCCAGGGGTAATACTAGCTAGTACTAGTACTAGAATTAGTACGTATAATACTCTTAAACACGAATGCTTCCGCTTCCGCTTCCAGTTCCAGTTCCAGGCTCCAGCTGCAGGGTCTTTATAGTTGGTTAGTTAGTTACCTTTGAATTGATAATTCAAAAGCAACTCATCAATCGGCCACT
The DNA here is from genome assembly GCA_016801055.1 of Panax notoginseng. Classification (NCBI taxonomy): domain Eukaryota; kingdom Viridiplantae; phylum Streptophyta; class Magnoliopsida; order Apiales; family Araliaceae; genus Panax; species Panax notoginseng. The sequence continues at coordinate 155,122,090 of CM029023.1, read as the reverse complement.
GCTGCATCCTAAAATTCATTATGTTTGTTAAAGGCCCATTCAAATGTCTGCCCCATGTTGATATACAGCCCAATTAAACATTATAAAATTACAAATTAAAAAAAGAAGAAGAAAAATATTGCATGGTATTTCTATTTCTATATATATATATATATATATTCGAGGTAGGAGATTTTACGGCTGACTGAGTTTTTTTCCTTTTCTTGGCAAAAGGGTGAATTTTTATTTATTACTAAATGAAATCAAATCCAAAAGTCATGGATTTAGGCTATTTTGAATGACATAATTTTAAAAATAGACAATATTTAATTGTTGCTGGGACTGGGGGAAATAGTACGTACGTACGTTATATATTGGCGTGAGTGTAAATGTGTTTGTTGGGTTTCGCTGGCTGATTCTGTGTGGTAGTCAAGAGCAGATCCTCTGTCCCTATTTTCTCTATCTCCCTTGTGTCTTTCCATTTAAATTTTTACACATGATCTTTTATTTAATTTTAAAATTAATTGGTGTTAAGTAAGAGATTATGTGCCACATTTAAATTTTTACACACGATTTGTTATTTAATTTTAGAATTAATTGGTGTTAAGTAAGAGATTATGTGCCAAAATTTAAATAAACAGACACAAAAAAACAAGAAAAATAGAGACAGATGATCTGCTCTCGTGATAGTCCTCCTTTACACATAATTTTGGTAGGATGCAAGCTAGCTAGCTAGCTAATGATGTAATAATGGGGGGTTTAATTAATTTGGATATATAGATCACTGATATTGTGTGATTCTTTCATTCATTCATCTATTATATTATATATATATATATATATATATATATATATATATATATATATATATATATATAGATAGATACAAAGAAAGAAAATGAGTTGTAATTAAGGCAAAATAAATGTGGTGATATACATACAAGAGTAATTATAATTAATATGTCCCATTAACATTAATTAATTATGAACTAACTCAACATTGCAGACGTCCATAAAAGTAGCGCGCGGAATTTCTTTACTGACGTAACTGTCCTCCACTTATTGTTCATTTATTTTCGCAAAAGTTTCCTTATCTTTATTCTTATTTTACAATATTTTATTCTTATTCTGTAATATTATTGGGTCATTATGTAAAATAAGAATTCAATTATAAAAGTTAAAATTTAAAAGTTCCAACATTCAAAACATCAAATTAATAATAATCTTATAATTTATAAGAGAGTATTTATCAATTATACTGTAAGACCCCAACTTATTAATGAATAAAATCAAATTTTCTCTAAATATTATTGTGAATAATAAGGGGTTAATTTGATATAATACTTTGGTTATGGGTGAAATGTGCAAATTTTGCAAAATAAGCAAGTGGTTATAAAATATTTATTTTTGGTCGGTGAATATTCGGTTGGTCGTGGAATATTCTTGCTGTCGGGGAATATTCGTACGACGACGCAGCCTTGTGTGGGCCCCATAACGGAAAGCGATTGGATGAAGAAAACGACAAGTATAAGTTGTTTATTAATAATGGCGTAGTTGTTACCGTTAACACTGTTTAAATACCCGGTGGTTAAAAATACAGTAATAACGCGTGGTTGCATAGTAGCACACGGATTGCACAGTATAGTTGAATTATTGATTCGTACGTAAGAAGGCACTACTCAATAATTGTTACAGTGATTACTGTTCAATATTTTATTTTATTGATTCAATAATTGCTGCATTGATATTTTATATTATTGTTGTTTCAATAATTGTTGCTGCACAGTATTTTCATTATCAGATCAATAATTCATATTATTTGAATAATATTATTAGATAACATTATTGGCAATGTCTAGAAAGTTCTGTCTAAGGAGAGGTTTGGTCATCTAATTGCGCGCCAGTAAGGAGAAATCCTTATTGGAAAGCCCCCTCTTTCCTGGGAACGGCCTGGTTGTCATAAATGTGATTCTGTAATATTATTTGTGAATAATTAATTATTGATTCATATGATAAGGAAATATTTATTTTATGTGGATATAAATGAGGGATATATTTTTGTGGTTAAAAATGAAGGAGTTAATGTTGAGGTTTTTATCCATATTTTTGTCGGAATGGAGGTATTAAAAATCAGGGTTTTTGAGATATTTTGCGGGGGTTATAATTTTTAATCCGACCGTTGGATCGTGGTAATTTTTGGATATGTTATACATATATAAGTTGAGTATATGTCCACAAATTTTGAACCGTTAAAAATGAACGTATGATTTATTATGAATTTTACAAGATGACTGGTTCAGAAATTGTTGAATTTTCGGAGTTTATCATTTTGATGGAAAATTCTAGAATTGGTGGGCCCCACTTGTGGTTGGTGAAGAAATGTGCTGAATTATATTTCAAATGTGGTAGGTGGGAATAGTAGCAGGTAAAGCCATCAGGTTGCAGGTCAAACCTACCAAAATTTTCCTATAAATAGAGGGCTAAGTTAGAATTGAAAATTACACCAGAAACAAGTTTTCTCTCTTTCTCTCTCTAGATTATTGAGTGTATTTTGTGAGTATTTAGATACTTTGAGAGTTTCTATTCATCAGAGCAAGTTTCTTTCAGCCTTATACCGGTATTCCGACCAGAAGTACTGATATTTTGAGGTAAGGGATATTATTTTCTTCTTAATGATATTATTTTCTTCAATATCATTATGCTGAAATATTGATATGAGTTTTTATCAAATTTGGAACTTTTTGTGTCGGGGGTTACTATTCACGTATACGGCACTATTCACGTATACGGCACTATTCACGAATACGGCACTATTCACCGAAAAATAAAATTTTTCCTTTTTGTCCAAGATGTCTATTATGGTTACTATCTTTGATTGTATCCATGTTTTGATCTTTATTTTTGAATTCTGCTTCACAATTGATTATTATGAAGTATTATTGATCTTGGATAAACTGTTATACGAATCCCTACTATTTGTCCTTCTGTCTCATTGGATTCGTTCTCTTTAAGATATTTTTCATCATCCTCAGTCCTAAATGATGATATTACTGAATATCTTTGGCCTGTAGTGCAAAGATGTATAATTACTTGATGAATATCTTTGGCCTGTAGTGCAAAGATGAACAGGTGTTGAGATGAACATGACCGACTGATGATACAAATGAATATCTTTGGCCTGTAGTGCAAAGATGAATATTTGGTTAAAGATGATTATTAATTGATGTTACAGGGATAAAATATTGATGATGGACTTTTAAATCTTAGAAGATAGTAGAATTCTTTCTCTACTTGACTCTTCTAATGGTTTGCTGTTTCCGCTGCAGTTGTTGATCTAAAACTTGTTGTCGATTATATTTTATCAGATTTTTCCCTGTTGAAGACTAACGATAATTTGTTGTATATTATCTTAGTCATAATATTCTTTACTGGGCTAGTTGAGCTCACCCTTTTCCTTTTTGTTCCATTTTTCTTCTCAGGAGGTGAGAACATAGCAGGATCTAGTCGGGGTATGGAGTGATGGTTCTAGAAAGATGTTTTAGCAGTCCTCACTATTTCTGTAAAATAGTGTTTGAATAATTGTAATGAGGATTTATTTGAGTGTGGATATTGTCTAGAAGACAATATTTGTATTTAAACTCACAGTATGTGTTGTCGTATTTTGCACGACAATTGTATTATTGAAGTTGTAGTTTGCTTTCTGTACCATGTATTTGGCGACTCAGAATGGGTGTTGTATACCTATTTTGGGGGCGTCACAGTTGGTATCAGAGCTTAGGGATATGATCCCTGGCTGAGATGTGAGACAAGAACTAGGAGGGGAGAGACGGGGAATTCCTTCGCTAGTATGACCTGACTAAGTTTATTTGGTGTTTATTTGGTCGGTCAGAGTATAGGGATAATATATGACATGACTATTAACCCTTGTTTTATGGCAGTATTTAAGAATGGCAGCTGAGAACGTTAATAATGGAGTAAATCAGACCGTGGAGACACCTTTGATCACTACCCAGGGGAACGTGCAACAGGAAGGCAATATTCCTCCTGTAAACAACGTTACCGAGCAAACGATGAATGATGGAATGTTTAGGAGCTTTTTGCAGTTCATGCAAAATCAGACGAGGGAGACTCGTGTGCAGAATACGGGTGGAAATGATAACAACGCGCGGTTTGTCACAGCTAAGCAGTTCAAAGAATTGGGACCACCAGAATTTAAGGGAAAGCCGGATCCGATCATGGCGGAAACGTGGGTCAAGCAAATTACCAAGATATTTGATGTCTTGGGATGCACGGAGGAACAGAAGGTTCCATTCGCCACATTTATGTTCCGCGGTGAGGCAGACTACTGGTGGGAGTCTGTGAAGCGTACCCAGCCTGACGCACTCAACATGTCCTGGGAAACATTTCAAAAACTGTTCAATGACAAGTACTTTCCTGAAAGTATTCGTCATATGAAGGAGGTTGAGTTTATTAGACTGGAACAAAACAACATGACGGTGTCCCAGTACGAGGCGAAGTTTGCAGAGTTATCCAGGTTTGCACCTCATTTGGTCGAAAATGAGGAACGAATGACGCGGATGTTTCTGAGAGGTTTAAAACCTGAGATTCGTCAATACCTTATCTCTCATAAATTTTCTCTATATTCAGATGTTGTCAACAGGGCCCAATTATTAGAGAGAGATAATGAGTATACTCAACCGAGGGACCACAACCAGGGTCATACCGGTGACAGCAGTCATCAGAGCGATGATAACCAACGAGGAGGGAAAAATACGAACAAAGGCGGTAACCACTCGGGTGGTCATCGTGGCCATGATAATAGGAGAGGTGAGTCAAGTGGAAATTTCAGAAAGAGGAGATTCAACAATGACGGGAAGACATCAGCACCAGCACCAGCACCAACAACAAATTTTAGGGGAGGAGAACGACCGCCAGTTAGATGTTACAAATGCGGGAAAGAGGGACATATCAGCCCAAACTGTCCACAACAATCCAAGGTGTGTTACAACTGGGAAGGAAGGCCACATCGCTCGAGATTGTACTATAGCGAAACCAAGTTCAGCGGGAGTGGTGACTCCAAGGGCTGTCCCGGATAAGTCGAAATCAGCGGTTCCTGGAAGAGCGTTTGTCGTAACTGGCCAAAACGTGAGAAACCCGAACGAGGTGATCACGGGTAAGCTAATCTTGAATTCTTGCGAAGTTTATACTTTACTAGATACCGGTTCTACCCATTCTTTTATCTCTCCTGCTTGTGCTCAACGTTTAAACTTGACTCCGGAGAAATTGGACTTTAACTTATCTGTTGAAACTCCGTTGGGTGAAACCTTCGTTACATCTACAGTTTATAAATCTTGCATGATCCAAGTTGGCACTATCACATTACCTGTTGATCTTATCTCTTTAAAGATACTTGCTTTTGATGTGATTTTAGGAATTGATTGGTTAACCACTCATCATGCTAAAATTGATTGTTTTCGTAAGGTTGTTAGTTTTCATATTCCTAACCAACCTGTCATACGAATTCAAACTACTAAACCACTAAAATCAGTCACTGTCATATCAAGCCACAAAGCTATTCGTTTATTGAAAAACGGATGTCAAGCTTTCTTAGCCCATGTTATGGATTTGAACAAAGACAAGTCAGATTTGAATAATATTTCTATTGTTAGAGAATTTTCCGATGTATTTCCTGAAGAACTTCCCGGTCTACCCCCGGAACGAGAAATTGAATTCTTTATTGACCTTGAACCCGGTACAAAGCCCATTTCTAAAACCCCATATCGAATGGCTCCTATTGAACTTCAGGAGTTAAAAGTCCAACTACAGGAGTTGTTGGACATCGGTTTTATTCGTCCTAGTACGTCTCCTTGGGGTGCTCCTGTTTTATTCGTAAAGAAGAAAGACGGGAGTATGCGACTTTGTATTGACTATCGAGAATTGAACCATGTCACCATCAAGAATAGGTATCCGCTACCTCGCATTGATGACCTGTTTGACCAGTTGCAAGGAGCACAATTCTTTTCAAAGATCGATCTTCGTTCTGGATATCATCAGCTGAAGATTAAAACTGAGGATATTCCAAAGACTGCCTTCAGAACTCGGTACGGGCATTATGAATTCTTAGTAATGTCTTTTGGATTGACTAATGCTCCTGCTGCCTTCATGGATATGATGAACCGTGTATTCAAAGAATATTTGGATCAGTTCGTTGTTGTCTTTATTGATGACATCCTCATCTATTCCAAAAGCCGTGAAGATCATGAGCGCCATTTGAAGCTGGTACTGCAAAGGCTTCGTGAAAACAAGCTATATGCCAAACTGAAGAAATGCGAGTTCTGGCTTGAGGAAGTAGCATTCCTTGGGCACGTGGTGTCAAAACATGGAGTATCTGTCGACCCGGCGAAGATTGAAGCCATACAAAGTTGGGAGCAACCGAAGTCGGTAACCGAAGTACGTAGCTTTCTGGGCTTAGCTGGTTATTATCGGAGATTTGTGGAAGGATTTTCTCGAATCGCTACTCCGTTAACTCAGCTGACTCGGAAAGATACAAAATTCGTATGGAGTGAGGAATGCGAGAAGAGTTTCCAAGAACTCAAGAGGAGACTCATTTCGGCACCTGTTTTGACAATACCATCTGGTTCGGATGGATTTGTTATCTACAGCGATGCTTCAGGCAAAGGGTTAGGATGTGTTCTCATGCAACATGGGAAAGTCATAGCCTATGCCTCACGACAACTCAAAGAATATGAGAGGAATTATCCTACTCATGATTTGGAGTTGGCAGCAGTCGTTTTTGCGTTGAAGATCTGGAGACACTACCTGTATGGGGAGAAAGTGGAGATCTATACAGATCATAAAAGCCTCAAATATTTCTTCACCCAAAAGGAACTCAACATGCGGCAACGACGTTGGCTTGAGCTGTTGAAAGATTACGATCATACCATCCAATACCATCCTGGAAAAGCAAACGTAGTAGCTGACGCATTGAGTAGAAGATCATATGCGGGTACGAGTGCAATGTTTTTAACACAAAGGCCCATTTTGTATGACTTGCAAAGGATGGAGATAGAGATGAAGGCTCCAAGTACCCACATGATGATATCAAATATACGAGTAGAACCGACTTTAATCGATAAAGTTAAAGCTGCTCAAGCTACGGATATAGAGCTGATGCGTATGAAGAAGAAAGTGCAAGAAGGTGCTATTCCAGAAGCAAGAATCGATGAAGAAGGAATACTTCGAGTCAACTCCAGACTTTGTGTTCCTAACGATTTTGACTTGAAGCATAGAATAATGATGGAGGCACACAACACACCGTTTGCAATCCATCCTGGGAGTACCAAAATGTATCACGATCTTCGACATACATTTTGGTGGAGCAATATGAAAAGAGAGATCGCGGAGTTTATCTCGAGGTGTTTAACTTGTCAACGTGTAAAGGCGGAGCATCAAGTGCCAAAGGGTCCATTGCAACCACTTGAGATCCCGAAATGGAAGTGGGAACACATTACTATGGATTTTGTTACAGGTCTTCCCAAGGTTTCTCAAGGCATAGATGCGATTTGGGTTATTGTTGATAGATTAACCAAGTCCGCTCATTTCTTGCCGATACGTGAGACTTATTCCCTTGAACGTCTTGCTAGTATGTACGTGAACGAGATTGTGAGATTGCATGGCATGCCAGTATCCATAGTTTCGGATCGTGACCCAAGATTCACTTCACGATTTTGGGTTAGCTTGCAGAAAGCTATGGGCACGGATTTACGATTCAGTTCAGCATACCATCCTCAAACGGACGGACAATCAGAGAGGACTATTCAAACTCTTGAAGATCTATTAAGACTTTGTGTCTTAGATCTCAAAGGGAGTTGGGATAAGTACCTACCATTGGTGGAATTCTCCTACAACAACAGTTATCAGGCGAGCATAGGTATGGCTCCATTTGAGGCGTTGTATGGAAGAAAATGTCGTTCTCCAGTATGCTGGGACGAGGTGGGTGAAGCAACATTGTTGGGACCAGAATTGGTACGCATTACTACAGAGAAGATCCAAACGATTCGACAACGTATACAAACGGCACAGGATCGACAAAAGAGTTATGCGGATCTTCATCGGAAGGACGTGGAATTTAATATTGGGGATCATGTATTGTTACGTGTTGCACCATGGAAGGGAGTTACAAGATTTGGGAAGAGAGGAAAGCTCAATCCAAGATTTGTTGGTCCATTTGAGATTCTTGAGCGAATAGGAAATGTGGCATATAGACTCGCATTACCTCCAAGCATGTCTCGTGTTCATAATGTTTTTCACATATCTATGCTTCGTAAATATGTTAAAGACCCGAACCACATTATTGAGTTAGAACCAGACGAGATAGCTGAAGATTTAACGTACGAGGAGGTACCTGTTAAGATCTTGGATAGGAAAGAGCATGTCCTACGCACGAAGGTTATACCACAAGTTAAGGTTTTGTGGAGAAACCATGCTATTGAAGAAATGACCTGGGAGTTGGAATCAGAAATGAAAGCGAGGTATCCTCACCTTTTTGAAACATCAGGTACGTACGTCAATTTCGAGGACGAAATTTCATAAGGAGGGGAGGTTGTAAGACCCCAACTTATTAATGAATAAAATCAAATTTTCTCTAAATATTATTGTGAATAATAAGGGGTTAATTTGATATAATACTTTGGTTATGGGTGAAATGTGCAAATTTTGCAAAATAAGCAAGTGGTTATAAAATATTTATTTTTGGTCGGTGAATATTCGGTTGGTCGTGGAATATTCTTGCTGTCGGGGAATATTCGTACGACGACGCAGCCTTGTGTGGGCCCCATAACGGAAAGCGATTGGATGAAGAAAACGACAAGTATAAGTTGTTTATTAATAACGGCGTAGTTGTTACCGTTAATACTGTTTAAATACCCGGTGGTTAAAAATACAGTAATAACGCGTGGTTGCATAGTAGCACACGGATTGCACAGTATATTGAATTATTGATTCGTACGTAAGAAGGCACTACTCAATAATTGTTACAGTGATTATTGTTCAATATTTTATTTTATTGATTCAATAATTGCTGCATTGATATTTTATATTATTGTTGTTTCAATAATTGTTGCTGCACAGTATTTTCCATTATCAGATCAATAATTCATATTATTTGAATAATATTATTAGATAACATTATTGGCAATGTCTAGAAAGTTCTGTCTAAGGAGAGGTTTGGTCATCTAATTGCGCGCCAGTAAGGAGAAATCCTTATTGGAAAGCCCCCTCTTTCCTGGGAACGGCCTGGTTGTCATAAATGTGATTCTGTAATATTATTTGTGAATAATTAATTATTGATTCATATGATAAGGAAATATTTATTTTATGTGGATATAAATGAGGGATATATTTTTGTGGTTAAAAATGAAGGAGTTAATGTTGAGGTTTTTATCATATTTTTGTCGGAATGGAGGTATTAAAAATCAGGGTTTTTGAGATATTTTGCGGGGGTTATAATTTTTAATCCGACCGTTGGATCGTGGTAATTTTTGGATATGTTATACATATATAAGTTGAGTATATGTCCACAAATTTTGAACCGTTAAAAATGAACGTATGATTTATTATGAATTTTACAAGATGACTGGTTCAGAAATTGTTGAATTTTCGGAGTTTATCATTTTGATGGAAAATTCTAGAATTGGTGGGCCCCACTTGTGGTTGGTGAAGAAATGTGCTGAATTATATTTCAAATGTGGTAGGTGGGAATAGTAGCAGGTAAAGCCATCAGGTTGCAGGTCAAACCTACCAAAATTTTCCTATAAATAGAGGGCTAAGTTAGAATTGAAAATTACACCAGAAACAAGTTTTCTCTCTTTCTCTCTCTAGATTATTGAGTGTATTTTGTGAGTATTTAGATACTTTGAGAGTTTCTATTCATCAGAGCAAGTTTCTTTCAGCCTTATACCGGTATTCCGACCAGAAGTACTGATATTTTGAGGTAAGGGATATTATTTTCTTCTTAATGATATTATTTTCTTCAATATCATTATGCTGAAATATTGATATGAGTTTTTATCAAATTTGGAACTTTTTGTGTCGGGGGTTACTATTCACGTATACGGCACTATTCACGTATACGGCACTATTCACGAATACGGCACTATTCACCGAAAAATAAAATTTTTCCTTTTTGTCCAAGATGTCTATTATGGTTACTATCTTTGATTGTATCCATGTTTTGATCTTTATTTTTGAATTCTGCTTCACAATTGATTATTATGAAGTATTATTGATCTTGGATAAACTGTTATACGAATCCCTACTATTTGTCCTTCTGTCTCATTGGATTCGTTCTCTTTAAGATATTTTTCATCATCCTCAGTCCTAAATGATGATATTACTGAATATCTTTGGCCTGTAGTGCAAAGATGTATAATTACTTGATGAATATCTTTGGCCTGTAGTGCAAAGATGAACAGGTGTTGAGATGAACATGACCGACTGATGATACAAATGAATATCTTTGGCCTGTAGTGCAAAGATGAATATTTGGTTAAAGATGATTATTAATTGATGTTACAGGGATAAAATATTGATGATGGACTTTTAAATCTTAGAAGATAGTAGAATTCTTTCTCTACTTGACTCTTCTAATGGTTTGCTGTTTCCGCTGCAGTTGTTGATCTAAAACTTGTTGTCGATTATATTTTATCAGATTTTTCCCTGTTGAAGACTAACGATAATTTGTTGTATATTATCTTAGTCATAATATTCTTTACTGGGCTAGTTGAGCTCACCCTTTTCCTTTTTGTTCCATTTTTCTTCTCAGGAGGTGAGAACATAGCAGGATCTAGTCGGGGTATGGAGTGATGGTTCTAGAAAGATGTTTTAGCAGTCCTCACTATTTTTGTAAAATAGTGTTTGAATAATTGTAATGAGGATTTATTTGAGTGTGGATATTGTCTAGAAGACAATATTTGTATTTAAACTCACAGTATGTGTTGTCGTATTTTGCAAGACAATTGTATTATTGAAGTTGTAGTTTGTTTTCTGTACCATGTATTTGGCGACTCAGAATGGGTGTTGTATACCTATTTTGGGGGCGTCACATATACTCCACTGTAAAATAAATTTTATTTTATTTTAAATTTTAAGTAATTTATGGAGTGAATATTGAATGGATTGTAGTTGCAAATGTACATAAGATTAATATTAAATTTTAAAAAGTTAAATTGTGATATTTTTATATTTAAATTTAATATGATTCATTTAAATTTTGAATGTGACGCCCCCAAAATAGGTATACAACACCCATTCTGAGTCGCCAAAATACATGGTACAGAAACAACTACATCTTTATTATTACAACACAAGAACTGTGAGTTTAAATACAAATATTGTCATTTAGACAATATCCACACTCAAATAAGTCCTCATTACAATTATTGATATATTATTTCACAAAAATGGTGAGGACTACTAAAGTAACTTCTAGAACCATCATTCCATACCCCGACTAGTACTCGCTACATTCTCGCCTCCTGAGAAAAATGGAACAAAAAGGAAAAGGGTGAGCTCAACTAGCCCAGTAAAGAACATTATGACTAAGATAATACAGAACAAATTATCGTTAGTCTTCAACAAGGAAAAATCCAATAGAATACAATAGACAACAAGTTTTAAATCAATAACTGCAGCGGAAACAGCAAACCATTAGAAGAGTCAAGTAGAGAATGAGTTCTACTATCTTCTAAGATTTAAAAGTCCATCATCAATATTTTATCCCTGTAACAACAATCAATAACCATCTTTAATCAAATATTCATCTTTGCACTACATGCCAAAGATATTCATTTGTATCACCAGTCGGTCATGTTCATCTCAACACCTGTTCATCTTTGCACTACGGGCCAAAGATATTCATCAGTTAATCATTCATCTTTGCACTACGGGCCAAAGATATTCAGTAATATCATCAATTAGGACTGAGGATGATGAAAAATATCTTAAAAAAAACGAATCCAGTGAAACAAAATAACAAATATTAAGGATTCGTATTTCGATTTATCCATGTCCAAAAATACCTTATAATTATTCATAGTGAAGTAGAATTCAAGAATGATCAAAACATGGATACAATCAAAGCTAGTACCCAGAATAGATATTTTAGACGAAAAGAAGAAAATTTTATTTTTCGGTGAATAGTAACTCGTGAATAATAACTCATGAATAGTAACCCCGACGTGAAAAGTTCCAAATTTGATAAAAATCTCTAACCAATATTTCGGCATAATGATATTGAAGAAATAATATCATTTTTGAATAAAATAACATCCCTTACCTCGTAAAGACAGTACTTCTGGTCGGAATACCGGTATAAGGCTGAAAGACACTTGCTCTGATGAATAGAAACTCTCAAAGTATCTAAATACTCACAAAATACACTCAATAATCTAGAGAGAGAAAGAGAGAAAACTTATTTCTGGTGTGATTTTCAATTCTAACTTAGCCCTCTATTTATAGGAAAATGTTAGCACGCCGAAGCAGACTTAACCTGCAACCTGATGGCTTTACCTGCTACTATTCCCACCCACCACATTTGAATAAAAATCTCAGCACATTTCTTCACCAACCAAGAGTGGGGCCCACCAATTCTAGAATTTTCTACCAAAATGATTAACTCCGAAAATTCAACAATTTCTGAACCAGTCATCTCGTAAAATTCATAATAAATCATACGTTCATTTTTAACGGTTCAAAATTTGTGGACATATACTCAACTTATATATGTATAACATATCCAAAAATTACCACGATCCAACGGTCGGATTAAAAATTATAAACCCCGCAAAATATCTCAAAAACCCTGATTTTTAATACCTCCATTCCGACAAAAATACTGATAAAAACCTCAACATTAACTCCTTCATTTTTAACCACAAAAATATATCTCTCATTTATATCCACAAAAATAAATATTTCCTTATCATATGAATCAATAATTAATTATTCACAAATAATATTACAGAATCACATTTATGACAACCAGGCCGTTCTTAGGAAAGAGGGGGCTTTCCAATAAGGATTTCTCCTTACTGGCACGCAATTAGATGACCAAACCTCTCCTTAGACAGAACTTTCTAGACATTGCCAATAATGTTATCTAATAATATTATTCAAATAATATGAATTATTGATCTGATAATGGGAAATACTGTGTAGTGACAATTATTGAAACAACAGTAATATAAAATATCAACGCAGCAATTATTGAATCAATAAAATAAAATACTGAACAGTAATTACTGTAACCATTATTGAGTAGTGCCTTCTTACGTAAGAATCAATAATTGGTGCAATACAGTGTGCTACTGTGTAACAACGCGTATTACTGTGTTTTAACCACCGGGTATTCCAACAGTATTAACGGTAACAACTACGCCGTTATTAATAAAAAACATATACTTGTCGTTTTCTTCATCCAATCGCTTTCCGTTATGGGGCCCACAAAAGACTGCGCCGTCGTACGAATATTCCCCGACAGGAAGAATATTCCACGACCAAACGAATATTCCCCGACAACAATGAATATTTTATAACCACCTGCTTATTTGAAATATTTGCGCATTTTACCCATAACTAACCTCATTAATCAATTTAACACTTACTATTTCAAAATAATAAATAGAGAGAATTTAAATTTCATTTATTAATAATTTGGGGTCTTACAACCTCCCCTCCTTATGAAATTTCGTCCTCGAAATTGACGTACGTACCTGGTGTTTCGAAAAGATGAGGATACCTCACTTTCATTTCCGTTTCCAACTCCCAGGTCATTTCCTCAATAGCATGGTTTCTCCATAAAACTTTAACTTGTGGTATGACCTTCGTGCGTAGGACATGCTCCTTTCTATCCAAGATCTTGACAGGTACCTCTTCGTACGTTAAGTCTTCAGCTATCTCGTCCGGTTCTAACTCAATAACGTGGTCTGGGTCTTTCACATATTTACGTAACACAGATATATGAAAAATATTATGAACACGAGACATACTTGGAGGTAACGCGAGTCTATAGGCCACATTTCCTACTCGGTCAAGAATCTGAAATGGACCAATAAATCGTGGATTGAGCTTTCCTCTCTTCCCAAATCTTGTAACTCCTTTCCATGGAGCCACACGCAACAATACATGATCCCCAATGTCAAATTCCACGTCCTTTCGATGAAGATCCGCATAACTCTTTTGTCGATCCTGTGCCGTTTGTATACGTTGTCGAATCGTTTGGATCTTCTCTGTAGTCATGCGTACCAACTCTGGTCCCAACAATGTTGCTTCACCCACCTCGTCCCAGCATACTGGAGAGCGACACTTTCGTCCATATAATGCTTCAGATGGGGCCACACCTATACTTGCCTGATAACTGTTATTGTAAGAGAATTCTACCAATGGTAGGTACTTATCCCAACTCCCTTTGAAATCTAGGACACAAAGTCTTAATAGATCTTCAAGAGTTTGAATAGTCCTCTCTGATTGTCCGTTCGTTTGAGGATGGTATGCCGAACTAAATCGTAAATCTGTGCCCATAGCTTTTTGCAAGCTAACCCAAAATCTTGAAGTGAATCTTGGGTCATGATCCGAAACTATGGATACTGGCATGCCATGCAGTCTCACAATCTCATCTACGTATATACGAGCAAGACGTTCAAGGGAATAAGTCTCCCGTATCGGCAAGAAATGAGCAGACTTGGTTAATCTATCAACAATAACCCAAATAGCATTTATGCCTTGAGAAACCGTGGGAAGACCCGTAACGAAATCCATGGTAATGTGTTCCCACTTCCATTTCGGAATCTCAAGTGGTTGCAATGGACCCTTTGGTACTTGATGTTCCGCCTTTACACGTTGACAAGTTAAACACCTCGAGATAAACTTTGCAATCTCTCTCTTCATATTATTCCACCAAAATGTATGTCGTAGATCACGATACATTTTGGTACTTCCAGGATGGATTGTAAATGGTGTATTGTGTGCTTCTATCATGATCTTGTACTTTAAATCAGAATTGTTTGGAACACAGAGTCTAGAGTGGACTCGAAGTATTCCTTCTTCATCGATTCTTGCTTCTGGAATAGAACCTTCTTGCACTTTCTTCTTCATACGCATCAGCTCTATGTCCGTAGCTTGAGCAGCTTTAACTTTATCGATTAAAGTCGGTTCTACTCGTATATTTGATATCATCATGTGGGTACTTGGAGCCTTCATCTCTATCTCCATCCTTTGCAAGTCATACAAAATGGGCCTTTGTGTTAACAACATTGCACTCGTACCCGCATATGATCTTCTACTCAATGCGTCAGCTACTACGTTTGCTTTTCCAGGATGATATTGGATGGTATGATCGTAATCTTTCAACAGCTCGAGCCAACGTCGCTGCCGCATATTGAGTTCCTTTTGGGTGAAGAAATATTTGAGGCTTTTATGTCTGTATAGATCTCCACTTTCTCCCCATACAGGTAGTGTCTCCAGATCTTCAACGCGAAAACTACTGCTGCCAACTCCAAATCATGAGTAGGATAATTCCTCTCATATTCTTTGAGTTGTTGCGAGGCATAGGCTATGACTTTCCCATGTTGCATGAGAACACATCCTAACTGTGACAACCCCAAAATAGGTCCATTCCACCCAACCCATTCTGAGTCGTCAAATACATGGTACAGAAAATAACTTACAACTTTATTACAACAATTGTCGTGCAAAATACAACAACACATATGCTGTGAGTTTGGATACAAATATATACCAAATGTGACTCATGTTCCAACCGTGGACATCACCTCACAATAACACCTTACATAAAGGTATAGTCAAAAACTGTTTTAGAAATTAGAATATTTGGGAAGTGCTCAAGGAAACCTTCGTACATGGGAGGCCACGCGTTTAGGTTATGATAGATATCATATGGCCACAGAATTATCCTTGGTTGACCCAATAGACCCCAAAGAAAAACGAGAAGATTACTATCATATTCTTCCCAATGGTGAGTCTTCTCTTGACTTATCATTATCTCCACTGTCTCTAATTGAGAATTATACTTTAAACAAACACCAAGATTATATAGGTAGTGCTCGTATATATACTCAGCAAGTGGATGAGCACATCCCTGTCTTATGATGACACGAGGTTGTATGTCGTTAGACATCTTGTATGATAGTGGCAAACCACCCTTCCAACATTGGGTACACCTTACCCTATTGGATTCACCAAATATAATTACTAAATGAACTTTTCTATACTGCTTCGGGAGAACATCCACAGCTAGAGACCACCGTTCTATTTCCCCGTTACCCTCGCTCGACCCAGCTACACTCTTATTACCTGAAAGGAATTGTGAAGCAAAAGGGTGAGCACAACTAGCTCAGTAAAGAATATCATGACTAAAGATAATTAAATTATCAATAGCCTTCATCAACAATAAATCAGAGATTTAGAACATATGGTAAATGATAAAAATTTCAACCATAGTTGCAGCGGAACGAGCAATCCATTAGAAGAGTCAAATAGACTATAAAGTCTATTATCTTCTCCATGTTAAAAATCCACCAACAATATTTTATCCATGTAACATCACTCAACAGTTCCTTTCCACAATCATATGAATAACTCATAATCATAATTGTGACTATAAATTTTTCTTCGCACCCAGGACGAAGAATATTTTCATCACCTGTCTTTACCTGAAACATCAAAGATCATGGTTATACCAAATCACAGTTCCTGTTTATAATCATACTAACAAATCCATCTTTGCACTACGGGCCAAAGATATTCATCAACAAACCATCTTTGTACTACGGGCCAAAGATATTCAACAACAGTTCATCTTTGCACTACAGGCCAAAGATATTCATCAACAGGCCATCTTTGCACTACATGCCAAAGATATTCATCAACAATTCATATTTGCACTACAGGCCAAATATATTCATATCTCAAAGAAATATATAATCATTTCAGAATTTATATAAACAATAATTATAACCATGTTGATCAATTCACCTTTGCACTTAAGCTTAAGATATTCAATTATAAATTCAATGGTCATGATCATACCAGTCACAATTCAACTTTGCACTACAGGCCAAAGAGAACCCTAGTCATGATCATACCAATAATCTACCCATCTTTACACTCCAGTGAAAGAGAATTTCAATATCAGGGTTATAAAAATGTTATATATGATGATAAAAATAATATGATCAACATATAGTTTTAATCTCAAGAGTAATATTCGTAACTCATGAATAGTAAATCGTGAATAGTAACTCATGAATAGTAATCCCGACACAAAAGATAGAAATTTCACAATAAAATCCATACCAATATTTCGGTATAATGATATTGAAAGAGTAACATTACTTAAATTTATAAACAATTTATTTTAATTGTTTACACTTTACTAATTAATGCATTTAATCATCATAAAATGCCAACTCTTACAATTTCATCATCAATAACCAAAACCCTCATAAAAAATCTGCATATACCTCATATAGGATTCTCAAGCCATAAAATCCTATTTTTCAATTTTTTTTCTTCACAAAACATATTTAATTCATTTACTCATAACTAGACCATTTTCATGAAAAATACCAAATCAGTTCCAAAAATATTTCTTTTCTGGGATTTAGCATAATATAGTCCCATAGTGAACATATATTTTTCTCAGAATTTTTAAAAGTCATTTACTATTTTTCATATGGCCAAAATAGCCGAATATTTAGACATTTATCAAAAATTATACTATTATCTAAAAATTCTGAAATTTACAGAGTATACTTCTATCATATACATGTACTCCCAATAAAAATTTCATCAATTTTGGAGTTAACCACAAGAAGTTATAAGCGGTTACTTTTAAAATAGTCTTTTCTTATAAAATTCATAACTCTTAATCTATACATCCAAAAATCACTATTTTTGGACACAATCAAGAAAACTCATCAAAATATCATTTCAAATTTTTCCAGAATTTTTGAAGATCAGAAAAATTACGAAACTGAAAATCATAACAACCCTTAAAATCCCTTAATATCCCTTACTATCCCTTACAATCCCTTACAATCCCTTACCTCAAAAGAGCAGTACTTCTGACTGGATATCGGATATGATACTGAAGGAAACTTACACTGATGAATAGAAACTCACAGAGTATCTAAATACTCACAAAATACACTCAATAATCTAGAGAGAGAAAGAGAGAAAACTTATGTTTCTGGTGTGATTTTCAATTCTAACTTAGCCCTCTATTTATAGGAAAATTTTGGTAGGTTTGACCTGCAACCTGATGGCTTTACCTGCTACTATTCCCACCCACCACATTTAAAATATAATTCAGCACATTTCTTCACCAACCATAAGTGGGGCCCACCAATTCTAGAATTTTCTACTAAAATGATAAACTCCGAAAATTCAATAATTTCTGAACCAGTCATCTCGTAAAATTCATAACAAATCATACGTTCATTTTTAACGGTTCAAAATTTGTGGACATATACTCAACTTATATATGTATAACATATCCAAAAATTACCACGATCCAACGGTCGGATTAAAAATTATAACCCTCGCAAAATATCTCAAAAACCCTGATTTTTAATACCTCCATTCCGACAAAAATACGGATAAAAACCTCAACATTAACTCCTTCATTTTTAACCACAAAAATATATCCCTCATTTATATCCACATAAAATAAATATTTCCTTATCATATGAATCAATAATTAATTATTCACAAATAATATTACAGAATCACATTTATGACAACCAGGCCGTTCCCAGGAAAGAGGGGGCTTTCCAATAAGGATTTCTCCTTACTGGCGCGCAATTAGATGACCAAACCTCTCCTTAGACAGAACTTTCTAGACATTGCCAATAATGCTATCTAATAATACTATTCAAATAATATGAATTATTGATCTGATAATAGGAAATACTGTGCAGCAACAATTATTGAACAACAATAATACAAAATTTCATCGTAACAATTATTGAATCAATAAAATAAAATATTGAACAGTAATTACTGTAACAATTATTGAGTAGTGCCTTCTTACGTAAGAATCAATAATTTCAAAAATACTATGCAATACCGTGTGCTACTGTGCAATAACGCGTATTACTGTATTTTAACCACCGGGTATTCCAACAGTGTTAACGGTAACAACTACGCCGTTATTTGTAAAAACTCAAATTTGTCGTTTTCTTCACCCGACAGTTATTATGTTATGGGGCCCACAAATGGCTGCGCCGTCGTACGAATATTCTCCGACAGAAAGAATATTCCACGACCAAACGAATATTCCCCGACAACAATGATTATTTTATAACCACTTGCTTATTTTGAAAAAAAAAATCATATTTCACTCATAACTTTAAACTTTTATCAATTTAACCATTTACTGAATAGTAATTATAAGAAAAATTGAATACTTTTATTTCATAAAATTCGGGGTCTTACACTAACCCTTTGCCTGAAGCATCACTGTAGATAACAAATCCATCCGAACCAGATGGTATTGTCAGAACAGGTGCCGAAATGAGTCTCCTCTTAAGCTCTTGAAAACTCTTCTCGCATTCCTCGCTCCATACGAATTTGATATCTTTCCGAGTCAACTGAGTTAACGGGGTAGCGATTCGAGAAAACCCTTCCACGAATCGTCGATAATAACCAGCTAAGCCTAGAAAGCTACGTACTTCGGTCACCGTCTTTGGTTGCTCCCAACTTTGTATTGCTTCAATCTTCGCCGGGTCAACAGATACTCCATGTTTTGACACCACGTGCCCTAGGAAAGCTACTTCCTCAAGCCAGAACTCGCATTTCTTCAACTTAGCATATAACTTATTTTCACGCAGCCTTTGGAGTACCAGCTTCAAATGATGCTCATGATCTTCACGGCTTTTGGAATATATGAGGATGTCATCAATAAAGACAACAACGAACTGATCCAAATAATCCTTGAATACTCGGTTCATCATATCCATGAAAGCCGCAGAAGCATTAGTCAATCCAAAAGACATGACTAGGAACTCATAATGCCCGTACCGAGTTTTGAAGGCAGTCTTTGGAATATCCTCAGTTTTAACCTTCAGCTGATGATATCCAGAACGAAGATCGATCTTTGAAAAGAATTGTGCTCCTTGTAACTGGTCAAACAGGTCATCAATACGAGGTAGCGGATACCTATTCTTAATAGTGACATGGTTTAATTCCCGATAATCAATACAAAGTCGCATACTCCCGTCTTTCTTCTTTACAAATAAAACAGGAGCACCCCAAGGAGATGTACTAGGACGAATGAAACCGATGTCCAACAACTCTTGTAGTTGGACCTTTAACTCCTGAAGTTCAATAGGAGCCATTCGATATGGGGTTTTAGAAATGGGCTTTGTACCAGGTTCAAGATCAATAAATAATTCAATTTCTCGTTCCGGGGGTAGACCGGGAAGTTCTTCAGAAAATACGTCAGCAAAGTCAATAACAACAGTAATATTATTCAAATTTGACGTGTCTTTATTCAAATTCATAACATGGGCTAAGAAAGCTTGACATCCGTTTTTTAATAAACGAATGGCTTTATGGCTTGATATAACAGTGATTGATTTTAATGGCTTAGTTGTTTGAATTCGTACAACAGGTTGGTTAGGAATATGAAAATTAACAACCTTACGAAAACAATCAATTTTGGCATGATGAGTAGTTAGCCAATCAATCCCTAAAATCACATCAAAAGCAAGTATCTTTAAAGAGATAAGGTCAACAGGTAAGGTGATGGTGCCAACTTGGATCACACAAGATTTATAACCAGTGGATGTGATGAAAGTTTCTCCTAACGGAGTCTCCACAGATAAATCAAAGTCTAACTTCTCCGGAGTCAAGATTAAACGTTGAGCACAAGCAGGAGAGATAAAAGAATGGGTAGAACCGGTATCTAATAAGGTATAAACTTCGCATGAATTTATGATTAGCTTACCCGTGATCACCTCGTTTGGGTTCCTCGCATGTTGACCAGTCACGACAAACGCTCTTCCAGGAACCGTTGACTTTATCTTTTCTGGGACAGCTTTTTGAGTCACCATCCCCGCTGGACTTGGTTTTGCTATAGTACAATCTCGAGCGATATGTCCTTCCTTTCCACAATTATAACATACCTTAAACTGTTGTGGGCAGTTTGGGCTGATATGTCCTTCTTTTCCGTACTTATAGCATATAATCGGTGGTCGTTCTCCTCCCTTGGAACCAGTTGCTGCTGGTGCTGACGTCTTCGTATTGTCATTGTTGAATCTCCTCTTTTTAAAATCTCCTCCCGACTCGCTTCTTCTATTTTCATAGCCACGATTACCACCAGAGTGGTTGCCGTTCTTGTCTGTATTTTTCTTTCTCCACTGGTTATCATTGTTCTGATGACTGATGTCACCGATATGATCCTGGTTGTGGTCCCTCAGTTGACCGTACTCATTATCTCGCTCTAATAATTGAGCCCTGTTGACAACATCTGAATAGAGAGAAAATTTATGAGAAATGAGATATTGACGTATGTCAGGTTTCAAACCTCTCAAAAACATCCTCGTCATACGTTCCTCATTCTCCACCAAATGAGGTGCAAACCTGGACAACTCTGCAAACCTCGCCTCGTACTGAGACACCGTCATGTTATTCTGCTCCAGTCTAATAAACTCTACCTCCTTCATATGACGAATACTTTCAGGAAAGTACTTGTCATTGAACAGTTTCTGAAATGTCTCCCAAGACATGCTGAGTGCGGTTGGATGGGTACGCTTCACAGACTCCCACCAGTAATCTGCCTCGCCACGGAACATAAAGGTGGCGAATGGAACCTTCTGTTCCTCCGTGCATCCCAAGACATCGAATATCTTGGTAATTTGCTTGACCCACGTTTCCGCCATGATCGGATCCGGCTTTCCCTTAAATTCTGGTGGTCCCAATTCTTTGAACTGTTTGACTGTGACAAACCGTGAATTGCTATCATTTCCTCCTGTATTTTGAACACGAGTCTCCCTTGTCTGGTTTTGCATGAATTGCAAAAAACTTCTAAACATTCCATCATTCATCATCTGCTCATTGGTGTTGTTCACAGGAGGAACATTGTCAGCCTGTTGCACGTTCTCCTCGTTGGTCAGCACCGGTGTCTCCACGGTCTCATTTACTCCACTGTTAACATTCTCAGTCGACATTCTCAAATACTGTCATAAAACAAGGGTTAATTAAATAAATTAACAAATCACATAATACCCCTATATTATGACTGACCAATAAATAAGCTTAGGTAGGACACACTAGGGAAGGATTCGTCTCTCCCCTCCTAGTTCTATTCCCCGATCTCCGCCAGAGATCATATCCCTAAGCTCTGATACCAACTGTGACGCCCCCAAAATAGGTATACAACACCCATTCTGAGTCGCCAAAATACATGGTACAGAAACAACTACATCTTTATTATTACAACACAAGAACTGTGAGTTTAAATACAAATATTGTCATTTAGACAATAGCCACACTCAAATAAGTTCTCATTACAATTATTGATAAATTATTTCACAAAAATGGTGAGGACTACTAAAGTAACTTTTAGAACCATCATTCCATACCCCGACTAGTACTCGCTACATTCTCGCCTCCTGAGAAAAATGGAACAAAAAGGAAAAGGGTGAGCTCAACTAGCCTAGTAAAGAACATTATGACTAAGATAATACAGAACAAATTATCGTTAGTCTTCAACAGGGAAAAATCTAATAGAATACAATAGACAACAAGTTTTAAATCAATAACTGCAGCGGAAACAACAAACTATTAGAAGAGTCAAGTAGAGAATGAGTTCTACTATCTTCTAAGATTTAAAAGTCCATCATCAATATTTTATCCCTGTAACAACAATCAATAACCATCTTTAATCAAATATTCATCTTTGCACTACAGGCCAAAGATATTCATTTGTATCACCAGTCGGTCATGTTCATCTCAACACCTGTTCATCTTTGCACTACGGGCCAAAGATATTCATCAGTTAATCATTCATCTTTGCACTACGGGCCAAAGATATTCAGTAATATCATCATTTAGGACTGAGGATGATGAAAAATATCTTAAAGAAAACGAATCCAGTGAAACAAAATAACAAATACTAAGGATTCGTATTTCGATTTATCCATGTCCAAAAATACCTTATAATTATTCATAGTGAAGTATAATTCAAGAATGATCAAAACATGGATACAATCAAAGCTAGTACCCAGAATAGATATTTTGGACGAAAAGAAGAAAATTTTATTTTTCGGTGAATAGTAACTCGTGAATAGTAACTCATGAATAGTAACCCCGACGTGAAAAGTTCTAAATTTGATAAAAATTTCTAACCAATATTTTGGCATAATGATATTGAAGAAATAATATCATTTTTGAATAAAATAACATCCCTTACCTCGTAAAGACAGTATTCTGGTCGGAATACCGGTATAAGGCTGAAAGACACTTGCTCTGATGAATAGAAACTCTCAAAGTATCTAAATACTCACAAAATACACTCAATAATCTAGAGAGAGAAAAAGAGAAAACTTGTTTCTGGTGTGATTTTCAATTCTAACTTAGCCCTCTATTTATAGGAAAATTAACACGCCGAAGCAGACTTAACCTGCAACCTGATGGCTTTACCTGCTACTATTCCCACCCACCACATTTGAATAAAAATCTCAGCACATTTCTTCACCAACCAAGAGTGGGGCCCACCAATTCTAGAATTTTCTACCAAAATGATTAACTCCGAAAATTCAACAATTTCTGAACCAGTCATCTCGTAAAATTCATAATAAATCATACGTTCATTTTTAACGGTTCAAAATTTGTGGACATATACTCAACTTATATATGTATAACATATCCAAAAATTACCACGATCCAACGGTCGGATTAAAAATTATAACCCCCGCAAAATATCTCAAAAACCCTGATTTTTAATACCTCCATTCCGACAAAAATACTGATAAAAACCTCAACATTAACTCCTTCATTTTTAACCACAAAAATATATCCCTCATTTATATCCACAAAAATAAATATTTCCTTATCATATGAATCAATAATTAATTATTCATAAATAATATTACAGAATCATATTTATGACAACCAGGCCGTTCCCAGGAAAGAGGGGGCTTTCCAATAAGGATTTCTCCTTACTGGCGCGCAATTAGATGACCAAACCTCTCCTTAGACAGAACTTTCTAGACATTGCCAATAATGTTATCTAATAATATTATTCAAATAATATGAATTATTGATCTGATAATGGGAAATACTGTGTAGTGACAATTATTGAAACAACAGTAATATAAAATATCAACGCAGCAATTATTGAATCAATAAAATAAAATACTAAACAGTAATTACTGTAACCATTATTGAGTAGTGCCTTCTTACGTAAGAATCAATAATTGGTGCAATACAGTGTGCTACTGTGTAACAACGTGTATTACTGTGTTTTAACCACCGGGTATTCCAACAGTATTAACGGTAACAACTACGCCGTTATTAATAAAAAACATATACTTGTCGTTTTCTTCATCCAATCGCTTTCCGTTATGGGGCCCACAAAAGACTGCGCCGTCGTACGAATATTCCCCGACAGGAAGAATATTCCACGACCAAACGAATATTCCCCGACAACAATGAATATTTTATAACCACCTACTTATTTGAAATATTTGCGCATTTTACCCATAACTAACCACATTAATCAATTTAACACTTACTATTTCAAAATAATAAATAGAGAGAATTTAAATTTTATTTATTAATAATTTGGGGTCTTACATTGAAAATAATAAATTTTATAATTAATAGTACTTTTATAATATTTATAATTATATTGACATAAATTAAATAAATTTATATCAATTTTAAATTTGAATACATTTGAAATTATTTTTTTTTTTTAAAAAGTCAATATTAAGTTTATAATTTGAAAATGAAATAGTAAAAAAATGTCAAGATGTGTATGATTGATGAGTTATCCACTTAAATAAAAGTGTGAAATGTCATTTTATATATATAGAGAACGGTCTTTTGATTCCCTCACACTGGGGAGTAAAATTATATATATGGATTAAAATAAAGAGTTATATAAGGATAAAGAAACTGTTGGATAATAATTTGTTAATTTATTCTTCAAAATTGGGGATAGAGAGTTGATTAGAAAAACTGTTATTAATGCTCTAAGGGAGGTCAAGGCACCAATCCCTAACATACTCTTTTTTGTCCGACTATACCTGTCCTAAATAATTTTTTATGATTAAATTGATCGATTTTATCATGAATAATTTTAAAAAATATATTAAACATTTTGAAATCAAATAAGTTAACTTTAATAGTATATTTGATGTATTTTGTTATGATAATAATTTTCTACCTATATCTATTAAACTTAAAAATAAATTTTAATTTTAAATATGATTAGTTTGACTATAAAAACAAATAATATCATTTTTATATTAGTACACATACAAAAAAATTCTGACTTAGTGAAATAAAATTATTGCAATTATTGATGGAGCTAGTTATTATTTGTGAGTAATTGTAATATAAGCTATAAAGTTGAGTAGAGGGCATTTGGTCTGTGGAAGGAAGCTTTGTTCCAGCCTTCATTTTTCGAATTAAAATTGAAGCCCAACTCAACCACTTTCATCTCCTGGTACGCAAGTACATAAGTATAGGAAAAAGTTTTTTTTTTTAAAAAAAAAATTTATATTATTGAAAGAAATCTATAGTCCAAAAGAAATGGAGTAAGATATTTGAAGTACGTACAAAGTACAAACCAATAACATTAAGTAAAACAAAAAAAATTACTACCTCCATTTCTTAAAAATTACTTTTTTAGACAGAAAAAATAAATTAGTTTCAATTTATTTGTGGTTTACAACTTTCTAGGAGAAAACATTATTTATTTTTCTATATCACCCCTAATTTTTTTTATTGTCCCAAGAAAATTTCTCTCTTTAGTAGTTTTTAACTTCTCATAAAGGGATAGTGATATAATTTCATATTAATTTTTATTATTAAATGATACTATTAAATTACTTTCTTAATTTATATGTATGAAACTAAAACGACTATTATTATAAAATAAAAATAATAAATATAAAGATTTAATTTTCTTAAAACAAACATCCATAATTGCTCGTTGAATTATTACATTCACCTCCTCGATGATACAACAATGCTACTATCACATAAAAAAAAAATTCACATAATGCTCACATACACACACATGCATACTGTGAGTCCCCGCCTAATATGTGGGGCCCACAAATATATATATGTGTGTATATGAGCCACTATTATGTGATAGTAGCATTATTTTTTGGATAATATGCGTCTTTGCCCGTTGAGATGTGACCATTTCCTGCATCAAGTTGCTCTAAAAATTGTACTCCTTGCTCAAATTAATGATAGTAAAATCTTAATAAAACGATGTAATTAAGATTAAAATTTTCAATTTTGAGTTTTATATTTATATAAAAAATTAATTATAATTTTCATATAAAATTATATCATTTTAATTTTCAAACTTCATTAAAATATGTTTTAAATTACTTTTTCTCATATATATTGACTTATTTTATAAAAACTCGCTTGAGTTTTTTGAGTTAAATTTGGATCAACCTCTGAACTACTCGGATAGATTACAACCCTAAATTATAAATAATAATATGCTATCACAATTATATTAAAATAACTTTTTGAAAATGAAAATATTCCAAGTTTTTATTTTTTTTTGTATCTCAAAAAATTTGTCAAATAATATGATATTATTACATTTATTTAATAAAATCTCTTATCTATTTGGATGTGAATGTTCTTATTTAAATATCTTGTTCAGACAACTGAATTTATGTTCTTAACAGATTATGTCATAAAATATATTTTAACTTATTAAATATTACTTACATTATTATTTTTTTAAATAAAAGTTAGTAGTCTACTAATTTACTTGTAAACCCAACAAACCCAATAAGTTCAACTCACGCGTCAAAGGCTATTTCAGTCAATCCATATATAGTAATCCCGCGTCGCGTCCGTTTATATTTACTATAGTACTAGTACTTACAAGTTACAAGTATTATCAAGGACTAATTATGCATCAGGACCTTAAACTTTAGGGTATTAATTTTTTATATTAAAAAGGATAAAATTATCATTATATTAATTATTGATGATTATGAAATAATAAAATTTTAATTAGTATTACATTTATATATTTTAAAATATTTATCGTTATATTGATTATTGATGATTTTTTTAAATTTAGTTTGTAATTAATTTAAATATATTTTAAAAATTAATAATAGTCTTAAATTTATCTTTATTGATATAAAACATTAATAAAATAAATATTAAAATAAAATTTAATATTACACATAAATATATTTTAGTCATATTTCACTATCATGTTATTAATTTTTGATTAGACATAATAAAATAAAATAAAAAGTTTAATCTGTTAATTGAAATATGCCTTAATCCCTTTGTGTAAACCTTCTTTGAGATGAGATTGAGAGTCTGAGACCACAGAAATTGTAAAGAATCTTCTCTCCCCCACCACTCTTTTGCCAAGAACCTTCCTTCCTCTCTCCCCTTCCAATATTACTCCTTTCTCTTTTGCCAAGAACCTTCCTTCCTCTCTCCCCCTCCAATATTACTCCTATCCTTTCTTCTCTCTATTCCCACCAAACCAAACTCACTCACCCCAACAAACATTTCTTAATTTTTCTCTATAACTCTACGTACATCTCTCTCTCTCTCTCTCTCTCTCTCTCTATATATATATATATATATATATAGCTGAATTAAACCCAGAAAAGAATACTTACTTACAATGTCTTTGAACGAGATAAACGATCATACTCAATGGGAAGAAAATGGATCAAAGAGCAACAACAGCTACGTACTCAGCGGCAAAATAATGCTTAGCGCAATCGTCATTCTTCTTGTTGTTGTCACCTTCATGATCGCTCTCCATATCTATGCCCGCTGGTACCTCCTCCGCGTCCGCCGTCGCTATCTCCACCGCCGCCGCATCCGCCGCCAACGCGCCACCCACATCGTCTTCTACGTCGACCCCAACAACCCCAACGCCGCCGCCTCTGCTTCCGTCCCCACGCGCGGCCTAGACGCATCCGTCCTCGCCTCCCTCCCGGTCTTCGTCTACTCCTCGCTCACCCACCCTGACGGCCTAGATTGCGCTGTGTGCTTATCGGAATTTGAAAACAATGAAAAGGGCCGAACTTTACCGAAATGCCACCACAGCTTTCACACCGAGTGTATTGATATGTGGTTTCATTCTCACTCCACGTGCCCAATTTGCCGGGCCCCGGTTGAGGCCGTAGCTCCGGTTGAGGCTCCTCAAAATAACAATAGGTCCGAATTGGTGGTATTCATTAATGAAGGCCTCGGTAGTGAACCCGCCGGTTCAAGTTCTGGGGTTCGCTTGTCGTGTGATCCTATCGAGGGAGGAAGTATGGGTACGACGTCGTTGGCGGATCGGAGGAAGGGTATGGACCTGGTGGGAGTGAGAATAGAGGTGCCGAGGAGAAGTGACTCGGTGGAGGAGTTGCGACTGAGCTCACCCGCGAGTCACGGGTATAGATCGCCTGGGAATCGGTTGCAATCGTTGAAGCGGATACTGAGCATGAACAGAAAATCGGTGACTGTCTCGCCCTCGTCTGGAATTGGGCCGAGTTGTGGGAGTGTGGGTGGTGAGTTAGATGTCGAGTTAGGAAAGTATGAGTCCACATATGAGCAAACCCGGTCTCCGACACCGAGGTGAGAATCGCAAAAATAGATATTCTGACCATCATACTCTTGAGGTTTGATGACAGTCAGATGTTGGACGCGTGGCGAGAATCCATCAATTGCTGCCCAAAACTAGGGCGTCTAAATTGACATTAAATGTTGACTTTATGAAAATATATACAATTTGTTCTTTTATTTTGTACATTACTTTTTTTTTTACCCCTTTTCGGTCTACTACTGGTTGACTGTAAATGAGGGTTAGTGCTTTGCTTGCAAGTCTCAACTCTTAAGTCGAAATATATTCATTAACCAAAAAAGAGAGTCAATTATTATACATGTCATTAAAAAATATTATTAATTTTAATATTAAATAATTAATGTTAGTGTGAAATTTCATAACTATCCGTGCACTAGTTAATTATTCTTCTTCCTCTCTCTCAATTATTTTATTAGGGATAAAGTAGATAATGATTAATTTTTTAAAAATATATATAAAATGTCTTATACAGTAAAATTTCTATTTAAGAATAAATTTAGGATCAAATTATTTGTAATCTAATTGAGAGGTTATTACTAAATAGAGGTATTGGTACAAAATATTTTTTGAACACCCAAAAATATCCATTTTAACAAAAATATAAATTTTATAACAAAAATTAAAGAAAACATAAATTATTTAGATTTTCAAACTAGGAAAATGTAGTCTTTTATAGGAAATATAATTTTTTATAGGAAAATGTGGTCTTTTATAGGAAATATAGTCTTTTATAGGAAAATGTAGTCCTTTATAGGAAATATAGTTTTTTATAGAAAAATGTAGTTGTTTATAGAAAATATAGTCTTTTATAAAAAATGTAGTCTTTTAAAATTAATATTGTCTCTCTCTCTCTCTCATATATATATATATATATATATATATATATATATATATATATATGAAATTATTACTATATAGAGGTATAGTTTCTTAATATGGGACTTAAAAAGTATATAATATATTATAATTTAGAGGTTATTCTTATTTATAACTGGCCCAAATTGGGACTAAATTTTTTTATAATATTATAGAGATTATTCTTATATAGAATATTCTTAAATAGGGTTTTACTGTATTACGAAACAAAAGTTTCTCCTAAAATAACTTATGTACTGGAAAGGAGGGAGTATTGTGTAGTTAGTGATTGAATAAACAAATTGTTGCATATGGAACATGGGTTGGGTACATTATTGGGACAATTATATTAATTATGGCTCATGGACAAAACACATGGTGTTATGGTTAAGTGGTTTACTTTAAAATTAAGGTCTAATACTGAACTTTTAATTTTTATTTATTTTGGAAGTTGTCTTCTCAATTTTTTTTAATTAGAAGATTAAATTTTTATTTTTATTTTTATTTTGGGGATTGTCTTCTCAATTTTTTTTATTAGGTGATTAAATTTTTATTTTTTTATTACGTCTAATTGATAGTGTAATGTCAGAAAATTTATGACATGACAACATGCGACTAAAAAATGTTTGTGCAAAATTGAGTCTCATTTTAATATTTATTTAATTAATTTTTTATGCCAAAAAGGGTAAATATAAGACAAGTATTAATTTTATCTTAAAAAGTTGTCATTAAATTTACTTAAAAAAATTAAATTTATCAAAAAATTAATAATTTTCCAAAAAGGATAAAATTTTCATTAAATCTACTTTAAAAAATTAATAATGGTGTTATATTAAAATAATATTGATAATAATATACTTTAAAATTAATAATGATTTTATATTTACCCTTTTTGATACAAAAAATTGAATGAATAAATATTAAAATGAGACTTAATACTACACATAAGTATTCTTTTAGTCACGTGTCGCTGTCCTGCTATCAATTTTCTGACCTGACATTATCAATTAGACGTAATCAGAAAAAATTAAAAGTTTAATCGCATAATAGAAAAAATTGAGAAGACAATCTCCAAAATAGAAAAAATATTAAAAGTTTAATCCATTGAGAAAACAATCCCCAAAGTGAAAAAAAATTAAATACTTTCCTGCTTATCAAGGGCTGCTTTAAAAACTTATTTTATTCAGATTCGATTATTATAAAGTTAACTTGATAGTAAGTTTGTTAATTGACCAATACAGTGCTGATACGGAAGAACAGACCACCTCCCGGCTTACGTGTCGACATTGTATTGGTTGATTAAAGTAAACTTTATGCTAACCACTCCTATTTTATCGAATCTCAAAAGTGTTTCAAACAACAGTGAATCAATTAAATAAAATATTATAATATAATTATTAATGACATGAAATATATTTAATGAACATAATGCTGCAACATTGTTTAAAATCTTAAAACGTTACCCTTATAAAAAGAGTTGAGTTTAACTAAGTCAATTATAAAAGAAAGTAATAAATCCTAGTAGAAAAAAAAGGGGAGCTTTGACATTTTCACAAATTTAGTTGAGCATTCATAAATTTATATCATCGGAGAAGGTTACGTTTTCAACTTGAATTAAATTTGAGTCAAGAAAAAGAGTCAAGAAAGACAACCCCATGACCAGAGAAAAAGACGGTCAATGCCCAGAAAAAGTGGGCATGAGCTAGTGTTATGAATTTGGTAAACAAAACTCCTACCCTACAACCCTAGCTTGCTATATATATATATATATATATATATAGATAGAGAGAGAGAGAGAGAGTCAGAGTAAACAAGTAGAGTTTGGATTAGATGATTTCAGTTGACTCGTTACATCGTTCTACTACTTACGTGCCTCGTAATTCCTTTTTAAAAAAGTTTTTGTGTGCTACATCATCAACTTATAAATGCAGTTATTAGGAAGTTGAATGTGATTGAGGTGGCCAAAAAAAAAGACCAATTCTACATTGATTAAGAATGTTGTCTTGAAATATTAAAAGTACATTGAGGCAATGAATTAAAAAGGGGAAAAGAAAAACTAGTAGTAGTATTGTTTGTCTACATTGATTCGATTGTAGGATAAAAAATTACTAAAAAAAATAATTTACAAAAATGAGGAGCTGTTGATTTCCCATAAAAAGAAGAAGGGACATCATCACCTACCTACCTTGGCCTTGCAGAATGCAGGCCAACAAATTTGAACCTCCTTTTCTTCTTGCTTTCAGGACTCCACCTGGCCCTTCCAACTTTACCTCCTAGCAACTTGCCATTCATTTCCGATGATCGAAGCTGCACTTCTTGTCGTCTCTTGGCATGCCTAAGGACTCGAATATGGAAGGGTTTACCAGCAGTGTAACATGCCTGCTCATCAACCCTCTGCAGATCAACATTTCCGTTGTTCACCTAGAAAGGATTAATGGGAGTTACTAATTTCACCCACCCACCACCAATTCACATTAACTATTCTATTACTATGGACACCACTCCCAAATTTCAACAGGGGGGATTACCAACTGCAAAAGTGCAGAAAATGTTCGAGCAACATCGTGCTTCTCTTGTCCCCTCACCACATCTGTGAAGGACATTGCATTTTCACCCACGGACAGCTTATCCAAAACTTTTTCCCCATATTCATGTATATCAAAGGGTGGTAACGAGTCCTGTCAGAAAAAAAAGGTAATCAATTGTTTAAATTACTAGGAAAGAAATAACAAAAACTTATAATCAATTCCAAGCCAAAGTTGGACATATATTGAGAGAGAGAGAGTAAATGGACACACTTGCTCTTCCAAGGTTTGCTCAATTCTCTGTTTCCATGTCGACACCCGAGTGGCCAATTCAGTCTGCTTCTCGGTTTCAGAAATGCTAGCAAGAAGAGAATCCTAAATAAAGGAACATAGGTCACTAACTATAACAACCTTAGTCGAGAAAGTAAACCCTAATGAACTATTAAAAAAAAAAAAATTTGGTTCAAGCTAACAATATAACACATTGGCTTGAAATTCTTTTTAACTGATTCAGGAATTTGTACATCTAAATGCACGGTATGAGAACCATTTTGGCATATGGTTCTCACTTTTAGGGATTGCAGTAGATAATTCCTGAGATATTCAACTGAAATAAAATGTACCTTACAACCAAAAGAAGCGCAGTGTCACATTGAAGAGACAGAATGCTGGAAGAATCAAGTTAAACCCACCATAAAGAGTCAGCATATTATATGTCTCAACATTTACTTTTATTTCTTGGTGGAGCTTACACACAGATAGACGCACCTACGTGCTGACCTGTTTAGCACCTGCACCTCATTTGAGGAAGGAGGTACTACTTGATCTCAATTTTAAATTCATTTTAGGTGTCTCCTTTACTTTTTCTTGATGTCCCAAAGCTGTGTTAACTTCAAATTTTCAACCTACTTAAGATCTATTTACATTAAACTTTTAACTTGTTATAATTACAACTTTGTAGCGGCAGAGTTTCTTGCCACATAATTCTCTTTCATATATTCAAATATGGAGATGGGGGACATGGGCATAAGCATGGAATTTTGTATAATATATACATCAATCTTATCGTTTCTTGAATATCCAAAATTCAAGTGGAGACATCTAAAATGGGATGGCTGATGAAGAGCAAGAGTGGAAATACATGTTAAATGAAGTAATGCAATTCAACAAGTTATTTCTAATATAGGAAAAATGCAAAGTTAAAGAACACTGTCCATACGAGGTGAGAGCGACAAAGATCTTCAAGGTTCGCATCAGGAGTTGGATCATCATGCCCATAAGCTTGATCAGTGTTAAAATGAGCACTGCCATCATCGTGCTGCATAAATATGAAAAAATGAATAATTAAACAGAAACTCACTACTTGGTTGATCCCGCAACATGACTTTTATAAAAACCAAATTAATGTTACTCTGCCTAACCATCATAGGGGGAATACCTACATCTTCATTCATGTATGTACTCTCTGGCATGTCCAAATCAGGTGGTTCAGGCTCGGCGTCCCCACTATTACATCCACTGTCTTCATTGTCATCCTTCAGATTAAAACATGCATCAAAATTTCCGTGCTCTCCTAGAACAAGAGATTGTCGCAGCTGCAAATAGAACTTCAGTACTACAAAACTTAGGCAAAATATTAGAATATATTTGGTTCTGCTAATTGCTCCTATGAAATTTGAGTCTTTGACCATAAAGCTATGAACCTTTTACTTTTCAAAATGAAAAAAAGGCAAAATATACTAAACAAAAAAGTAACCTTTTCATATAATGGAGGAGATCGTGATTCCTGTTGTCTTTCCAGAGCACGACAATGCGACTCCCATATTTGAGAGAGATCTGAACTAATGGTACCATGAAATTGGGCAAGAGGAAATTCTGTAGTTATTGGGACTTGTTTATTGGAGTTTAACACATTCCTTCCATAGGCGTTCACTGCTTGGACGCAAGATGAAGAAGTCAGACATATAAATTCATGATGAAAAGAGAGAATGAATCAAGACAACAAGAAGCTTAACAACCTTTTCTAAAAGGTTTAACTTTTAAATTCCCAGGTTCATGGGGATTGAAAGGTTTCCAAGGATCATCGTCATCTGAATCATCCAAATCCCCAAATCCTGAATACCCACCGTCCATTTCAAATTCTGTATTGTTGTTTTCGGGAATATCACAGGCAGGAGAGTGAAAGTTTTTTTCAGGAAGATTAAATTCAAAGCCATGATCAGTGCCAGGAGATCGATTAAGATTTGCATCCTGGTTGTTTCCAACAGATAACTTATGGACAGATCCCCCAGATTGTCTAGTGGGGGACTGAAAGCTCTTGTGATATTTAGAAGGCATAGAGCTGCCTCTGCCGACTCTATTCCGCCCTTTGACCAGTTCATCATCCCTCATTAGAAAATCATCAACTGCTGCTGCATCACACGAGTCTAGTAAAATAAAATCCCGGTAGAGATTGTTTGTGGACAACTGGAACCTCAAAAAGAAGAAAGAAAATCAAAATGATACTCCCTCCCTCCCAAAAACAAGAGGCCACTTAGACTGAAAGGGCAGGTGTAATATCAACATAATTATTTTACAGTGAAGATTAACACTATGGTACCAGATAGGACTCTAATTCCCTGCCATCACCACTAGCATCTAAGCAATCACCTTCAAGCAAAACAAGATCTGCAGGGGGCTTCACAAAGTAATCTAAAGTTGCATCTCCAGATGTTGCACTATCCAGGGTGTTCTTCGCTTCCACTGCAGTGGAAAATAATTATGGCCAGGCAATGCACTGTAAGTCTGTAAGTCTATACTCTATACTAAAATGATAAGCATAGTAACATGTACCTGGGATATCATCTAAGCCCCAAAATGGATCATCTTCCTCATCAGGAGCAGTAGGCGCACCACCTTCATCTGGTTGCACACATGAATTCTCTGGTTGCTCAGGCTGGCTGCTCACATATTACATCAAATATAAATTGTCAACATATATGATTATTTACTTACTCTAATTTACTTCATTACCAACTAAGGTAGTTAAAATCTTTGAATGTGCTTGATTTTATACTATTATAGAGCTAAATATACAAGTGCACAGCATAAGTGCCAATTCTTAGTTTTGTAGAAAATATTATAATTTATACATAAACAGAGGACTTTGATTTTCTAAAAATAACCAAGTGTCATGACCAATGTAAACCATAGTTGTCATGGTGTCGCCTAGGCGACGACTAGGCATCCTGGCATTGGAGTAGGGCAAGACAACGCCTTGGACTCCGAGCCGCCAAGGCTCACGCATTGGTAGTGGGTCCAAATTAAGTGATCAAGTCATTTTTTACCATAACACATCATAACCCTATGAACTTTTTCAATTACCCAAGTAACCTAACTCATGACCCTACTCCTTTGAATGAGAGTGATGCTCAAGAGGGAGACGGAATTGACTTCAAAGTTGATGACTTTGCTTGAGTTATGACTAGAGACATTAGAGAGTGTAGACATTATTTAGTGTATATTAAATTTTATTGTGCAATATACTTTTAAAGTAAAATAAATAATGTATAAAGTGTATATTGTTAACAACTTGTCGCCATACGGACACCATAGTGGACGCTTTATCGCCTAGGCGTCCTGGCAGTCAACTAATGTCGCGTCCCGCCTTGGTGTAGTGACAACCAAGGGTGGAGTCAAGAAATTTTTCCTTCCTGGGATACCAAATTGAGTGTTGGCCACTAGAACGTCATGAAAATAGCCCTCGTCGACGCTTACAAACCAAGTGTTGTCAAATGGTATCGGGGTTTGAGCTTAAAATAACTCGTTGCGGTGCCTTTTCGGTGCCATTTCAATTTCTCAAATAATAACAAACTACTGCATGCCAAACACCCCCCAACTTGCTCAAAAACCAACGTTTCCCTCTCTCGAGACTTTTATCGAATACCTTGAGGGCGTTGTTTTATAGCCCCTTTCTCTCCCTTGTTTGAATGTTCAATAACAAGTACACAAGCACCCACCAATCATATATATAATAACAAACTTGAATAGACTAAATTAAGCCCTAATCACCCCAAACTGTCAAAACCAAACTTTATCCAACTAATTGTAAAGTATCTGTATTCCTGTTTTGAGAACGACGAGAAGTAGATCTGTTGTGTGAATTTGTGTGTTTCAGAATTTCTTTTAAATGAGTACATGGTTTACATATTCAAAACCTAAAAATTATACATGTCTAAATTATTAATTCCAAAAAGATTAGCACAAATTTCTCAAATAAATATATGCTTAACCAAAAATGAAAAATTAGTGTTCAATTAATTAGTTAGTGTATGTACTTACAATTACCCGCAAGGAAGAGGCTAACCGCACAAGCAGCTGGAAGAGGCGGTGTGTCCAGCCCAAAAACATGTCGAAAATTATGGCCACGGGCGGCGATGGGTGGCTCTGAAACCAATTGAGCATAGGATTGTAGAGCTCTCCCAAGGCAGCCATCATAACACTGAATGAGCCGACCGGGAGGTCTTTCACGTTTTCAACGCCTGCCGGAATTGATGGGCTCACCGAAAAAGGTA
This sequence comes from Panax notoginseng, assembly GCA_016801055.1. Lineage (NCBI taxonomy): Eukaryota > Viridiplantae > Streptophyta > Magnoliopsida > Apiales > Araliaceae > Panax > Panax notoginseng. Next base: position 155,085,287 of record CM029023.1, on the reverse strand, counting down.
AGACCAGTGGTTTAATTGATGGGTGTTTTGAAAGAAGCGGGTCTAGGAATGAGAGATTTTTTGGGGTTACGAGAATGGTGATGGTTAAGCCACGGATAGCGAGTTGGTGGGTTAGGTCCAGGAGGGTTAAACTTAGCTGCTGCAGAAGAAGAAAGGAAGAAGAAGGCGGGCGGCGGCAACGGATTAAGGGCTGGGTGTAACTCATTTGGGTTGGGCTTATGAAGATATAAATGTACTAAATATTTGGCAAAAAAATCACCCGGGCTACAACCCACCCTAGCCCAAACGTGGCTCCGCCCGTGGTGACAACTATGATGTAAACTCCAAAACATGCATTTTCTTTAACCAAAAAATATAATACTAATAGTAATTAGTATGAATAAACTTGACGATTCCAAACATGACCAACATCGCTTGGGCCGTCTTCTTGCCAACTATGTAGGACAACCTCATCATCAAGAAGCAACAAAATACTTCAAGCTTATGTTTATTCTGCGAATCTTCGAATATAGCTTTCAAGACTTTGAATGCTGCTCTTAGACTATTAATCCACAATTAAACTATAATAAATATTCTCAAGAACATAAATAATCATACATATCATCTCTCCTATGTTCCTACTTAAAGCATTCTAAATGCCTAATCACCAAACTTGAGGGAGGATTGTAAGAAAATTACTGCACTAGCTACAACCCTTCAAACTCCTTATAGAACCCAGCTAGCAAAATATACTTCCTATCCACACTCATCATCCTATTCTGACATAACTATATAAAGCCATCTTTTCTGTTTTAAAAAAAAAAGAAAAATAAGAACTTTATAAAAGCATAATCTTTTAATCCTACCAACACAATGAATAAAGAAAAAAATAGGGTCGACTTTTATTACAGTACCAAGCTGGGAAAAGCACTTGAAATCATAAATTGCATAGAATGATATTTCTCAGGCAATGCCAAAGTAACAATCTTCATAAAAGTTTCACAAATTGATACAAAGACCATGCAACTCAGAAGTACAGAAGGGGGTAATGTCATTAGGTAAGAAAAAAAGATGCATGGTTTGATATATTCAACAATAATTGACAACCAAAAAAACCATTTTTATAAAACCGATACGAGATCTTCAAAATTATGCGAATAGCAAATACTTTAAATACAAACCCCGAAAAAAAAGGACCATCTTACTAACAAAACAAAAGCTAATCAACATAAAGCTAAAAGATTGTAATTAAAATCAAACCTCTCCTGAGTTACAAACTCCAATGCATGTAAAACCAAAGAATAAAGATATTCCACCTTCCGACTGTACACTTGAATCGATCCCTGAAGCAGCAAAGCAGCTACATTTCCACCAAAAAACAGAAAGCTTTAAAATCAGTACCCTGAAAAAACACTGTAACAACAATCAATCAATAAAAATTGAACCTTCGACGAAATTCACAGAGAGCTGACTGTCATCTTCGCCGGTGATTTCACCGGAACAAATTTTCAAAAGATAATCTTCAAGATTTTTAGCAAGATCGACGGCCCAATTGGATTCTAGGTCACGATGCGGCTGCACGATGTGAAATTTTCCGCTGGCATCACAACTGCTCGGTCCTTCTTGGTTTTGGTTCATCTTTTGCAGACAAATTTCATTTAAAACCTCAATTCTCCGAAATTTGGGGCTGGATGGAGGTAAGAAGAAAAAGGCTTAGGAACTGAATTTAAGCTTCAAGAATTAAACTCAGGGATAAAGTAAGAAAACGGAAGAGTGGCTAAATTGCCAGATAGAGAAAGATCAGGTGACCATTTTCCCGCCTAGATATGGTGGCAAAATTTTCAGAGGAAGATGAAATGGGCTTGGCCTGGTGAAATGTCCTACCTATGGCCCAAATGAAATGGGAGATCATGAAGGGTGAGTTCATCTTATTATCAGAGTATCAGTCAATATATATTCATTATAAAATATACTCAAATCTATATCTTGGCTTGGATCAAATGAAATAATCTGATTTCATTAGATAAAACAAAATTGAAAATGGCTGACTATAACAACCAAATAGTATACACTAAAATGTATAAAAATACATTAATTCAATCTTATTAAGTTTCCATTTGTCTAAGAAAATCAATACCCTCGAACCACATTATACTACAAATGAGAGAAAGATTTATACCTTTTATAGAATTTATGAAGAGGTGTTTTAGATTTTTTTCACAACAAATATTTAAAAGATTTATTTTTTTGAAGCTTTAAGCATGCATGATCTAATGCCCCCTGAAATTCTTGTTATGAAGGGGGTTAAGGGAAGGAAATTTATTGTCGATTCTTCTTTATTTGAATTCATCTTAAAAACAAACAGAAAACCTTAGAAAAAGGTTAAGGTTCAAGAAATGAAATTTTGTAATTTAAAATTTTAGATGTACCCCTTCTTGCACACATAAGCATAGTAAAGTTGAGAAACTCAAAGATTATGTGCACAAAATATTGTGTACAAAGAGTAAGGCTTATCAATAAAAATGTGTAAAATATTTAATGATAGGTCTCGATTCCTTTCTTTTTTTCTCTCTCCCTCTTGGTACTGCGTGTGTACAATTTTTGTGCATCATTTGCATTACTCAATCGTTAAATAGGGAGAAAAAGATATTTGCATGTGAAAGTTTTGAAAAATTTAGATAATGCCTTTATGCTTAAGATACGATGAAATTTCCAAAATATAATGGGCGTAATGGCCCAACAAACTATGAAACTCTCTTAATTTCAGCTACTCTTCTTGATATCTAAAAAAGAATTTGTTATATATGGAGGTGGCTGCATAGTACAATTAGAGACAATAACGTATTCTATATAAATTTAAGAGGTTATATTTTTCATTGCGCTCCGATTGATCCTGATGGGTGTAGGGAGCTGAAGAAGAAGAATGGGTTGAGCAAGAGAGATTTGGGGCAGAACTAACGGATCTCCCCTTTCAGAAATCTGAACTGCTTGCCGCCTGTAACAGTCTCCTTATTATATCATCCAATACCCCCTTTATCCATCATCCCCTCCACTGTCATCATATTCATTTTTGATTTGATTGATTCCCCCTTCTTAACAAGTACTCTTTCGAAAAACCCAATAACAACAATAATTCTTTCTAATCTAATCCGATATATAGAAAGAAATATATTTATATATCTATTATATAGTTTGAGAGACAGAGATCAGAAAAAAGGGAAGAAGAAATGGGAAATTGGGATTAGATTCGATGTGGGTATGAAGAGAAATGAGGTGATCATTTTGGGTTAGTAATGGAAGAAGATTAGATGATATGGACGTGTCAATTCTTCCTTTATGATCGATGTAGTCACGAAGTTGGCTGTTTGATATCATATATATATAAATCATATTACGAATAATAATCTTCTACTACTCCCATTAAGTGATCTAACTGCACAATGGATAGGTGGGAAAGAAAATCATGGATTGAAAGTCCCACGAATCAAAGGAAATAAAAAGACTAATTAATCAACACATAATTTGGAACCTCCCAATAATATTATTTAATAAAACTCATGCATGCGTGAGAGTCAAAAATACAAGAAAACATTCAGGATTCCATCACCTTCAGACACACCAATATATTGAAATAAATTACATCTTCCATTTACACCCTCATCATGCCGGTGTCATAAGGGACGCCGGAAGCCCTGACCCACGTGTCGCCCTGAATGAAAGTTCCAGCCGTAAAACTCAAAGCTTCTTGTGGGCTGATCCTCTTGATACCCTTCCATGTCACCCTCGTGGCCGCGTTTGAACCGGGACCTCTATTTTGATACTCGGCATAGTATGAAGTGTCAATTCCAAAAGTACCCATCCATGGAGACCAACCCTCAGGGACAATGTTGGAATCAATGAAAGATTGCATGATTATGGTCCTTGAGTATTCCTTCCATGGGCGTCCAAGGTAGGACTTGATCGCCGGAACGGTGGCTTTGAATGCGGGCTCTGCCGTGATGTAGCAGTTTTGGAGGACAAGTCCGCCGGTTCCGCGGTGGTCTTTCCTTCCTTGGGCTGTCACCATGCAGGCCTGGTTTTCCAGTGGCTTCCTCACTATCATTTTGCAGTTTTGGAAGACAACGGCAGCGTCACCAAAGATGAAGTCAATGGTGCCGGAGATGGTGCAGTCACGGTAGAATTGGCGGTAGGTGTGGGTGTAGAGGGTATCTTGATAACCGTCCATTTGGCATCGGAAAAAGATTGCCCTATCGGCTGAGACACGGAGAGCCACGGCCTGGTGCTTTGCAGCTCCTGCCGAGTTCTCAAATCCAATGTCCTTGGCCACGAAGCCATCTCCGTTGATTGCTGTTCCAATTCCAGATTAATATAACGTATAAATTAAAACGAGTGTTAGTGTCCAAAAATATTAGATAAACTTAAATCTAGAAATTATTAGTTTACATAATCCAAATTTTCTTTCTCGATTGTTTTCTCATCTATTAGGAGTTATTTATTCTTTGCTTTACTTAATTTTAGAAGTGGATTAATATGTATGATATAAGACATCGGATATATGATATGAAAATACTATTTACGCTATATATTTAAGGATTTTTGATGAATTATATAGTTACGCACCAACTGTTGCAGTTCTGTAGGTGTTGACTCCATCGATGAAGTTCTTGTTTCCGACGATCTTGGTTTTGGTTGCGCCTTGTCCGATAAAGACGACATTATCTACTTTCCTTGGAACCTCAACATACTCCCTGTAAACACCGGCCTTTATAAGGATAACAAAGGGGGCAGTGTTCTTCAATGGGACTTTCTTTAAGGCCTCATTGATAGACTTAAATTGACCAGAACCATCCAGAGCAACCACCGCATTGGGCTTAGGAGTAGCCTGAAGAAGTCTGCGCTGATGATCATTCATCCATCCGGGAATATAATCCGTAGAGAGTAGTTTCCTATTTACTCCGGGGATTTGCAAGCTCGAAAGCATTTTAGTTAACTCAGTTACCATTGCAAGGGCATTACTGGAGAGCTGAGAGGAAGTTTCCAGAAGCTTCTTCATCTTCTCTCCGGCGTCTCCGGTTGTATTTTGGAAAGCATCAATACACGTGTCCTGATAGGTGATCACGCCACTGAGCCATGTCTTGAGGTCAGCAACGTAATCATCGATCTTGGTGACGTCGAAGGCACCAACCTTATCAAAAGATCTCTGGAGATCATCGACGGCGGTCTTCAACAAATCTTGGCAAACGCTGTAGGCCTGTGAGGTCCGTGGATCCTTGGCTGCTTTTTGGAGAGTTTCCGAGTTGCTAATTGCATCAGTCAAGTCTTTTACCGCAACACTGAAACCGACCTTGATGAGTTCCTTGGGGTCGGTTGAGTTTGTGTTAGCAAGACTTTTTTCACAGGCTTCCTTGAAATCAACAGGCTGACAAATGGCTTTGGCATTTTTGTTAGATGTGGTAACACTACTACTGCCACTGCTGCTTGCCTCTCCGGGTTGGGCTTGGTTTACTGTGACCACCACGGCCACCACCACCGCCACTAGGACGACGGAGGAGAGGCCGATTATGGTGACCTTGTTGGCCATTCCCATTTTTCTTGTATTTTTGTTTTATTTATCAAAATATATATTCTTAATTTGGGGATTTTGTTCTCCCCCTGAATGGGAGAGTTTTGTTGGCGGAGCTGTGAGATATCTTTATTGGGAGTGGTTGATACCCCTTGGGCTCTGTTATTTAAAAATGTGGAAATGAAGTTTATTTATAGTGCTGTTGCAACAAGAGAGAAATGAGCGAATAAGAGACCGTTAATTCTGTTAGAGAATGTAAGGCTAAGAGGAGTTTCGACAAAATAGATGGTTATTGAAGGTTTTCTATTTTTGGAAGGTTTGACTTCTTCCATAGGTACGTCTTGTTTGTGCGTCAAACTGTTGATTTATTTTTCCACCCATTTTTGGCTGGCTATATGTCTAGCCTTTTCGTTTTGGTGCAAATAATAATAATTATTATGTCTAGCTAGTTCCTACTAAACCTTAGATCTCCGCATGTGTTGCGTAAAAATCAATTTACAACTATACTAAAGGGATTAGAGGAACATGTTTCTATTTACAATAAGTTTAGGGGACATTATTTTTTTTTGTAATACCTCTCAAAAAATGTATAGTATTTATTGCAATTAAAATTTTTATAAAAAATAATATTTTATGTATAATTTAGATACATACAAGAAACATAATTATACGTATAAATTCTATTTCTTTTATTATCTAAATTATACCTAAAAAATATTACTAAAATATCACTAGAAAAATATCTCCATGGGAGGAGTCTTCTATTTATACTGTACGTAGGTGTCTCATATTTCCATTTTTGGGGTCAGTTTGCATGGAATGTTTCTAGTAACATCTTTTTTTTTGTCCTACTTAGTTGCCACTTGGGAGTTGGGACCTATATATTCTGCAGGTTTCTCTCTTTTTGTCTTTCTCTTGGGAATTGCATTGCATTTTAAAAAGTAATATTCCTTTTATTCTTAAATAAATATCGTTTAAAATTTTTGTACATTGATTAAAAAAATTATTTAATACTAGTATCATTTACTCTCTCTGTTTCTAAAAGATTATCGTTTAAAGTTAATGCACACAGATTAAAGAATATAATTAATACATAGCGAAAATACTATACTACCCTTATTAATTGTCTCAACCAATTATTCCTCTCCCAATGTTTCTTATTCAATTCAACCAATTACTACTTTGATTATAATATTGAATTAAATAAGAATCATTGAGAAAAGAAGAAAGTTTTAAATAGGAGAAAGCTTTAAATAAGGGTAAAATAGAAAAAAAATAGCTAATGCGTATTGATAAATTCAAAACCACAATCTTTTTGGAACAAAAATTACTTCCTAAAACGATAATCTTTTAGGAACGGAGGAAGTAATAATTAAAATCTGTGTAAAATTATATTACTACCCCTTTATAGGAAGTTGAAAACTACTAAAGGGTGAAAATTTCTTAAGACAATGAGAGAAGGTAAGAGTGATATAGGAAAGTAAATAATTTATTCTCCTAAAAAATTGTAAACGACAGATAATTTGTAACAAATTTTTTCTTCCAAAATGTCACTTATTTAGGAATGGAGGGAGTATATATTACTACCTCCGTTCAAAAAATTGTCGTTTAAGATTTAATATTATGGGAAATTGAATTAATTTGTTTGAAATTTCATCACTACCCTTTTATGAAAAATTGAAAACTATTACTACAAGGGAGAGAATTTCTTGGGACAATGAGAGAAGGTAGGAGTAATATAGGAAAGTAAATAATTTATTCTTCTCGAAAGTTGTAAACGATAAATATTTTGGAACAAAATTTTTCTTCTAAAACGACAATCTTTTAAGAACGGAGGTAGTAATTCAAGAAAGAAAATTGTTAAATAAAGTCTCACATTAAAATCAATATTGCCCATATTTTAATTTTTATGCGTATTCATTTTATACTACATGTATGTAAATTCAAGCCAATTTCAACAATGTGAATTGAATATTTTGAACATTATAACCCAAATTTGGTTTTCAAAAAACAACATATAATTAAGCTCGAGAATTATTTACAAAATGGTACATTGATCTCAGTTTTATACTGAAATGAGATGAAATAAACTCAAGATTGACGTTTCTTGTATATGCACAATACATGACATGTTAACACGAATATTTGACTCTGGAAATACTTCGATGGCTCGTAGAATTGGGAGAAAGTATTACTCCCGCTATTTTTAAATTTGATTCTTTAAAGTCAATTTGAAATATTATTAGATTTAAGATTAATATAAGTTAATTTAATTTTAGATAGTTCAATGAATTAAATTATTTTTTAATTTAAAAATATTTTAAACCGACCCGAAAAAGTCATTATAATTAATAAAATCTTATGTACTTTAGAAGAGAATAAGTAAAAATTGATTACAATTACTACCCTTCAAATAGTTATGTGAAATTTTGATTAAAACAATCTTAGCCTGCTAAGCACTAACCCAAAATTTTTAACTACATTTGATCAAGGTTCAAGGCTGGCTCAAACTTATGAATATCAAAGTTTAGTTCATGCCTGTCATACATATATAGTGTTAACGCCAAGTTTCGTCTGCGCGTCTAATCACAAAATTCACGCGCTGAATCCTGCACAATAACAGATCACACAGAAGCTTGACGGCCGTACCGCCGGGGGATAGCTCCAGTGTGAGAATAAGTACAGGCCGTTCACAAGGTTTAACAATGGAGGTTTATATGTTTAGTGCTCAAAGTAGATATTACCTGTTAATTGTAACATTGGCCTTGTATTTATAGAGCTCTCACCACCTTGGTATCCTCTTCTTTGGATTAGAGTAGGACTCCTAAATATGTTAGCTACCATATTTGGGTCCAACACAATCTCCTTAAAAAGTGCAAGTGGAATCCCTTTCCACCACTACATCCAGAGTTACCTTGTTGACGTAAGATTAGGGTTGATACCCTTAATCACGTAAACTCCTTGTCGCACCAACTCTGCATGTGGACTGCTCATACGCTCAGGCCCAAACCAATAGCCAAACCCAACCCTTACGATGACCACGGGCCCCAGCCTATTGGGATCGGGTAACCGACCCCGATCTTACATCTCTGAACATACGAGCCCGACCTCCTTTGACCCGACCCAAGCCTTCAGCCCAAAAGAGGGTCGGGAAAACACTCCCGAACATTGCCCCCAGTCTCTTGTTATAAGATATTTATGACACGAGACTTGAGAGGACATGAATTCTAATAGTCACGCCATAATGATGAGTTGTCTCGGGAACCCAAGCGGTTTCTCCTCGGTCCGCGAGCTGGTACACGTTTTTTCATAACTGGGCCCACCTGCCATAAATAACCGCCTTTGGAAGCCGTGCTAGACGGGCTATATAAGCTCCCCAACATTCATCACCGTCACTTTCTTCGAGCCTTCAATATTTTGAATCTCTGTCAAAATTTTCCGGCAAGGGCGATTTCCGGCGAGACACTCATTTTTCCAGATTTCTTCAGTCCGTAACGTTTCCCCACTAAGTTCTTGTCTTGTACCTTTCTTCCCTTCAAACCACCATAAATGGCTGATTCCAGCGATCCTCGTCCCACACCAGCCACAGCAGCCGGCATTCCCACTCTTACCTCCGGCGACCTTCTCCAAATCGAGCTGGAGGCTGCTCCGGTCGAACTCTCCATGGAGAACGCCGAAACCAGAATTCGCCAACTCTACGCTTCGGAAACCGACTACGCTGTCATCAACACCAAATCTTCCATCACCCACTCTCAACTGTCGGACATCCAAACCTTATTCAACATCCCCAAAGAATACAAGCTTCGGGTTCCCGAGGCCAGCGAGAGGATGTACCACCGACCCGAGGGCGAATGGGTAGCCGTCCATCTGTATGCCCTAAGGTACGGGGTTCGGTTCCCCCTCCACGAATTCATCTCTTCTTTCCTCTGCCTGGTAGGGATCGGGTTCTCCCAGCTGGCTCCCAACTCCTACATCCAGCTGATCAGCTTCATCGCCCTCTGCCAGGAGGCTGGCATCACCCCCGGGCTGGACTTCTTCTTCGTCCTGTTCTCAGTGGGTCGGTCAAAAGAGCCCGGCCTTCGCCATCTGAACCGTGTTCCTGGACGGGACACCTTCGTGAAGACCCCATCCAGTAACAAGGGGTGGCATTCACAATGGTTCTTCATGAGGGGAACTGATCTCAACCTTCTCCCCAACTGGGCCGGTCCCGAAGACGTCCCCATGAAGGTCAACAAATTTCCGAGGAGTCGTTCGGCAGCCTTCAAGAAGTTTTACGCCCTTCTGAGGCAGACTAACTGGGGCCTAGGAATCGTGTCCAACGAATCCTGGCTCTACGAACACGGCTGTAAGTTAACCTATCCAACCTTGTTTTCTTATTCACCCGATCTTTTGCTTCGATTTTCATAATGATCCTTTTATTTTATGTTGTAGTGACCATCTTCAAGCCAAACAATACTGAAGAGGCTCTGTCCCCACTGCCGATCCTCGTCGAGCCAATCCATCTCCCAGCCGCTGATGACTCTCCTTCAGACGAGACTGTTCTAATTGCCGAAATGTCTGTCGGTTCATCAACCGGCCCTCTTCCCGAACCTTCCAAGGCTGATGCTTCCACGAAAAGTGTGTTGCAGATGAAGGGGGCCGACAAGATGGCTTTGCTAAAGAAGTCAAAGAAAAGATCTTCTGTTCGAGCTCCCCCCAAGGCCATCGTTGCGGCCCCGCCGAAGCCTGCTCTGAAAGCAACCCCTCCACCTCCGATCATAGTGACGGTGGCCGAAGATTCGGAGGGTACTGAAGATCAGCTTCTGGAACCCGCTTCGAAGAAGCCGCGGTTGGTCGAGGGGCCCTCCCAAGCTGAGGAGGTCGTTGCCCCGATCAATGCTTCTTCCCCGAAGTCCAAGGCTAGCTCTTCCGGAGGATCCCCAACTACCTGCTGGCCGAAGAGCCCAGCCGACAAATTCCCTTTCCATTTGCTTGATCAATTCAGGCTTTCCGGTGATGATGAGCGGTTCAAGAACTTTTCGTCAGAGGATTTTCTGGTTACCTATCTCCGAGCCCAGACTCAGGTATTTATCCTCAATTTTATATATGTCTTCATTTGTTTCTTTGCTGTCTGACCAATTCGCCTATGTATTTAGGCCAACGCCATCCTCGCTCGAGCTATTGCTCCCCTTGCCCGATCTACCAAGAGAGAGATCCAGCTAAGAACCGACGTGGAGCTTCTCCAAGCCGAATTATCGGGTCGGGATTCGGAGCTGAAGAGGGAGCGGGATCTCCATGCTGATACCCGTAATAAAGTATCCCAGGCTAATCGCCGGATTGCCGAACTCGAAGAACAAAATTCCCTACTTCAACAAGAGTTCGTCGGTCTCAACGATCATGCCAAAAAGCTGGTGCAAGATAAGGAACTTCTGGTCGAAGAGAATAGGACCTTGGTGGGAAACCTTCAGGTCATCGAAGGGAAGTTCGCGGGGGTTCACGCTCAGCTGAGTAACTTGATCCACGCGAACAACACTTTGATGGCCGAACAGGCCATCATCAAACAGGCTGCCATCAGAGAATACGAGGAATCGCCTGCCCTGACCGATAAGATTATGACTGTAAGACCCCGAATTTTATGAAATAAAAGTATTCAATTTTTCTTATAATTACTATTCAGTAAATGGTTAAATTGATAAAAGTTTAAAGTTATGGGTGAAATATGAACTTTTTTTCAAAATAAGTAAGTGGTTATAAAATAATCATTGTTGTCGGGGAATATTCGTACGACGGCGCAGCTATTTGTGAGCCCCATAACGAATAACTGTCGGGTGAAGAAAACGACAAATTTGAGTTTTTACAAATAACGGCGTAGTTGTTACCGTTAACACTGTTGAAATACCCGGTAGTTAAAATACAGTAATACGCGTTATTGCACAGTAGCACACGGTATTGCACAGTATTTTTGAAATTATTGATTCTTACGTAAGAAAACACTACTCAATAATTGTTACAGTAATTACTGTTCAATATTTTATTTTATTGATTCAATAATTGCTGCGTTGATATTTTATATTATTGTTGCTCAATAATTATCACTGCACATCATCTCCATTATCAGATCAATAATTCATATTATTTAGAATAATATTATTAGATAGCATTATTGACAATGTCTAGAAAGTTCTGTCTAAGGAGAGGTTTGGTCATCTAATTGCGCGCCAGTAAGGAGAAATCCTTATCGGAAAGCCCCCTCTTTCCTGGGAACGGCCTAGTTGTCATAAATGTGATTCTGTAATATTATTTGTGAATAATTAATTATTGATTCATATGATAAGGAAATATTTATATTATGTGGATATAAATGAGGGATATATTTTTGTGGTTAAAAATGAAGGAGTTAATGTTGAGGTTTTTATCAGTATTTTTGTCGGAATGGAGGTATTAAAAATTAGGGTTTTTGAGATATTTTGCGGGGGTTATAATTTTTAATCCGACCGTTGGATCGTGGTAATTTTTGGATATGTTATACATATATAAGTTGAGTATATGTCCATAAATTTTGAACCGTTAAAAATGAACGTATGATTTGTTATGAATTTTAAGAGGTGGCTGATTCGGAAATTAGGTTATAAATCATTTTTGATGGAAAATTCTAGAATTGGTGGGCCCCACTTGTGGTTGGTGAAAAAATGTGCTGAATTATATTTCAAATGTGGTGGGTGGGAATAGTAGCAGGTAAAGCCATCAGGTTGCAGGTCAAGCCTACTAAAATTTTCCTATAAATAGAGGGCTAAGTTAGAATTGAAAATCACACCAGAAATATAAGTTTTCTCTCTTTCTCTCTCTAGATTATTGAGTGTATTTTGTGAGTATTTAGATACTCTGTGAGTTTCTATTCATCAGTGCAAGTTTCCTTCAGCCTTATACCGATCAGAAGTACTGCTTTTTTGAGGTAAGAGATAGTAAGGGATTTTAAGGGATTTTAAGGGTTGTTATGATTTTCAGTTTCGTGGTAATTTTAAGGGAAAGCCGGATCCGATCATGGCGGAAACGTGGGTCAAGCAAATTACCAAGATATTCGATGTCTTGGGATGCACGGAGGAACAGAAGGTTCCATTCGCCACCTTTATGTTCCGCGGTGAGGCAGACTACTGGTGGGAGTCTATGAAGCGTACCCAGCCTGACGCACTCAACATGTCCTGGGAAACATTTCAAAAACTGTTCAATGACAAGTACTTTCCTGAAAGTATTCGTCATATGAAGGAGGTAGAGTTTATCAGACTGGAACAAAATAACATGACGGTGTCCCAGTACGAGGCGAAGTTTGCAGAGTTATCCAGGTTTGCACCTCATTTGGTCGAAAATGAGGAACGAATGACAAGGATATTTCTGAGAGGTCTAAAACCCGAGATTCGGCAATATCTTATCTCTCATAAATTTTCTTTATATTCAGATGTTGTAAACAGGGCTCAATTATTAGAGCGAGATAATGAGTATGTGCAACCGAGGGACCACAACCAGGGTCATACCAGTGGCGGCAGTCATCGAAGCAATGAAAACCATCAGGGAGGAAAACATTCGGACAAAAGCGGTAACCACTCTGGTGGTAATCGTGGTCGTGATAATAGAAGGAGCGAGTCGGGAGGAGATTTCAAGAAGAGAAGGTACAACAATGATAACGTGAAGACGTCAGCACAAACATCAACTGTTTCTAGGGGAGGAGAACGACCACCCGTCGTATGTTACAAATGTGGGAAAGAGGGACATATCAGCCCAAACTGCCCACAACAATCCAAGGTATGTTATAACTGTGGAAAGGAGGGTCATATAGCTCGAGAGTGTTCTGTAGCAAAACCAAGTTCAGCGGGGATGGTGACTCCAAAAGTTATCCCGGATAAGTCGAAATCAGCGGTTCCTGGAAGGGCGTTTGTCGTGACTGGCCAAAATGCGAGAAACCCGAACGAGGTGACCACGGGTAAGCTAATCTTGAATTCTTGCGAAGTTTATACTTTACTAGATACCGGTTCTACCCATTCTTTTATCTCTCCTGCTTGTGCTCAACGTTTAAACTTGACTCCGGAGAAATTGGACTTTAACTTATCTGTTGAAACTCCGTTGGGTGAAACCTTCGTTACATCTACAGTTTATAAATCTTACATGATCCAAGTTAGCACTATCACATTACCTGTTGATCTTATCTCTTTAAAGATACTTGCTTTTGATGTGATTTTAGGAATTGATTGGTTAACTACTCATCATGCCAAAATTGATTGCTTTCGTAAGGTTGTTAGTTTTCATATTCCTAAGCAACCTGTTATTCGAATTCAAGCAACCAAACCATTGAAGTCAAACTCTTTCATATCAAGCCGTAAAGTCATTCGTTTATTGAAAAATGGATGTCAAGCTTTCTTAGCCTATGTTATGGACTTGAACAAAAATACGTCAGATTTGAATGATATTTCTATTGTTAGTAAATCCCTGACGTATTTCCTGAAGAATTTCTTGGCCTACGCGTGATATTGAATTTTGTATCATCTTTGAACCCGGTACAAAGCCCATTTCTAAAATCTCATATCGAATGGCTCCTATTGAACTTCGGGAGTTAAAAACCTAACTGTAGAAGTTTGTACCCGAGCCTTTATCTGGTGACTTCCTTTGTGAAATGCACCAAAGCTAGACTCTCCGTAGGGGACGCCATATTCGTGCGGTAGTAAACTGATAGGTGTCATTGTGACGTGCTATCCAAGGTTGAATTATGAGTCACAGTTGAGAGCAACCTAAGTCAGTAATCGAAATACGTAGCTTTTTAGGCTTAGTTGGTTATTATCGGAGATTTGTGGAAGGATTTTCTCGAATCGCTACTCCGTTAACTCAGCTGACTCGGAAAGATACAAAATTTGTATGGAGTGAGGAATGCGAGAAGAGTTTCCAAGAACTCAAGAGGAGACTCATTTCGGCACCTGTTCTGACAATACCATCTGGTTCGGATGGATTTGTTATCTACAGCGATGCTTCAGGCAAAGGGTTAGGATGTGTTCTCATGCAACATGGGAAAGTCATAGCCTATGCCTCACGACAACTCAAAGAATATGAGAGGAATTATCCTACTCATGATTTGGAGTTGGCAGCAGTCGTTTTTGCGTTGAAGATCTGGAGACACTACCTTTATGGGGAGAAAGTGGAGATCTATACAGATCATAAAAGCCTCAAATATTTATTCACCCAAAAGGAACTCAACATGCGGCAGCGACGTTGGCTCGAGCTATTGAAAGATTACGATCATACCATCCAATATCATCCTGGAAAAGCAAACGTAGTAGCTGACGCATTGAGTAGAAAATCATATGCGGGTACGAGTGCAATATTGTTAACACAAAGGTCCATTTTGTATGACTTACAAAGGATGGAGATAGAGATGAAGGCTCCAAGTACCCACATGATGATATCAAATATACGAGTAGAACCGACTTTAATCGATAAAGTTAAAGCTGCTCAAGCTACGGACATGGAGCTGATGCGTATGAAGAAGAAAGTGCAAGAAGGTGCTATTCCAGAAGCAAGAATCGATGAAGAAGGAATACTTCGAGTCAACTCCAGACTTTGTGTTCCTAACGATTTTGACTTGAAGCATAGAATAATGATGGAGGCACACAACACACCGTTTGCAATCCATCCTGGGAGTACCAAAATGTATCACGATCTTCGACATACATTTTGGTGGAGCAATATGAAAAAAGAGATCGCGGAGTTTATCTCGAGGTGTTTAACTTGTCAACGTGTAAAGGCGGAGTATCAAGTGCCAAAGGGTCCATTGCAACCACTTGAGATCCCGAAATGGAAGTGGGAACACATTACTATGGATTTTGTTACGGGTCTTCCCAAGGTTTCTCAAGGCATAGATGCGATTTGGGTTATTGTTGATAGATTAACCAAATCCGCTCATTTCTTGCCGATACGTGAGACTTATTCCCTTGAACGTCTTGCTAGTATGTACGTGAACGAAATTGTGAGATTGCATGGCATGCCAGTATCCATAGTTTCGGATCGTGACCCAAGATTCACTTCACGATTTTGGGTTAGCTTACAGAAAGCTATAGGCACGGATTTACGATTCAGTTCGGCATACCATCCTCAAACGGACGGACAATCAGAGAGGACTATTCAAACTCTTGAAGATCTATTAAGACTTTGTGTCCTAAATCTCAAAGGGAGTTGGGATAAGTACCTACCATTGGTGGAATTCTCCTACAACAACAGTTATCAGGCGAGCATAGGTGTGGCTCCATTCGAGGCATTGTATGGAAGAAAATGTCGTTCTCCAGTATGCTGAGACGAGGTGGGTGAAGCAACATTGTTGGGACCAGAGTTGGTACGCATTACTACAGAGAAGATCCAAACGATTCGACAACGTATACAAACGGCACAGGATCGACAAAAGAGTTATGCGGATCTTCATCGGAATGACGTGGAATTTAATATTGGGGATCATGTATTATTACGTGTTACACCATGGAAGGGAGTTACAAGATTTGGGAAGAGAGGAAAGCTCAATCCAAGATTTGTTGGTCCATTTGAGATTCTTGAGCGAATAGGAAATGTGGCATATAGACTCGCATTACCTCCAAGCATGTCTCGTGTTCATAATGTTTTTCACATATCTATGCTTCGTAAATATGTTAAAGACCCGAACCACATTATTGAGTTAGAACCAGACGAGATAGCTGAAGATTTAACGTACGAGGAGGTACCTGTTAAGATCTTGGATAGGAAAGAGCATGTCCTACGCACGAAGGTTATACCACAAGTTAAGGTTTTGTGGAGAAACCATGCTATTAAAGAAATGACCTGGGAGTTGGAATCAGAAATGAAAGCGAGGTATCCTCACCTTTTTGAAACATCAGGTACGTACGTCAATTTCGAGGACGAAATTTCATAAGGAGGGGAGGTTGTAAGACCCCAACTTATTAATGAATAAAATCAAATTTTCTCTAAATATTATTGTGAATAATAAGGGGCTAATTTGATATAATACTTTGGTTATGGGTGAAATGTGTAAATTTTGCAAAATAAGCAAGTGGTTATAAAATATTTATTTTGTCGGGGAATATTCGTTTGGTCGTGGAATATTCTTGCTGTCGGGGAATATTCGTACGACGGCGCAGCCTTGTGTGGGCCCCATAACGGAAAGTGATTGGATGAAGAAAATGGCAAGTATAAGTTATTTATAAATAACGGCGTAGTTGTTACCGTTAACACTGTTAGAATACCCGGTGGTTAAAATACAGTAGCACGCGGTATTGCGCCAATTATTGATTCTTACGTAAGAAGGCACTACTCAATAATTGTTACAGTAGTTATTGTTCAATATTTTATTTTATTGATTCAATAATTGTTGCATTGATATTTTATATTATTGTTGTTTCAATAATTGTTGCTGCACAGTATTTTCCATTATCAGATCAATAATTCATATTATTTGAATAATATTATTAGATAACATTATTGGCAATGTCTAGAAAGTTCTGTCTAAGGAGAGGTTTGGTCATCTAATTGCGCGCCAGTAAGGAGAAATCCTTATTGGAAAGCCCCCTCTTTCCTGGGAACGGCCTGGTTGTCATAAATGTGATTCTGTAATATTATTTGTGAATAATTAATTATTGATTCATATGATAAGGAAATATTTATTTTATGTGGATATAAATGAGGGATATATTTTTGTGGTTAAAAATGAAGGAGTTAATGTTGAGTTGTTTTATCAGTATTTTTATCGGAATGGAGGTATTAAAAATCAAATCAGGGTTTTTGAGAAATATTGCGGGTGTTATAATTTTTAATCCGACCGTTGGATCGTGGTAATTTTTGGATATGTTATACATATATAAGTTGAGTATATGTCCACAAATTTTGAACCGTTAAAAATGAACGTATGATTTATTATGAATTTTACGAGATGACTGGTTCAGAAATTGTTGAATTTTCGGAGTTTATCATTTTGATGGAAAATTCTAGAATTGGTGGGCCTCACTTGTGGTTGGTGAAGAAATGTGCTGAATTATATTTCAAATGTGGTGGGTGGGAATAGTAGCAGGTAAAGCCATCAGGTTGCAGGTCAAACCTACTAAAATTTTCCTATAAATAGAGGGCTAAGTTAGAATTGAAAATCACACCAGAAACAAGTTTTCTCTCTTTCTCTCTCTAGATTATTGAGTGTATTTTGTGAGTATTTAGATACTTTGAGAGTTTCTATTCATCAGAGCAAGTTTCTTTCAGCCTTATACCGGTATTCCGACAAGAAGTACTGATATCTTGAGGTAAGGGATATTATTTTCTTCTTAAATGATATTATTTTCTTCAATATCATTATGCTGAAATATTGATATGAGTTTTTATCAAATTTGGAACTTTTTGTGTCGGGGTTACTATTCATGTATACGGCACTATTCACGTATACGGCACTATTCACGAATACGGCACTATTCACCGAAAAATAAAATTTTTCATTTTTGTCCAAGATGTCTATTATGGTTACTATCTTTGATTGTATCCATGTTTTGATCTTTATTTTTGAATTCTGCTTCACAATTGATTATTATGAAGTATTATTGATCTTGGATAAACTGTTATACGAATCCCTACTATTTGTCCTTCTGTCTCATTGGATTCGTTCTCTTTAAAATATTTTTCATCATCCTCAGTCCTAAATGATGATATTAATGAATATCTTTGGCCTGTAGTGCAAAGATGTATGATTACTTGATGAATATCTTTGGCCTGTAGTGCAAAGATGAACAGGTGTTGAGATGAACATGACTGACAGGTGATACAAATGAATATCTTTGGCCTGTAGTGCAAAGATGAATATTTGGTTAAAGATGATTATTAATTGATGTTACAGGGATAAAATATTGATGATGGACTTTTAAATCTTAGAAGATAGTAGAATTCTTTCTCTACTTGACTCTTCTAATGGTTTGCTGTTTCCGCTGCAGTTGTTGATCTAAAACTTGTTGTCGATTATATTCTATCAGATTTTTCCCTGTTGAAGACTAACGATAATTTGTTTGTATATTATCTTAGTCATAATATTCTTTACTGGGCTAGTTGAGCTCACCCTTTTCCTTTTTGTTCCATTTTTCTTCTCAGGAGGTGAGAACATAGCAGGATCTAGTCGGAGTATGGAGTGATGGTTCTAGAAAGATGTTTTAGCAGTCCTCACTATTTCTGTAAAATAGTATTTGAATAATTGTAATGGGGATTTATTTGAGTGTGGATATTGTCTAGAAGACAATATTTGTATTTAAACTTACAGTATGTGTTGTCGTATTTTGCACGACATTTGTATTATTGAAGTTGTAGTTTGCTTTCTGTACCATGTATTTGGCGACTCAGAATGGGTGTTGTATACCTATTTTGGGGGCGTCACATTTTTGGTAGAAAATTCTAGAATTGGTGGGCCCCACTTGTGGTTGGTGAAGAAATGTGCTGAATTATATTTCAAATGTGGTGGGTGGGAATAGTAGCAGGTAAAGCCATCAGGTTGCAGGTCAAGCCTACTAAAATTTTCCTATAAATAGAGGGCTAAATTAGAATTGAAAATCACACCAGAAACATAAGTTTTCTCTCTTTCTCTCTCTAGATTATTGAGTATATTTTGTGAGTATTTAGATACTCTGTGAGTTTCTATTCATCAGTGCAAGTTTCCTTCAGCCTTATACCGATCAGAAGTACTGCTCTTTTGAGGTAAGGGATAGTAAGGGATTTTAAGGGTTGTTATGATTTTCAGTTTCGTAATTTTTCTGATCTTCAAAAATTCTAGAAAAATTTGAAATGATATTTTGATGAGTTTTATTGATTGTGTCCAAAAATGGTGATTTTTGGATGTATAGATTGAGAGTTATGAATTTTATGAGAAAAGACTATTTTAAAAGTAATCGCTTATAATTCCTTGTGGTTAACTCCAAAATTGATGAAATTTTTATTGGGAGTACATGTATATGATAGAAGTATACTTTGTAAATTTCAGAATTTTTGGACAAAAGTATAATTTTTGATAAATGTCTAAATATTCGGCTGTTTTGACCATATGAAAAATAGTAAATGACTTTTAAAAATTCTGAGAAAAATATATGTTCACTATGGGACTATATTATGCTAAATCTCAGAAAATAAATATTTTTGGAACTGATTTGGTATTTTTTATGAAAATGGTCTAGTTATGAGTAAATGAATTAAATATGTTTTATGAAGTAAGAAAATTGGAAAGTAGGATTTTATGACTTGAGAATCCTATATGAGGTATATGCAGATTTTTTATGAGGGTTTTTATTATTGGTGATAAAATCTTATGAGTTTGACATTTTAGAATGATTAAATACATTATTTAATAAAGTGTAAACAATTAAAATAAATTGTTTATACGCTTAAGAAATATTATTCTTTCAATATCATTATACCGAAATATTGGTATGTATTTTATTGTAGAATTTCTACCTTTTTGTGTCGAGTTACTATTCACGAATTACTATTCATGAGTTACTATTCACGAGTTACTATTCACGACAAAATTGGTTTCTTTTTCTAACCAAATTATAGTTGGTTTATGAATATTACTCTTGAGATTAAATCTATATGTTGATTATATTGATTTTATTATCATATATAACATTTTTATAACCCTGATGATGATATTTCTCTTTGACTTGAATGTAAAGATGGATAGATTTCTGGTATGATCATGACTATGGGTTCTCTTTGGCCAGTAGTGCAAAGTTGAATTGTTGACTGGTATGATCATGACCATTGAATTTATAAGTGAATATCTTAAGCTTAAGTGCAAAGGTGAATTGATCAACATGGTTATAATTATTGTTTATATAAATTCTGAAATGATTATATATTTCTTTGAGATATTAATATATTTGGCCTGTAGTGCAAATATGAACTGTTGATGAATATATTTGGCCGTAGTGCAAATATGAACTGTTGAGGAATATCTTTGGCCTGTAGTGCAAAGATGAATTGTTGATGAATATCTTTGGCCCGTAGTGCAAAGATGACATGTTGTTGAATATCTTTGGCCAGTAGTGCAAAGATGAACAGATGTTGAAATGAACATGACCAACTGGTGATACAAATGAATATCTTTGGCCGTAGTGCAAAGATGAAGTTATTAGTATGATTATGAACAGGAAATGTGATTTGGTGTAACCATGATCTTTGATGTTTCAGGTAAAGATATGTGATGAAAATTATCTTCGTCCTGGATGAGAAGAGGAATTTAGAACTACAGTTATGATTATGAGTTATTCATATGATTGTGGACCAGAATTGTTGATTGATATTACAGGGATAAAACATTGTTGGTGGATTTTTAACATGGAGAAAATAATAGACTTTATAGTCTATTTGACTCTTCTAATGGATTGCTCGTTCCGCTGCAACTATGGTTGAAATTTTTATCATTTACCATATGTTCTAAATCTCTGATTTATTATTGATGAAGGCTATTGATAATTTAATTATCTTTAGTCATGATATTCTTTACTGAGCTAGTTGTGCTCACCCTTTTGCTTCACAATTCCTTTCAGGTAATAAGAGTGTAGCTGGGTCGAGCGATGGTAACGGGGAAATAGAACGGTGGTCTCTAGCTGTGGATGTTCTCCCGAAGCAGTATAGAAAAGTTCATTTAGTAGTTATATTTGGTGAATCCAATAGGGTAAGGTGTACCCAACGTTGGAAGGGTGGTTTGCCACTATCATACAAGATGTCTAACGACATACAACCTCGTGTCATCATAAGACAGGGATGTGCTCATCCACTTGCTGAGTATATATACGAGCACTACCTATATAATCTTGGTGTTTGATTAAAGTACAATTCTCAATTAGAGACAGTAGAGATAATGATATGTCAAGAGAAGACTCACCATTGGGAAGAATATGATAGTAATCTTCTCGTTTTTCTTTGGGGTCTATTGGGTCAACCAAGGATAATTCTGTGGCCATATGATATCTATCATAACCTAGACGCATGGCCTCCCATGTACGAAGGTTTCCTTGAGCACTTCCCAAAGATTCTAGTTTCTAAAACAGTTTTTGACTGTACCTTTATGTAAGGTACCTTTGTGAGGTGCTGATACATGATGGTGTCCAATGTCACATTTGGTATATATTTGTATCCAAACTCACAGCATATGTGTTGTTGTATTTTGCACGATAATTGTTGTAATAAAGTTGTAGTTGTTTTCTGTACCATGTATTTGACGACTCAGAATGGGTTAGATGGAATGGACCTATTTTGGGGTTGTCACAATGACCCAGTTTGCCGAGGGTGTCGAAGCTTATCGGGAGAAGGCCCGAGCGAAGCTTGTTGATGCTGGTTTGGACGCCTAGATCCTTGATTCTTCCGACGAGGAGTCCGAGGCCGAAGCCGATGCTGGTTCCCCTTAATTTTTTCTTGAATTTGTTCATATTTGTAATTTCTTTTTTTCTAAGTTTTGTAATTCAACCTGACCAGAGAGGCCGACGGTGTATGTACCCGAAACCTATCTGATCGGGAACTGTAAAACCTTTATAATATGAATGAAGACCAGATTTTTAAGTAGTTATCTCGATCAGTTTAACTTTATTTTTATCGCCCAGTTAGGTCATTTCTGACCGTCTGGTCCATTTATGTCTAAAGTGTACTGTCTCGGATATGTAACTTTTATCGATCAGTTATACTTGTGGCGTTTTATCAGCCAGTTAAGTTCTTTCGGACTGTCTGGTTGTTTTACGCTCGAAGCTTGTCTGATCGGACGTGTATCTTTGTCGATCAGTTACACTTGTGGCGTTTATCGATCAGTTAAGTTTTTTAGGACCGTCTGATCGTTTCACGCTCGAAGTTTATCTGATCGGTAAAGCAGTGCAAGATTAAAACGAAGTACAAACGTTTCTCTTGAGAGAAGTTTTCATTTCATTGATAAACCGCATAAATTACACCGTTATCGGGAAAGAACAGGCATGTATTTACTGGTAATATCTCCTAAGTCTTCCAGCATGCCATGTATTCTTTACTTCCGACCCATCCATTGCTCGAAGCCGGTAAGTCCCTGGCTTCGGCACTTCTAATATCTCATAAGGCCCCTCCCAGTTAGGCATTAACTTTCCTATGTTCTGGGGGGTTGACGCCTCTGCCTCCCGAAGCACCAAATCTCCTATCTCAAACCTCCTCAACTTCACCTTCTGGTTGTAATGTCGGGCTGTCTTCTGCTGATAAATGGCCAACCTCAACACCGCAGCGTCACGAGCTTCATCTAGCAGATCCAGATTCATTTTCAAACCTTCATCGTTATATAGTTCTTTGAATTGGCTGACCCGAAGGGTGGGTGACCCAATCTCTACCGGTATGAGTGCATCGGTCCCATAGGCCAGCCGGAAGGGGGAGTCTCCAGTTGTTGTCCTTGGGGTCGTCCGGTATGCCCACAAAACGCTGAGTAGTTCCTCGGGCCACCGACCCTTCAGTTCATCCAACCTTCTTTTTATGCCGTTGAGTAGGGTTCGATTTGTCACTTCCACTTGACCGTTTGACTGAGGGTGGGCAACCGAGGTCTTCCGGTGTTGAATTCCCAACTCTTTCAGGAAGCTTTCAAATTTTAACCCCACGAACTGTCTACCGTTATCCGATACTACAGCCATCGGGATGCCGAACCGATAAATTATTCCTTCTTTCACAAATTTAAGACATTCCTGTTCGGTGATCTTCTGCAATGGTTTGGCTTCGACCCACTTTGTCATGTAATCGATAGCCACTATTATAAAGCTGACTTGCCCTTTGGCCTTCGGCAGAGGTCCTAGGATGTCGATTCCCCATACTGCGAAGGGGATCGGGGATAAGACCGAGTAGAGTTCTTCGGGGGGTTGATGCGGGATGTTACTGTTCAGTTGACACTTGGGACATTTTTTGACAAGTTCCTTGGCCTCTGTGTAGATGGTTGGCCAGTAATACCCCTGTCTTAGAATTTTATGCGCCAGTGACTTGGCGCCCATGTGATCTCCACAGATCCCTTCATGTACCTCCCGAAGTGCGTAGCTTGCCTCTGACGGTGTTAAACATTTAAGTAAGGGAGAGCTAAAGGCCCTTCGGTACAAATCTCCATCAATCAGTACAAAATTCGAACTTCGATGCTTGATCTTTCTTGCTAGGATGCGGTCTGATGGTAAGGTTCCGTCAGCCAAATAATAGATGTAGGGCATAAGCCAACAGTCTAGCCGATCAACACATAATGCCTCCTCTTTTGAGACACTTGGCTGCTCCAATGTCTCTAGATATACCGAACCGATGAAGGAGTTGGCATCGGTTGTCGCCAGTCTGGCCAGGGCACCTGCTATTGTATTGTTGGATCGGTCAATTCCCTGACAGCTGACCGAGTGGAAGTATGTCAGTTTATTCTTTGTCTCGGCTAAGTACTTTGTCATTCTCGCCCCCTGAGCCGCATACTCTCCCGATATCTGTTTGACGACCAGCTGCGAGTCACTGTAGATGACCAAGTTTTGTACTTCTAGGCATCGGGCCAATTTTAACCCGGCTAGAATGGCCTCATATTCTGCTTCGTTGTTGGTCGCTCTGAACTTAAATCGAATAGCTTGTTGGACCTTGAATCCTTCGGGGCTCGTCAGTATGACCCCTGCACCACTGATGTCTGACGTTGACGAGCCATCGACATATAGTGTCCATGAAGTCTTTATGTGTTGCGTTTCGGCCACCGATCCCACATCTGGCTCCGAGAACGAACATTCTACGACGAAGTCTGCTAGCGCCTGTCCTTTGATTGCCGTTCGGGGATGATACTCTATCGCGAACTGTGTTAACTCCATTGCCCATGCCGCCAGTCTTCCCGAAACCTCAGGTCGGTGTAGAATTTTCTTCAACGGCTGATCGGTGTATACCACCACCACCCGACCCTGGAAATAATGCCGAAGTTTTCTGCTTGCAATGATTAAGGCATAGGCGAATTTTTCCAGGTTCGGGTATCGGAGTTCTGCGTCCCGAAGTACGTGGCTGACGTAGTACACAGGAAACTGATTTCCTCCTTGGTCCCGAACCAATGCTGCTCCCACTGCCATCGAACTGGCCGCCAGATAAAGGTATAGGGGTTCTGAAGGGATTGGTTTCATCAGCAGAGGTGCCGAAGAAAGATATTGTTTGATCCCTTGGAACGCGTCCTCACATTCTGAGGTCCACTGGAAGCTTTTCTCATTCTTGGGTCCTTTCAAGGTGTCAAAAAATGGAAGGCACCTCTCAGCTGATTTAGAGACGAACCTTCATAGGGCCGCTATCCGACCCGTTAGTCTCTGCACATCCTTGTATGACTTTGGTGATTTCATATCCAGGACTGCCTGAATTTTCTCTGGGTTTGCTTCGATTCCCCTTTTGCTGACCAAGTATCCTAGAAATTTACCCGATCCCAGCCCAAAAGTGCACTTGGTCGGGTTTAGCCTTAGCTTGCGTTTTCGGACCGTCTCGAAACAGTCCTCCAGATCTTCAAGATGTTCACGGACTGACATGCTTTTAACGATCATGTCGTCTACGTAGACCTCCATGCTCCTCCCCAATTGTTTCGTGAACACCAGGTTCATCATTCGTTGATAAGTAGCCCCAACATTTAATAACCCGAAGGTCATTTTCCTGTATGCGTATATCGCCCGATGTGTGATAAAACTTGTCTTCGGGATGTCTTCCTTGTTCATCGAAATCTGGTGGTACCCAGAGAATGCATCCATAAAACTCAACATACCGTATCCCGACGTGGCGTCGATCAGTTGATCTATGTTGGGCAAAGGGTAGAAATCCTTCGGACACGCTCTGTTTAGATCCGTGTAATCAATACACAACCTCCATTTCCCATTTTGCTTCTGGACCAATACCACGTTGGCCAACCACTCCGAGTAATCAATCTCGAAGATGAATTCGGCCTCCAAGAGCTTGGCAATCTCTTCGTCGATGATTTTTTGTCTTTCTGGGGCGAAAATCCTCCGCTTCTGTATGACCGGTTTCTTGCCCGGGTCCACGTGCAGCCGGTGTAGAGCCACTGATTCACTTACCCCCGGCATGTCGCTGGGTTCCCATGCAAAGATATCGGCGTAGACTCGGAGTAATTCTATCAGCCCGGTCCGGAAGGGTTCTGATAACCCCGACCCGATCTTAATTATTTTGTCTTCCTGCCCCAGTATCAATTCTACATCATCAGTTTCTTCGGCCGGAAGAGCAAGTGGCTCCGTGCTTCCCTCCGTGAATGGTTCGATCTCAATGGCCATTGTCTGTTTTCGTTTGCAGACCCCAACCCCTGAAGAAATCAAGCTGTTTCGGTAACACCTTCGGGCTATATCTAGGTCACCTTTTACCTCCCCGATCCCGTTCGGTGTTGGAAACTTGATTTTAAAATGGGGTATCGATGTTACTGCTTGCAGGGCTGCCAAGGTAGGCCTTCCGAGGATCGCATTGTATGCCGAGTTTATTTGGACGATAAAAAATTTCACCACTATTTCAACTTGATTGGGTGCCATGCCAAATTTGACTGGCATCTCGATGGTGCCCAACACAAGCACCGGATCTCTACTAAATCCGTACAAGGGGCCTTCACCTCCCAAATCCATCTTCTTTCCTTGCAGGTCTAACCTCTGATAGGCGTGAGAATATAGGACGTCGACCGAAGACCCGTTATCTATCATCATTCTTTTCATATCCACTATCCCGACCTGAGCCGTTATTACCAACGCACCATCGTGGGGCTCGATGAGATCTGTCGGGTAATCCTCGTCCGTAAATGAGATAGACGTTCCCGGATATGCCCGATCCTTTCTAGGGGTTGACCCCGCAACAGATAGCACTGCTTCCAGAGTCCCACTTCTTTTTCTTCCCGATACCCGTCTAACGGAACCCCCCGAAATGACATCAACTACACCTCGGGCTGGGGGGTTCTGCGGCGTCTGGGTATCCGGGATCTGATCTATGGTCTCCTCTCTGGGCACCTCGGCATTTCCCCGGCCTGCCACGTATTGTAACAGTTGTCCGTTTTGGACATTTTTCTCGATCATATCCATCAGATTAACGCATGCTTCGGTCGAGTGTCCGGTACTCTGATGGTATTCACAATACTTATCCCGACCACGCCTCCCGGGCTTGGTTCGCCTGGGGCATGGCTCGTAGAATGGTTGGTTTTTCATTTCCTGCAGGATTTTCGATCGATCCGCGGTGAGGGGAGTATAGACCTTGCTGACGTTACGGTTGGGTAGTGGAGGCCGGTTGCTACCTGAACCTCCCCCGTTGAAGTTTTTCTTTTCCGTTCGGTCTGATTTCCACTGGTTATTGTCCGAACGTTGGTAGGTCGGTTTTTCCCGATCTTTCGATTTCTCGTAAGGTTGTTGGTGTGGTTTGAAATTTCCCAAAGCTTCTTCTATAGCGATGAACCCTTCTGCCCGATGAAAGGCCTCGGTCAAGTCTGCCGGAGGGTTAATCACCAAATCCTTTACCAGCTTCTTAGATCTCCCGATGTCTAAGCCGGTCGTAAAAAATCCCAGTGCTTGTGGGGAATTCAGCTCCGCTACCGATCCCACTGCCTCTCTAAATCGTTTGACGAACTGACTTAGGGTCTCGTCTGATTTCTGCCGTACCTGCATGAGGGACGCCGTGATCTTCCCTCGTCTTCGGTTGCTGCCAAACCGAGCATGGAATTTTTCACGAAGATCGTTCCATGACCCGATTGATCCTGGTGTCAGGGTCCCCAACCACTCCCTGGCACTCTTCTTAAGTGTTGTAGCGAACATGTGGCATTTGGCTGCATCCGAATGCTCATAGTACGACACCAGCCGATCATATCCATCCGAATGGTCGTAGGGATCTCCCAATCCGTCATATGTCTCCATCGGGGGCATCTTCTTCTTTGGATCGGCTATCACCCGGTTGATTTCGGGCGAAAAGAGAGATCCTAAACCTGTCGAAGATGTCCCCGTCGAGTTTTTTGTCCCCAGCAACTTTTCTAATTCAGCCACTCTTCGGGTAAGGGGGTCGGATCCTTCCATATGAGGGGACGATCGAGGTTTGCCCTTCCCATAATCAGGAGACGCTTCCCTTTCTGTTTGCCCCGTCCTGCCTCGGTGTTCTGATCGGAGCCCGGCCGAAGGACTCCTTCTTCTGCTCCTTCTGTCTCTGGAGCGACTCATGTGCCTGCTCTGTTCTCTTCTTGCCTCTCCCCGCCGAGGCGATCGGGACCGGCTTCGATGCCTACGCCTTCTGGAACTCGCTTCTTGATCACCGACCATGTTGGCCATCTGTCTCTCCAACTCCACTTGTTGTAGCTGGAGTGCCAACATGGCGTCTTTGTTCTGGTCCAGTCTCTTCTGCAAGAGAAACTCTCGCTGGTCTCGGCTTCCTGCTCCCCGGTCTTGCCTCACGAGGGCTTGAGAGTGCCTCTCGTCGGCCTGACTCGCTTGATGAGGCGTGTGTTGATTCTCGGGGAAGAGCTTCCGCCGAAGATCATGGACCGGTAACTCTTCTACCTCCTGGATTTTAGACCCCAGTCGGTCCTTCACTGACCCCCTCGCCTGAGTTGTTTGGTGGGACTGCTGGGTCTTGGCCCTTTCCGAGACAGCGATATTATCTCTACTCGCCATGATTGCTGCCGAAGAAAAGTATTTGTGGTTGCAAAGAAGCACGCCCTCCTTCTAGCGCTAATGTTAACGCCAAGTTTCGTCTGCGCGTCCAATCACAAAATCCACGCGCTGAATCCTGCACAATAACAGATCACACAGAAGCTTGACGGCCGTACCGTCGGGGGATAGCTCCGGTGTGAGAATAAGTACAGGCCGTTCACAAGGTTTAACAATGGAGGTTTATATGTTTAGTGCTCAAACTAGATATTACCTGTTAATTGTAACCTTGGCCTTGTATTTATAGAGCTCTCACCACCTTGGTATCCTCTTCTTTGGATTAGAGTAGGACTCCTAAATATGTTAGCTACCATATTTGGGTCCAATACAATCTCCTTAAAAAGTGCAAGTGGAATCCCTTTCCACCACTACATCCAGAGTTACCTTGTTGACGTAAGATTAGGGTTGATACCCTTAATCACGTAAACTCCTTGTCGCACCAACTCTGCATGTGGACTGCTCATACGCTCAGGCCCAAACCAATAGCCAAACCCAACCCTTACGATGACCACGGGCCCCAGCCTATTGGGATCGGGTAACCGACCCCGATCTTACATCTCTGAACATACGAGCCCGACCTCCTTTGACCCGACCCAAGCCTTCAGCCCAAAAGAGGGTCGGGAAAACACTCCCGAACACATAGTACAGAGTAAAAATGTCAAACATGACTCCTATATATTGAGTGAAGGGAGAATAGAGAGGACAACACTCGAAAAGAAGTCTTGATCAAACTCAAGACCTAACACAGCTTATATATTGAGCTAAAAAATCGCTAACAATGTGTATCAAATCAACATGTATAAACTTAGAACTGAACAAAATCTGATGATCGAAGGCTTATAATTAGGTATCCATATACTTGCATTTCATGAGCTTAACATTCAATGCTCGAGATAATTTGAATTTTATTTGTGATAAAAAAAAAATGGAACTTCCTCCTACAAAAGCTATATAATGATACAATAATATTTAAACAGTGGTGTTAGGTGATCTCATGGCACTCGCACCGTCAGATATCATGGCATTAGCATTGCCAGTTGATATCATGGCATTGGTGTTGCTACTTGATATCATGGCATTGGTGTTGCTACTTGATATCATGGCATTAGCGCTATTTGATATCTTGGTATCAGCGCTGTTATTTGATATCCTGGCATCAGTGTTGTTACTTGATATCCTAGCATCAACATTGTTAGTTGATGATATCTTGGCATCAGCGCCGTTACTTGACATACTGGCATCAACATTGATACTTGGCATCCTGACATCAGCGCTGTTACTTGACATCCTGGCATCAGCATTGTTACTTGACATCCTGACATCAGCGCTGTTACTTGACATCCTGACATCAGCGCTGTTACTTGACATCTTGGCGTCAGCGCTGTTACTTGATATCATGGTATTGGGGCCGTTAGATATCATGGCATTAGTGTTGTTATTTGATATCATGGCATTGGTGCCGTTAAATATCATGGCATTAGTGCTGTTATTTGGTATCATGGTATTGGTGCTGTTAGATATCATGGGATTAGCGCTATTCCTGGAAATCGCATTAGTGTTGTTATACGATATCATATCATTAGTATTGCTGGTTTTAAATGATGTCATGCCATTAGTGTAAGGCACACCAGTGGGAATAATCCACTCATCTCCCCTGAGGAAATTTGCAGGAGTATAGCTATTAGCTTCAACTGAAGTAATCTTCTTAAAACTCGGCCATTTCACTCTGCTAGCAACATCTGCACCGAGGCCTATGTTCTCATACTCCGCGATCCAACTCGTGTCAGTATTCGGGTTTTGTTCTTCCCAAATGGACCACCCTTCTGGAGTAATAAATGAACCTATAATCGAATGCATGATGATGGTTTTGGAGTATTTCTTCCAAGGTCGTCCGAGATATGTTTTGATATTAGGATCAGCAGCTAGTTCAGGATCTGCGACAAAGCTACAATTTTGAATGACTATTCCTGTAATATCATCAACGAATTCCCTGCCTTGAGCAGTGATCATGTTGGCCTGTTTAGCAGCTGGTTTTCGGGCTATAATTTGACAGTTCTGGAAGACAGCAATAGAATCGCCAAAGATAAAATCAATGGTGCCAGAGATGGTGCAGTCGCGGAAGAATTGACGGTGATCGTGAGAATAGAGGGTGTCCTGATAACCGTCGATTTGACAATTGTAAAAAATTGATTGGTCAGATGTAATATGAAGTGCCACGGCTGGGCCCTCATCGGCTGCGGCGGTGTTCTCAAAACCAATATCCTTGGCCATAAAATGGAATCCAAGGACTCCTGCATAATTAATTTTCAAGGAGAAGATTATGATTGTTTGCAAGTAAGAATTTCATGGCTTTTGTATGGACTCATAATATACACCGACGGTCTTTGTGTTGGTTAGAATTATAATAGGCAGTTTGAAGTTGTATGTATTTAATAGTAGCAGCTTGATTAATTATTAGTATAAAAGATGGATCGGAGAAGTGACTTACCAACCGTTGCGGAGTCTATTGTGGTGAAATGTTTCTTATCAGATCTGTCACCTGTGATCTTGGTTTTTGTAGGGCCATCTCCAATGAACATAACATTTGTCATGTACTTCTCAATTCTAACATACTCTTTGTACACACCAGCCTTAATGTGTATGATAAATGTGGTTGGACTTTCTCTTGGAATATCTTTTATGGCTTCATTGATAGTCGTGTATTTTCCTGAACCGTCCTGAGCAACAACAACATTGGGCTTATTCTTAGCCCGGTGACCTCTAAGGAGGCGACGCTGACCATCATTGACCCAGGAAGGGTATTGTCCTCCGTCTCCATCAGAGGGAATCTCCACTCCCATTCCCTCTGAAAGGAGGAGTTTCCGGTTGGCAGAACCGGAAGAAGTAATATGTAAATC
Organism: Panax notoginseng; assembly: GCA_016801055.1. NCBI lineage: Eukaryota > Viridiplantae > Streptophyta > Magnoliopsida > Apiales > Araliaceae > Panax > Panax notoginseng. Next base: position 155,054,184 of record CM029023.1, on the reverse strand, counting down.
TGATAAAACACGAGATAACTCATCAATCATTGCAAAACCGTTCATGGTGAGCTCACGCGACGTCTTCAAAAGTTTCTTCATTTTCTCTCCGGCATCACCGGAGGTCTTGTCGAACGCATCCAAACAAGTCCCTTGAGCCGTGTTGGCCCCGGATAGCCACACTTTGAGGTCAAAAAGGTGATCATCAACCTTAGCAATATTGTCAAAATCAAAGTTGTCAATCTTTTTGAACGATCTCTTGAGATCATCAATGGCTAGATCAAGGACCTTTTCACAAACTTTGTAGGCCCCGGCGGTCCTGGGGTCCGTCGAGGCTTTTTGAAGAGTGGAGGATTTTGAAATGGTCTCATTAATGTGCTTTACGGCTACATTGAAACCGGCCTTGATAAGCTCTTTGGGATCGGTGGTGTTATTTGAGGCCGAGTTGAGGCTTTTTTCGCAAGTTTCCTTGTAATACGTTGTTTTGCAAATGGATTTTACGGCCTTCATGGATTGAGCAACATTCCCCTTGCGAGCATTGTCAGCCTTATTCTCTTCACTCACATGGGTCACCACTATACCAATTACCATAACCACCAGGAGGACAGAGCATAGGGCGATAATGGTCACTTTCTTGTTCATACCCATGTTTAATTAATTCCTAGCAAGAAAATGGCAATCAGAGAGCTCCCAAGGGCAATTTTCTAAATGCCGCCAGGGCTCCCTGAGATGGGACTAGTAGGTACGTAAAAATGAGATGAACAAATTAAGATGTATACATATATTCATTCGAGAATGTACGCGGGTACGTGGGAGTTAAATAAAAATGTGAGGTCAGGGTGTTTAGGAATGTTTCCATGCATTCATAATAATTACTAAATCATAGGAGCCTCCTAACCAAACATTGACATTCTACTTTTGGATCTTAGTAGCCATAGGTCTAATCTAAGCTAAAACTCTGTTTGGTTTTAATTTTTTTGAGCAACCCTTTTTATTTTATTTTTCCTTCTTATCTTTATTACTACTTTTTGGTAAGAAAAAAAAAATACCAATAATAATATTATTATTTAGATGATGGAGGCTAAACCAAGATGATGGGCGGCCTAATTTGGTTGACCCTGAAAAATAGCAAAGGTTTCCATTTAAAGAATTCTTTGAAAGTTTTGGCCAAGGACATGCTATTTTTGTATCGAATGCATGCAGCTTCTGAGAGATAAAGAACCAATTCTACCCAAGGACTTAAACCGGCACACTTGGTGGTCACGATTTTATATCACTTGGGGGTGAAAACTGAAAACACACTAATTATAAAAAAGAATAGTCCCAAAGAAATATGAAAGAATTAAGGTACGCTCATGGGCTGCTTCAGTTTAATTTTTCCTTTTTAACAAGTTTTTTTTAATGAAATAATCCGGATTACTAATTAGTTAAATGCTACTGATTCTTAAATTTACCGCACAAAAAAAAAAGAAAAAAGAAAAAAGATGAAACCAATTCTTCCTCTATATTTTATTACAACCCATTGCAACTTGTTAAATCATGAGAAGTGAATTTTTCTAGAATAAATATGCATGACTAAGAATCAATATTCAATTCCTCCCCCCCCCCCCTGAAGCAGTTCCTGATGGTTCACTATTATAACAGAAAATCATAGAAAAAATGAAGTGAACTTTAGCACGGTAAAATGGATTTGGAATAGTGACATTATATTTACTGAATTACAAGAGCTGGTGACCAAATTGATATTGGTATTTTACAATTGATACATCTAAGAAATGGGCATCATGCCAGAAACATAAGGCACCCCAGTGGCAATAATCCAGTCATCCCCTAGAAGAAACCTTCCCGGTGTAAAATCCTCAGCTTCAGCCTGAGTAGTAACATGCTTAATTCCTATCCATTTAACTCTGTCAGAAAGTCCTGCAGCAGGGCCAGTGTTTCCGTATTCTGAATACCAGCAAGTATCAATGTTCATATTTGGTGGCCATGGCTCCCACCCTTGCGGTTGAATCACGGCCTCAATTTTCGAATTCAGAACAATGGTCTTGGCAAAATCTTTCCAGGGCCTTCCCAGATAAGATTTGATTGCCGGTTTAGCAGCCAAGTATTCCGGTTCAGCTGTAATGACACAGTTTTGGAGGACAAATCCAGTAGGCTCATGGCCTACTTTCCTTCCTTGGGCTGTGATCATGCAGGCCTGATTGTCACCTGGCTTCCTGATAACAATCTTGCAATTCTGAAAGACTGCAGCAGCGTCGCCAAAGATAAAATCTACGGTGCCTGAGATTGTGCAGTCACGGTAGAATTGACGATGATCATGAGCATAAAGGGTGTCCTGGTAACCATCTATTTGGCAATTGTAGAAGACTGATTGATCAGAGGAAACGCGTAGCGCCACGGCTTGGTGCCCTGTGTGTCCTGCAGTGTTCTCAAATCCTATGTCCCTAGCCATAAATCCAAATCCATCCACTCCTGCATCATCAATTATTTGTTAGGTTAATTAGAAAATAAAAATGTTGGTATTAAGAAGTTAATATATGCAGGAATTAAATAGACATGAAAAAGTTTTAACAATTCGGAATGACATACCAACTGTTGAAGTATGAAATGTCTTGAGACCGTTATGAACAAAGCTCTTGTTGCCGGTGATTTTTGTTTTTGTTGGTCCATCTCCAATAAACACAACATTGGTCATTTTCTTAGAAATTTGTACGTACTCTTTATAAACACCAGCTTTGATGTAAATGACATAGGGCTTCGTACTTTTTAGAGGGATATCCTTCACGGCTTCGTTTATCGTCTTATATTTTCCTGTTCCATCTTGAGCAACAATAACATCAGGTGTCATAGTTTTCGGAGCTGCCTGGAGGAGTCTGCGCTTTCTAAAAAAGGGATCCTCAGAAGGTGTCTGTGTCTCCTCATCATAAAGAAGTTTTCGGTTGAAACCCGATAATGTTGAAAAGACTTTGGAAAATTCATCAATCATGACAAGCACATTGACAGTGAGCTCTCGCGATGTCTTCAATAATTTCTTCATCTTTTCTCCTGCATCACCCGTGGTGTTCTCAAAGCTGTCCAAACAAGTCTCTTGGCATGCCACAGTTCCAGATAACCATATCTTAAGATCAAAAGCATAATTATCCCATCTGCTAATATCAGAAAGATTGAACCTTTCAAAAGACCGATACAGATCATCAATGGCATCTTCCAGGACCTCTTTACAAACTTTAAAGGCATCAGCAGTACTCGGGTCAATGGCAGCTTGTTTAAGCGTCACAGATTTCTTCAAAGCGTCACGAATTTCCTTCTCGGTTGCCTTAAAAGCAATCTTGACAAGCTCTATTGGATCAGTAGTATTACCTGCCTCAGAGGAGAGACTTTGTTCACAAGTTTGCCTATAGTCTGTTGGTTGGCAAATGGCTTTGATCGCCTTCATCGAGGTAGATGTTTCCTTGGCATTATGGCCGTTGTTGTCGTTATTGTGAGTGACGATGCTAACAGTCACAGCAACCACCATTGCCAATAGCAAAACAGAACAAACGCTGATGATGACAATCTTTTGGTTAGCCATTTTGCCAGAAATGAAATCAAAGCGATACTAGAGATGTTGAAGCCTCGACGGCTTCGACTTGGAAGATTTGAGGAAATGGGGTTGGCGTATATAGTGCAAAGGCATGACAAAAATAGATAACAGGACAACTAGTGGTCTAAATAATTCTGGGGTTGATGACAAGTTTGTAGCAAAAATTAAGGTTGCTTGCATTCAAATGTTCTATACTTAGGAAAGTACAGCTTTTAAATTGAGAAAAGACAGTGTCTCAAAACTATATTGGGACAAAGGCTTAATCCAACCCAGCAACCATTTGTATTAGTATAACCTAATTTTCTTTCACATTGACAACCGGTCCTTCCTTTTCAAAATGTCACAAAAAGTCGATTTGAAATAGTCAGGTCAGGGACTTGGATTGCCTACTCGTGGCTTCTAATTTTTAACCAACTAAGGTACTGTTTGGGCGACAACCTTTTTAAGTAAAAAAAAATACATTATATCTTGTGTAGAACTTTTTTTGATAAATATAAAATAAATAAATAAGAATTAAAATTTTGTTATCATACCATATGATAAAATACACATATATAAGGATCATATAGGATACTGGGTACAATGTAGAGTGCGTTTTAAGAAAGAACTTGGATTTTAATTTCATATGCAATCAGTAAATAACACATCAACTCTGTTGTAGGTCTTGTTCATTCAAAATACTTGAAAAGTTACTTCTACATTATTCATCCACCCGGGAAAAGAAAGAAAGTTACATTTTATTGTTCAAAACTTGTAAACGAAACTGACAAGTGAAGACAACATAGCTGCAATGTTCACTGTTCTTCATCGATAGCCAGCGGGATCGTCTTCACCTGAAATATAGCCACGAAAGGAGAATATTAATACACTTTCATATAATCATGAAAAACTAATAATTGATTTAATTTTACAAACTATCTGTCTTTTCAGTTTTAATTACATTTTCCGGACCACAACCTGTGTACATGGAATGACAGGCAACTAAGCCACGTGAACTTAATCCATTGCATGTATGGAGGAATCAAGTTTCGAGACAGTCAGCCACATGAACTTAATCTCTTGCATGTTAGGATGAATTAGGTTTGAAGAGAGACGTGATATTTCAGCTTAAACTGAGAGTTGTCAATTAAATGAACCGAGCATCATCTATATTTCCCTTGTGTACAGTCCTTCTACCAAAATAGTAGTGTTACGAAATCGTCATCGAATTGACTGTAATGATCAAGGTAACCCTGTACATCAATTTTTGAGGGAATGAAATCTCCCTTACAGTTCTCATGCCACACAATACTAATTTCAAATGGTAAAAGTGAGTCTTTAAATTTCGAAGGTTTGTGTCTGTTTAGTGACTAACTGGTATTAAGAAAGATAAAGATCAGAGTACGGACCAGATCTCTATACTTTGTAACGTAAAGCATCTCCAAATATCTCCGAGTCTCGCGCCTCTCCAGCTTCGACACATGCTTCCAGAACCCATAAACCCCAGCTAATGATAGTAACCTCTCAGAGTATATCTTCCATGTGTACCTATAAAAATGATTTGGAAATCAGTGAATTACTGAAAGTTCAGTGGACAAGTTTTTTCGAGTTCTGAAGCAAACCCATACTTTTCATGGATCCGTTTAAGCGCTGCCTCAGATATTTCATTCCAGTAGCCCCAATCATTTTGGGTTCGTTCAAAGAAATCAACCAAAAGTGTGGTAACTTGTTCAGGGTGATAAGGATCAATGTGAAATCCTGAAATACCATGCTCAATAATCTCAGCAGGACCACCATGACAAGTAGCAAATGTAGGAAGCCCACATGTCATTGCCTCCACAACTGTGAGCCCAAAAGCTTCATAGAAAGCAGGCTGCAAACAACGAGTGCAGTCAAATATTCAGGGTCATAGCAATAAAAGGTATGTAAAGTACTCAAATGCCACATACCTGAACAAAAACTCCTTTAGTATCTGCAATGTAACGGTAAAGTTCACCATTACGAGCACGGTTCATTTGTGCAGTTATCCATCGAAAATGACCGTGCAAATTGTACTCATTTATGAGGTCGTGCATCTTCTCAATCTCTGTAATTTCTTCTCTATCCCTGGATTTCTTCACATCAATGTAACCACCAACCACAACAAGATTTGCCAGCTCTCTCAGCCTGGTATTTTTACCATAACACTCAACCAGCCCAGTTAGGTTTTTTACCCTGTCGAGTCTTGCCATGGAAAAGATAACTGGCTTTGAATTATCACTCAACATACCACTGCATTTAAATAAAAGATATATCAGCTAAGTGACCAATATAAGATACAACTAAGCTCAATTGGTTACACTCGGCAAACTACATTATGGATCTCTGCCATCCATTAGTGATTGAGCATGTAATGGTCATGAGAAGGAGGTTTCACGTAAATGAAAGTCCATCCTCAAACCTTACAGGTTGCACTAACCTCTCTCTGAACTATGAGCATAATCAAGTTGAGTCATCCTGATTAAAGAATCAAAGGAATGTGTGGAAAACCTCAAAGAAATTACGCTTGTCATATAAAAAACAAAATAAAAGAAATACTCACATGTGTTCATCATTTTGCACCGAGTCATATAAGAGCTTTTCAATTGAGCCATGGAAAGCAGTAAGTCTCATTTCCTTTTCTGAATAAGAAAAGTACATGCTCGTATCTGCTCCGGGGGAGACGATGTTAAACTTGGGATCAAAGACATCAATGCCATGAACTACTCGATACAGCCCAGGCAGAGTGAAACCAGTATGGCTCTCATACTGTCCGGCATGGTTCTTGCTGAAATGGACAGTGCAAATCTTGAACTACTCATCTTCAAACAAATTCATGACGCTCCTTTCCATAAGATGGAAGTACTTACCTTCCAGCTATCTCTTGGTATGTGCTAGTGATAATGAAATCTGCATTGTTCATTGCAATGAGATCAGCTGTAAATTGGCTTGAGAAATGGTACTTGTCTTCATATTTCCTCCAGTACAAGTCAGAATCTGGATATTTTGTTTTCTCCAAAGCATGAGCGATGTTGCACTGTTCACCGATTGAAGTTTTGAGCAACAAAGAAGTTGAAGATGAAAAGGAAGAGTTACTCTTTTCAGATTTCAGGATAATTAAATGTACCCAAAGAATGGAAATTGAGAAAGTCACAAAATCAAGTCAAACCTGTGTGACTCCAAGCTTATTAGCTAACAAGGAAGCAACAAGATTTCCCTCACTGTAGTTGCCAATGATAAGGTCCGGAACACCCTGTAACTCGGCAGCAACCTCGTTCGACACATCCTAGTTATAATAATTCCCAATGTAACTAAATGCTTAAATATGTGGCAGAGGAAGTAGATTAAATTTAAGAATCTCTTCAAATGGAAAACATAAAATGAGTCAGTAAACATGTATATATGTAAACCATGACAAAACTCACCAGATAAATCCTCAAGCTATTTTATATCTATTCAAATATCTGAAAACTTTCAAGTATCATAGACAGATGACTGGTCGTATTAAGTGAATACACTATCACTATTTCACCTTCATGACTGTTTTCATAATAAAAGGGACATATTTGCAAATTATATTAGACATCACCAGGAGCTAAAGTGCTCCTTTGAAAACTGTCATTAGTCGAACTGCAAATGCGACAAAATGGTTTTATCACTAGAATTGCCTTTTCTTCTCTCTTTTTTTCCTTCATATATACAAGTTCTCATATGCTGAAAAATAAAGAGAAACTTGTTTTGGGGAAACAAGCAAGAAGGTAAGAAGAAAATTATAAGCGACTGTAAGCTACATTTACCTCAGCAAAGGTCTCCAAATATGGCCATACATCAAATCTCGAAATCCATTTGCGAAGAATGCATTTCTCCGTCCTAAAAGGCACCCGCAGAATATGCGAGTGCTCTGTTCCACTGATCTTTTCTAATCTTTGATTGCATGTTGTCCCTATTGCATCAGGTATAAGTCGGGTAACCTTAAACCACCAATTGGAGCCATTAGATAGAAAACCAATATGGAAAACTAAGTTGCAATAAATGATCAGAAAAAGAGAGAGCTAAGAAATCAATTCTATGTTCATTAAGTATACTAACAACAAGAATTTTGGGGATAACATCCAGTCCTTGCTCCTGTATTTTAAGAAGCATCTCATTCTCTAAGGCACGCACTTGATCAAGTATATAGACAACCTATCATCGACAACAATACAAACGTTCATTGGTAAAGAAAATATTTATTCACACTCAAAAGTTTATTATCGAACCGTCATATTTACACATATTGTCCCATCATATCGATCATAGTTAACAAACAGTAAATAACACAGAATGATGCATCAAAGGCAAAAAGAGAATTAAAGGTGGACGCAAGTTTGATGTTTCGAAAATGGTCAGAATGCACCATCTAAATATTAGTCTATCAAGATCACATCACCTGTCCACCGGTGTCAGGCAAACCCAATACATTCGCTTGGCCAAAGTATCCGTGGGGAGAGAGAATGACAAGATTAAAAACCATAGGAATCCTCCCAAGAAATTTCTCCAAGGTAGAGGGATCTGGAGCCTGAAGGATGTCAAGAAGCAGGTGTACGGTCTCAGATACTCGATGTGCTGTATCACCCCAACCTTTCTCAAAGCCCATCCCTTGGAGTCTTCACTCAGAGAGATCATAAAAGATGAATAAGGTAAGGATTCAATACTGTGATGTTACACAATACAAACCAAACATATTGCTTATTACCGGAGCAAAAACTAAAACAAACTGCTAGATAGACACTTACACATATTCAAACTCAGAATATGGTGCATCTGGTTGAAATTTTGAAAGATACTCCTCTGCCCTGGCCAAAGCAAATTGAAGTCCAGATATTGTCTGTATCCGGTCATTGAGCATCATTGCCTGAAAAACATAGACAAACACAATTAAAACTTATACTTGATTTTTGGACCTGTTATTCAGATAAAAATGAAATACTATTTGGTCATTTATGGCTCATAAGGATGGACTAAAGTGTTAAAACTGGTATGCTTACATTAAGATAAATAAACAACATTAGCTATAACAAATTATGATTTATGACAAGATAAAAATATTGTACTCCATGGAACGATGAGTCAAGTAGGAAGAAAAACAATAATTATAGTTCTAAAGGAATTAGTCAGCATCAGTATCACAGTATGTAATAGTTGAACATGATTGTTAAAAATATCCATAGGTTAAGTAGACTTACATGTCCGTCATGTTTGTGTGTGCGAAGAAATTCAAGGAGAGGCTCCATATTGTCTTTGTTACGGAACATAACAGAAGATAGGTGACGGTTGAGGAATTGAACCCCATTGCCAATAGATGAAGATCGTGTTGGTCGAGGAAATGTTGCATTGAATGGCTCAAAATCAAGCTCAAGCACATATCTATCATTGTACCTGTGATTTCAAATCCCAAAAAAATCGGTTGAACTTACGCACATCTATTATCATCAAGGAGAAGATAGATAAAGAAATTAGAAACATGGGGGAGAAATACAAAACAAAGTGAAGTTACTTACAGCCCATCAACAAGCTCCTCTTTGAAGAGAAGATATTCTGAAACGCTTAATTGGTCAACACTTAGTTCATATACGTTTACACGAATATATTCCCAAACACCAGGTCTCGGACGAATTGCAATGGCAACGAAAGGGGGTAGAATTATAGCTTCCTACAACAACAGCATTACAATCAGGAAATCAAATACCAAAATAAAATAAAAATTAAATTAAATTTAGCAGCCATTCAAAAAACATTCTTAGTTTGATGTAGACTGAGGAGTATATCTCCTCTAACATGAAAGGAAATGTTTAATTATTCACTAATTCCAAGTTGCAAAATGTAAATATAAATACAATTGTTTAACATCCTGTAATTCAGAAGGGCTTTTCTCAATTGTTGGATTAGTCCGGTATTCATCTAAGTTTGATCACCCATGATTGAGAATTGTATGAGCTACATCATGTACACAGAAATTTTTTCTACAGTTTTTTTGTAAGTGCATCAAATACTAAGAACATTATTTTCATCTGTAAAGCAGTCTGTTGTTTGTAAGTTGTACATCGTTCATATAAAGTTATACTCTTTTACATTCTGTAAAATTTAAATAATTTGGAAAAAGTAGGCAATGTGGGAGTAGAATTGATGACCTGGGAACATCTCAAAATTTGGGTAAAGGGCCCATCTTTGAGCTTCTGCATTCCTTCATCTTCACCAACAACACTATCCAGTTCATCTATCAGATGATGAGACTGCAATATCCCCTTCCCCCGAGCTACATATCTGTCAAATGACAAATAAAATCAATTTTCCCGAATTGTGACAAAATACCAATTAGATGTAAACTCAAATAAATATATTATAGACCTGGAGAAAAGATTGACAAGTTCGTTTCTGTGAGCAGAGAGGGTTTCTTGAACCCTATCGCGCATGCTGAGCGGTCCATTCATTAAAAGGTGCGGCATTTTTCAAATCAAACCCTAGCTAGCTAATTAAGAAAAAAACCCAAACCGCAGAGAGAAATCGATGCAATGCAATGCGAGAGAAAGGGATGAAGGAGGAGTGAGTGAAACAAAGTATACATATACATGTATATATATAGCCGAGCGTAAAAAGGTGGGGACAAAAGGGGTGACGATGGAGAGAAACTGCCATTGGAGTATGTATTTGCATGTGAAATTGAAGGTGCTTGAGGTGTCAAATTGCATGTCGTTTGCAGTGTCAAAACGAGAGAGAGTGTGGAGATTACTAGTCCCAAATCCCAATGTCCAATTCATTATCACCATGCATGACATGATCGCCGTCTCACGTTTATCTCCCTTGTCGTCTTCTTCCTGAATTAATAATCCATGAAGAGTATCAGCAAGTTGGCTCATTTAAGATTTAATTAATTAATCTTTTATTTTTGTTATATATATTTATATATACGATTCGGATCTTAAACTCACCCCTTACTTAACTCACCTTGCTCACCCCCGTTTAGCGACGGACCGGACGATGATTCCGTCACTATATATATATAGAACCGTCGTTTTAGCTTTTAACGACGGACAACACATAGCGACGGATCGAACATATAGCGACGGACCGAAACGTTGTTTGCTCCGTCGCTAAAAGAGGTTAGCAAAGTGAACTAGATAAAGGATGAACTTAAGATCCGAGTCGTGTGTGTGTGTGTATATATATATATATATATATATATATATATATATATGTGTGTGTGTGTGTGTGTGAAAATGATCTATAGCTTCTGTTAGTTATGCGCACTATTTTATGACCGGCCGCTAGAAGGAATAGCGGCCAATATAAAAAAAAAAGAATTTGGCTTAATCAGGGACTTAGAATAGTTATAATTTAAATTTAAAAAATATAATTAATTAATACTCCACTTGTTAATTGGTTTACAAATATAAAAAGAATTATAAAATGAGTATATAATATAAACTCAATCACTATTTCTTATATGGATTATCAATAATATTAATCAATAAAATAAGTATGTACAAGGATAATTACTGATTATAATCTTATAATTTTTAATTATAAATAGAAAATAGTGATTGAGTTTATATTGTATTCCTACTCAAATAAATTACGTATTCAATTACTACTCTCAAATTATCTAATAAAGTACTATCCCTTATATTAGTCTACTATTATACGTAGTGATTCTTTATATTTAATTTGTGAACCAATTAGGGAGCTACTCCCTCTAGCGGGCAGTCAAAACGCGGTCGTTTTGACAAGTCGCTAGAGGGAGTAACGGCCAACATAAAAAAATTTAGTTGGCTGCTAAAGGGAATAGCCGTTGGCTCCAACTCAGCCCCTTAAATATTCTATTGGACGACAGGAGATGGATTAGCTGAAATAGTGCCCATAACTAACGGAAGCTATGCATTACTTCCCATATATATATATATATATATATATATATATATATATATATATATATATATATATATATAACAATACGAGATTAAACAATCTGAAACTAGATTTGTTTACTAAATCCAAATATAATAAAATTTAATCCAGTTTAACTTTTAAATGAGAAAACATGACTCGGTTTAACTAGAGTCGTCTTGTTTACAACTTTATTCCCTCAATTTCTAAGATTAAAAATATAAAATATCTTTTATTTTTAAAAAAATTAGAGATATATTTTTTAATTTCAAAATTTATATGAAAATTTTTCACATGTTAGTATTTAAAAATAATTGATTGAATATGGCATTTAAAAACTTGACATTGTTATGGAGTATGGACTATATATCAAAGTCTTAAAATAAACATCCATCCATCCACTTGGATGAGTTGGCCCAGTTGTTATTGATAAGTAATTCCGTAATTATAATTTGTCATAAATTTACTACAACAGGGACTCTAAAGAAGTTAAGAAAAATATCTAATGTTGGTATAAAATATTCAAAGTTTGAATGCCATTTTTTATTAATATAAAAAAACAAAAAGGATGCAAAAGCATTAGAAAATTGAAAGAAAAAAAAAAGGTTCAAGGAATCAAATTCTGCTGCGACTGAATTCCAATTACTTGTAAATTTAGAATTGGATAGGAAAGAGTTAGTTTGAATGCAGGGGATCGAGTTTGGATTTGAACCAAAACTAGAATATTGGAAAGGATCAGGAGGAATCAAATTCACTATATATTTATGCTGTTTACACTACAACCACACTCCCTAGCCAATGTTTGGGAGAGCAATTATTGAGTAACAAAGTTTCAAGGCTGAACGCTAACTAAGAATCAAATTCTTGATTTTTACTAATCTGCATGAATGCATTTGGCGGTCATGGCCTACTGATAATGACAAATCAGTCGCAATTTAAATAAATAATACTAGGGTTTTATTTATCGGTAAAGATTACGCTTGGGATATCACTATCAATTACAAGTGTCTTGTTTATTTTCAAATTTAAATTTAAGACTTTTAGTCCAAAGATTATAAAATGGCTTAATATAAATGATTATTTAATACTATGTTCGACCAAGTATTATAATCTCTACTATTACCATTGAGACTAAAAATTTCCATACAAAATTATCTTCAATATTTTTTAAAATGACCATAATATCATATTATATCTGTTTATCAGTCTAAATATAAGCAACATCATATTATTATAGTGCAAGTATCATGTACATCAACATTATTAATGAAGAACATCAATATAAGCAACATCATATACATAGTTTTTTTTCTTTTTATTTGTTGATTATACTATATATATATATATATATATATATATATATATATATATATATATATATATATATGTCTACTCTCAAAGAACTCATAATTCATGAGTGAGAATACAAACCGGAGAAAATATTAAAGTCACGTAATAGGGTGGGAAAAGAAAGTTTAGATCTATTGATTTAGTTTTTCTCTTAAATTTGTAACTTTATTGAACTTTCTCACAGTTTAAATTAAACACCTTAGGATTAAGGATATTCCTGTCCAATAGATGTTTCACAAAAAGAAAACCTCAGAATATTACGTACTCCATATATTATAGACGACTAAATTATCTTTGGATATGGTATGATTTGGCAAACTAGTAGCCTAGTACCAAACTGATGTGTTAAAATCGATTATTTGATTTTTCAGACTACTCCTGTGAATTAACAAAACTACCCCTGTAAAAGTCATCTCCTCTCAATAAGCTTAATTTTTTTTCTATATAGAGGGTGTTGTTCCATAGCTTATAATAAACCAAAGAAAGAAGAAACACTACTAGACTTACTAGATAGCTTAATTATATATTGGCTGAACTTTGTTATGTATGCTTTTGTTGTACAAATTAACTACTACTACTACTAAATATTTACCTATAAATAATTTCTCCCTTTCTACCCTTGTGCAAACGAGTACGCTCATGGAACCAATATATATATATATATATATATATATATATATATATATATATATATATATATATATATATATATATATATATATATATATCTTGTCTATTTATAAAGTAGGAGTTATTTTAGTGTTATATATATAACAATTTTGTGAAGCCTTCTTTGTTTATCTTTTTATCATTTCCATTCTTATTAATTCTTTTACGTAGACAATTATTTATTTATTTCTTATTTCCAAATTTACCCTTTAAAGATAGGAACAGTTATATTTAAAGTTCAAAAACTTTCTTTTTCTTCCCTCCGCTGCTTTATCAACCCCATTTTCTCAAAATTTATTTAAATATTTTTTTTAATTATACATACGAAGTGCGTGCTATGAATGCTACTAGTATATATAATGAGTATTGCTATGATTACAAAAGTATCTAGCTTACAAAAAATAGTTAACATGCACAAAATGATGTGGCAAGATTTAATTAGGGTCATCATAAATGGGTGGACCTAATTTTAATAACAAATTACAACCAATCACATAATTTTGTATTTATCTTTAATTTTTAACCATGCATTTTTTAGTTTCCAAAATATTATTAATAAACGATTGAATTTAACACATGACTAAATAACAAGGGATAATTTTATTAAAAATGCATATAAATGGGCTAGGTATATACATACACTTGGTTGAGAGATGCATGCATGTGAACCAGTCCCAAATTAAGTTGATTTCGTGACACTACGTATTTTAGAGTAAATAATTAAGCTCATTCTTCATATTTTAGTTTTGATCCATTTTAGAGGGGGAAAAAGTGTTTCTTTGTGTAACATGCATGGTGTTTATGAGTTTTATTTTGAAGAAGAGTTTTAGTTTGGACAAAAGTAAAGAAACGGGAAGAAAAAGCTGGACAATTTCATTCTCCGACTACAAGTTGTTTATTATTAATTCGGTTTGGACAATACCCTAACCTTAATTAAGCCATTTCCCTCAAGGTGTCAATAGAGAATTGCCGATGTTAAACAAATAAATAAGTCTAAAAGTTATGGTAAACTTGATTGTTAATTAATTTCCTCTTGAGGTTTGTTTGTGAATTTATTTCAACCTCTTTTAGTGTGACTTTTGATGGTTACTACTGTTATAATAGTGATGTTGTACTTGATTATAAATTAGATTGTATTTCTCAAAAAATGGGGTTTAAAAAAATTAAAAGTTATTCTGAAGTTAATATATATGCCTTACTCGATAATTAATTACTTTTACAGTTTTACTACGTACTACTTCTTCCTTTCCATTATATAATTCGTTTTTTGAAGAATTTGTTTTCCATAATATAAGACGCTTTATCTAGGAGAAAAAACTAATCATTTCCTACTTTGCCCCTAAAAAATAGAGTAATTGATCAGAGAGATGAGAAAGAGTAATTAATTAGTGCATGAGTAGTAATGAAATTTCAAACCAACATTAATTACATAACATTAGAATTAATGAGATTTCTTAATATGTACGGTGATTAATTCTGTCTTAAACGACTTGTATAATGGAAAGTGCTAGTAAGGGTATAAATGAACCGAGTCGAACTAAGTATTGAATTATTCAGATTTGGTTTACAAAATTTATCGAGTATAAAATAAGGTTTGATTGAGACTCGTTTAGCTACCGAGTCGATCACAATCTCGAATCGAGTCCGAACAGTTTAAACTTTTAAAACAAAAATTATAATTTAAATCATTTATATTTCGAATCGAACGTTTAATATACGAAACGAGCTCATTTTACAGCTTTAAGTACTGGTAGGAAAGTATAAATTTTCAAAAACGAAATAACTAGCTCTATATAGTATTATTATCTTTGCAATAGAGTAGTATTATTGTCATGATGATATGATTTCATTGTATTTTTCTTTCGGAGATGAGAAAACAAGTAATATAATTGAATGTTTCTAAATTTAATTAACCAGTATGAGCATCATGTTTTGAGAGCTGATACTTCCGTATGAAAAAATAATATCGATTCACTATATTTAATCTTCGTTGGTATTTATATACACACACAATAGTCACAAAAATTTAAGAAATTAATCATGAATATCGAAATTTTTAGTGCCTAAATATATTTTTTAAAATTTTATATCGGTAGTTTGTACATCAAAATATAACTAAAAGGACTACTTACTGTCTAAGCAGGATTTTTTTGTCAACTTTATGCAAAGGGATAGAAAGTGATTTTTAAAGAATATTTTGTTCCCCTTGTATAACCCGGAACACTATTTTTGTCAGACTAGATATTGGAAACATGCAACAGTCTGCCTTCATTAATTAATTATATAATTCAGCTATTTAACTTGAATATATCTGGAAACGTGTGTGTTATAGCCCCGTATGTTTGGAATTGTGGGCAAGGAAATCGCGCCTTGCTCGCTTAGGGTTTCGTGTTGGCTGAGGAGGAGAGAAATCCACGAAGAATACGGAATTGATTAGTTGATTGTAGAGGGGAGAACGACAGGTGGGCGATTACTCCAACGACGCGTGGCAGAACCCCTAGAATCCGGAAACCGTGTTAGGGTTATTGGGATTCCAAGAGCCTTCTTCGATTCTTCGAGTTGAGAGAGTGTTCGAATCTTGTTAGTGCTTTTTAGGTGGAATATCCGAGCCTTAAGATACTAAAAGAGTCCGAGTCTTGTGTCCGGAGAGAAGTCCCCTTCCAAATAGAATGGAAGGGGTATTTATAGGGTATTTTGAAAAGTAGTCATGTGCAAGGCACATGCCTTCAGGAGAATTTCAGAAATACCCTTTAGTCCTTAGAATAATGCCCATATTGCCCTGTCCTTCTAGCCACCAATCCAATCCCTCAATCAATTCCCAAAATGAGCCGCCTCCACGAGTCTTCCGCCTCGGGACACGTGGAGGCTTCTCCCGGTCTAGCACATTTATTTCTGACTTTTTCATCTTCATTCCATTAGGTTATGCGAACCCTAACTTGCACATTTAATGAGGTCGTGGAACCCTAATTGTGCATTTAATTTAATTAGGTCATGTGAACCCTAATTTTGCACATGGGCCCACATTTGCCCCCTGCGCGAGAGTCGCATTTCCAAATAGATGATCGCGCAAGAACACTTTCAGCTTTTAGACGATTCTGCGTGACTTCACTTCACGGGTCTTGAAGACCATGGTCCTAGTAAAAGGAAAAATACTCGTGAGCCAAACCCTTGGATTTGTTTATTTATTTATTTTTTCTGGAAATTGAAAACAAGAAAAATAATCAAATAGCATTCAATAAATAAAAGAAATTTTTATTATTTTGGGTATACAAAATCTTTCTTTTTTTATCAAACCAAATAAAATTAAATCTCAATTTTATTTTGGAAATCAAAGACTGGATTTTATTTTGGAAATAAAATCCAATCTTTCTTTATTTTGAAAATGAAATCAAATATTTTGGATTTTGGAAATAAAATCCAATCTTTCTTTATTTTAAACCCCAAATCTTTATTTATTTGATATATATATATATATATATATATATATATATATATATATATATATATATATATGTATATGAGCCATTTTCGAAAATCATCTCTTCTCTTTTGAATAAAATCAAGCTTTAATCTTATTCTTCTCTTGGGAATAAAATCAAGCTTTAATCTTATTCTTTTCGAAAAAATATAAACTTTTTACTTATCTTTATTTTGGAGAAGTAAGAAGTCTCTATTCATAATCCCTCGCCGCATGTCTTGCTTCTGATTAGGTGAAAGATCAGTCATTCATCCCAAGCAGTTGATTCGATAGAGCAACAGGATCTCAAAGGTATGAGGGAATAATCCATATCTGTTCGAGCCCAATAGGGCCGAACCTTAGCCTCTGTTCTTCTTTTTCATCATTTTTTTTAAGGAGACAACCCCCCTAGGTGGAGGCGGAACCTTATAGGGCGCCGAACCTTTTTTTTTTTTTTTTTTTTTTTTGAGGAGAGATCCCGCTCTAGGTGGTGGCCGAACCCTATAGGAGCCGAACCCTATAGGGCGCCGAACCCTAGGGGGCCGAACCTTTATCAATTTTTTTTTTTTTGAAGGAGCAGCCCCTAGGTGGTGGCCGGACCCTATAGGACCCGAACCCTATAGGGCGCCGAACCCTAGGGCTGAGCCTTTTATTTTATTTTTATTTTTTTTTTTAAGGAGCAGCCCCTAGGTGGTGGCCGAACCCTATAGGAGCCGAACTCTATAGGGCGCCGAACCCTAGGGGGCCGAACCTTTATCAATTTTTTTTTTTTTGAAGGAGCAGCCCCTAGGTGGTGGCCGAACCCTATAGGGCGCCGAACCCTAGGGCTGAGCCTCTTTTTTTTTTTTTTTTTTTTAAGGAGCAGCCCCTAGGTGGTGGCCGAACCCTATAGGAGCCGAACCCTATAGGGCGCCGAACCCTAGGGGGCCGAACCTTTATCAATTTTTTTTTTTTTTTTTTGATCTTCCGAGCCCTAATACCTTGAGTACATCTTGGTTTTTTCCTCGGATAATGAAGTGTGGCTTTACATTTTTCCTTGACGAAAACGCGAAAAGAGAAAAATTGATATGCTTGCATGCTACGAAACCACTCCAGATGACCGCACCTCTAGGGGGCGAACCCTAGGGAGGCCGAACCCTAGGGGGCCGAACCCTAGGGGGGCCGAACCCTAGGGGGTGAACTCTAGGCAGAAATTCACGTTTTTGGACGAAAAAATGAAGTTCGGGACGACGAGCCTCTACTATTAGAAGCGTCATTTGGAGTTTTGGGGCCTATAATATATCAAAACGACCGTATCGACGAGCCCTTCAAAACTCACAGCGTTGCCATGACCTATGCTGTTTTAAGTCCAAAAAAGGCTCCGAAGGATGGATTTTGGCTGTCCGAAGTTTTTTTGAAAATTTTCGGGAATTTTTTCTTGCATAAATGTACTCCTTCAATCTTTCTGACATTGTTTCTTCTTGTTTTCAGGTGTTTTGAAGCTCAACTATTGGACGTTCGCTCCTTATTGCTATGGTGAGTACTTCGTGTTCATATAGTTTACTTGACATTCTTGATATGCTTTCCTTACAATTGTTATAATGAACTTCCCCTTGCTTGTAGGCCTTCTCTCCCGAATGCTCTGCAGAACTAAGAACTCCCAATGAATCCCCATTCATCACTGATTGGGGGAGAGCCCCCTTCTTTGGTCCTTCTGACGTCTTTTGGGATAGAGTTAGAGACTATGACCGTACGAGTTTTCCACCCCCAGAAAAAAGAAGGCTTGTTTCTGTATGCCCCAGCTTCTGGAGGTTGGGATGACTTTCCTCATGCCGATTGTATTCCCCGCCTATGCATAGAGAAGCAAGAGTACCCATTCAGTCCCCTTCGCTTCCTGTCAGATTCATCTGCTCGCATTCAAGGATGGCAAGATTGGACCGACGAGATCCTTGACAACGCTGAATATGTGGAAATACTGAAGAATGCGAGTATCTTTCGTTGTGTTCAACTGTGTAGAGACCTACGAATTTACCAGGATCATAACTGTAAGACCCCAAATTATTAATAAATGAAATTTAAATTCCCTCTATTTATTATTTTGAAATAGTAAGTGTTAAATTGATTAATGAGGTTAGTTATGGGTAAAATGCGTAAATATTTTAAATAAGCAAGTGGTTATAAAATATTCATTGTTGTCGGGGAATATTCGTTTGGTCGTGGAATATTCTTCCTGTCGGGGAATATTCGTACGACGGCGCAGTCTTTTGTGGGCCCCATAACGGAAAGCGATTGGATGAAGAAAACGACAAGTATATGTTTTTTATTAATAACGGCGTAGTTGTTATCGTTAATACTGTTGGAATACCCGGTGGTTAAAACACAGTAATACGCGTTGTTACACAGTAGCACACTGTATTGCACCAATTATTGATTCTTACGTAAGAAGGCACTACTCAATAATGTTTACAGTAATTACTGTTCAGTATTTTATTTTATTGATTCAATAATTGCTGCGTTGATATTTTATATTACTGTTGTTTCAATAATTGTCACTACACAGTATTTCCCATTATCAGATCAATAATTCATATTATTTGAATAATATTATTAGATAACATTATTGGCAATGTCTAGAAAGTTCTGTCTAAGGAGAGGTTTGGTCATCTAATTGCGCGCCAGTAAGGAGAAATCCTTATTGGAAAGCCCCCTCTTTCCTGGGAACGGCCTGGTTGTCATAAATGTGATTCTGTAATATTATTTGTAAATAATTAATTATTGATTCATATGATAAGGAAATATTTATTTTTGTGGATATAAATGAGGGATATATTTTTGTGGTTAAAAATGAAGGAGTTAATGTTGAGGTTTTTATCAGTATTTTTGTCGGAATGGAGGTATTAAAAATCAGGGTTTTTGAGATATTTTGCGGGAGTTATAATTTTTAATCCGACCGTTGGATCGTGGTAATTTTTGGATATGTTATACATATATAAGTTGAGTATATGTCCACAAATTTTGAACCGTTAAAAATGAACGTATGATTTATTATGAATTTTACGAGATGACTGGTTTAGAAATTGTTAAATTTTCGGAGTTAATCATTTTGGTAGAAAATTCTAGAATTGGTGGGCCCCACTCTTGGTTGGTGAAGAAATGTGCTGAGATTTTTATTCAAATGTGGTGGGTGGGAATAGTAGCAGGTAAAGCCATCAGGTTGCAGGTTAAGTCTGCTTCGGCGTGCTAATATTTTCCTATAAATAGAGGGCTAAGTTAGAATTGAAAATCACACCAGAAACAAGTTTTCTCTCTTTCTCTCTCTAGATTATTGAGTGTATTTTGTGAGTATTTAGATACTTTGAGAGTTTCTATTCATCAGAGCAAGTGTCTTTCAGTCTTATACCGATATTCCGACCAGAAGTACTGTCTGTACGAGGTAAGGGATGTTATTTTATTCAAAAATGATATTATTTCTTCAATATCATTATGCCGAAATATTGGTTGGAAATTTTTATCAAATTTGGAACTTTTCACGTCGGGGTTACTATTCATGAGTTACTATTCACGAGTTACTATTCACGAGTTACTATTCACCGAAAAATAAAATTTTCTTCTTTTCGTCCAAAATATCTATTCTGGGTACTAGCTTTGATTGTATCCATGTTTTGATCATTCTTGAATTCTACTTCACTATGAATAATTATAAGGTATTTTTGGACATGAATAAATCGAAATACGAATCCTTAATATTTGTTATTTTGTTTCACTGGATTCGTTTTCTTTAATATATTTTTCATCATCCTCAGTCCTAAATGATGATATTACTGAATATCTTTAGCCGAAGTGCAAAGATGAATGATTAACTGATGAATATCTTTGGCCCGTAGTGCAAAGATGAACAGGTGTTGAGATGAACATGACCGACTGGTGATACAAATGAATATCTTTGGCCTGTAGTGCAAAGATGAATATTTGATTAAAGATGGTTATTGATTGTTGTTACAGGGATAAAATATTGATGATGAACTTTTAAATCTTAGAAGATAGTAGAACTCATTCTCTACTTGACTCTTCTAATGGTTTGCTGTTTCCGCTGCAGTTATTGATTTAAAACTTGTTGTCTATTGTATTCTATTAGATTTTTCCCTGTTGAAGACTAACGATAATTTGTTCTGTATTATCTTAGTCATAATGTTCTTTACTGGGCTAGTTGAGCTCATCCTTTTCCTTTTTGTTCCATTTTTCTCAGGAGGCGAGAATGTAGCGAGTACTAGTCGGGGTATGGAATGATGGTTCTAGAAGTTACTTTAGTAGTCCTCACTATTTTTGTGAAATAATGTATCAATAATTGTAATGAGGGCTTATTTGAGTGTGGATATTGTCTAAATGACAATATTTGTATTTAAACTCACAGTTCTTGTGTTGTAATAATAAAGATGTAGTTGTTTCTGTACCATGTATTTTGGCGACTCAGAATGGGTGTTGTATACCTATTTTGGGGGCGTCACAGTTGGTATCAGAGCTTAGGGATATGATCTCTGGCGGAGATCGGAGAATAGAACTAGGAGGGGAGAGACGAATCCTTCGCTAGTGTGTCCTACCTAAGCTTATTTATTGGTCAGTCATAATATAGGGGTATTATGTGATTTGTTAATTTATTTAATTAACCCTTGTTTTATGGCAGTATTTGAGAATGTCGACTGAGAATGTTAATAGTGGAGTAAATGAGACCGTGGAGACACCGGTGCTTACCAACGAGGAGAACGTGCAACAGGCTGGCAATGTTCCTCCTGTGAACAACACCAATGAGCAGATGATGAACGATGGAATGTTTAGAAGTTTTTTGCAATTCATGCAAAACCAGACAAGGGAGACTCGTGTTCAAAATACAGGAGGAAATGATAGCAATTCACGGTTTGTCACAGCCAAACAGTTCAAAGAATTGGGACCACCAGAATTTAAGGGAAAGCCGGATCCGATCATGGCGGAAACGTGGGTCAAGCAAATTACCAAGATATTCGATGTCTTGGGATGCACGGAGGAACAGAAGGTTCCATTCGCCACCTTTATGTTCCGTGGCGAGGCAGATTACTGGTGGGAGTCTGTGAAGCGTACCCATCCAACCGCACTCAGCATGTCTTGGGAGACATTTCAAAAACTGTTCAATGACAAGTACTTTCCTGAAAGTATTCGTCATATGAAGGAGGTAGAGTTTATTAGACTAGAGCAGAATAATATGACTGTATCTCAGTACGAGGCAAAGTTTGCAGAGTTGTCCAGGTTTGCACCTCATTTGGTGGAGAATGAGGAACGTATGACGAGGATGTTTCTGAGAGGTTTGAAACCCGGCATACGTCAATATCTCATTTCTCATAAATTTTCTCTCTATTCAGATGTTGTCAACAGGGCTCAATTATTAGAGCGAGATAACGAGTACGGTCAACTGAGGGATCACAACCAGGATCATATCGGTGACAGTAGTCATCAGAACAATGATAACCAGCGGAGAAAGAAAAATACAGACAAGAATGGCAACCACTCTGGTGGTAATCGTGGCTATGAAAATAGAAGAAGCGAGCTGGGAGGAGATTTTAAAAAGAGGAGATTCAACAATGACAATACGAAGACGTCAACACCAACAGCAATTGGTTCCAAGGGAGGAGAACGACCACCGGTTATATGCTATAAGTGCGGAAAAGAAGGACATATCAGCCCAAACTGCCCACAACAGTTTAAGGTATGTTATAATTGTGGAAAGGAAGGACATATCGCTCGAGATTGCACTGTAGCAAAACCAAGTCCAGCGGGGATGGTGACTCAAAAAGCTGTCCCAGAAAAGAAAAAGTCAACGGTTCCTGGAAGAGCGTTTGTCGTGACTGGTCAACATGCGAGGAACCCAAACGAGGTGATCACGGGTAAGCTAATCATAAATTCATGCGAAGTTTATACCTTATTAGATACCGGTTCTACCCATTCTTTTATCTCTCCTGCTTGTGCTCAACGTTTAAACTTGACTCCGGAGAAGTTAGACTTTGATTTATCTGTGGAGACTCCGTTAGGAGAAACTTTCATCACATCCACTGTTTATAAATCTTGTGTGATCCAAGTTGGTACCATCACCTTACCTGTTGACCTTATCTCTTTAAAGATACTTGCTTTTGATGTGATTTTAGGGATTGATTGGCTAACTACTCATCATGCCAAAATTGATTGTTTTCGTAAGGTTGTTAGTTTTCATATTCCTAACCAACCTGTTGTACGAATTCAAACAACTAAGCCATTAAAATCAATCACTGTTATATCAAGCCATAAAGCCATTCGTTTATTAAAAAACGGATGTCAAGCTTTCTTAGCCCATGTTATGGATTTGAATAAAGACACGTCAAATTTGAATAATATTCCTGTTGTTATTGACTTTCCTGACGTATTTCCTGAAGAACTTCCCGGTCTACCCCCGGAACGAGAAATTGAATTCTTTATTGATCTTGAACCTGGTACAAAGCCCATTTCTAAAACCCCATATCGAATGGCTCCTATTGAACTTCAGGAGTTAAAGGTCCAACTACAAGAGTTGTTGGACATCGGTTTCATTCGTCCTAGTACATCTCCTTGGGGTGCTCCTGTTTTATTTGTAAAGAAAAAAGACGGGAGTATGCGACTTTGTATTGATTACCGGGAATTAAACCATGTCACTATTAAGAATAGGTATCCGCTACCTCGTATTGATGACCTGTTTGACCAGTTACAAGGAGCACAGTTCTTTTCAAAGATCGATCTTCGTTCTGGATATCATCAGCTGAAGGTTAAAACTGAGGATATTCCAAAGACTGCCTTCAGAACTCGGTACGGGCATTATGAGTTCCTAGTTATGTCTTTTGGATTGACTAATGCTCCTGCGGCTTTCATGGATATGATGAACCGAGTATTTAAGGATTATTTGGATCAGTTCGTTGTTGTCTTTATTGATGACATCCTCATATATTCCAAAAGCCGTGAAGATCATGAGCATCATTTGAAGCTGGTACTCCAAAGGCTGCGTGAAAATAAGTTATATGCCAAGTTGAAGAAATGCGAGTTCTGGCTTGAGGAAGTAGCTTTCCTAGGGCACGTGGTGTCAAAACATGGAGTATCTGTTGACCCGGCGAAGATTGAAGCAATACAAAGTTGGGAGCAACCAAAGACGGTGACCGAAGTACGTAGCTTTCTAGGCTTAGCTGGTTATTATCGAAGATTCGTGGAAGGGTTTTCTCGAATCGCTACCCCGTTAACTCAGCTGACTCGGAAAGATATCAAATTCGTATGGAGCGAGGAATGCGAGAAGAGTTTTCAAGAGCTTAAGAGGAGACTCATTTCGGCACCTGTTCTGACAATACCATCTGGTTCGGATGGATTTGTTATCTACAGTGATGCTTCAGGCAAAGGGTTAGGATGTGTTCTCATGCAACATGGGAAAGTCATAGCCTATGCCTCGCGACAACTCAAAGAATATGAGAGGAATTATCCTACTCATGATTTGGAGTTGGCAGCAGTAGTTTTCGCGTTGAAGATCTGGAGACACTACCTGTATGGGGAGAAAGTGGAGATCTATACAGATCATAAAAGCCTTAAATATTTCTTCACCCAAAAGGAACTCAACATGCGGCAGCGACGTTGGCTCGAGCTGTTAAAAGATTACGATCATACCATCCAATATCATCCTGGAAAGGCAAACGTAGTAGCTGACGCATTGAGTAGAAGATCATATGCGGGTACGAGTGCAATGTTGTTAACACAAAGGCCCATTTTGTATGACTTGCAAAAGATGGAGATAGAGATGAAGGCTCCAAGTACCCACATGATGATATCAAATATACGAGTAGAACCGACTTTAATCGATAAAGTTAAAGCTGCTCAAGCTACGGACATAGAGCTGATGCGTATGAAGAAGAAAGTGCAAGAAGGTTCTATTCCAGAAGCAAGAATCGATGAAGAAGGAATACTTCGAGTTCACTCTAGACTCTGTGTTCCTAACAATTCTGATTTGAAGTACAAGATCATGATGGAAGCACACAATACACCATTTGCAATCCATCCTGGAAGTACCAAAATGTATCGTGATCTACGACATACATTTTGGTGGAATAATATGAAGAGAGAGATTGCAAAGTTTATCTCGAGGTGTTTAACTTGTCAACGTGTAAAGGCGGAACATCAAGTACCAAAGGGTCCATTGCAACCACTTGAGATTCCGAAATGGAAGTGGGAACACATTACCATGGATTTCGTTACGGGTCTTCCCACGGTTTCTCAAGGCATAAATGCTATTTGGGTTATTGTTGATAGATTAACCAAGTCTGCTCATTTCTTGCCGATACGGGAGACTTATTCCCTTGAACGTCTTGCTCGTATATACGTAGATGAGATTGTGAGACTGCATGGCATGCCAGTATCCATAGTTTCGGATCGTGACCCAAGATTCACTTCAAGATTTTGGGTTAGCTTGCAAAAAGCTATGGGCACAGATTTACGATTTAGTTCGGCATACCATCCTCAAACGGACGGACAATCAGAGAGGACTATTCAAACTCTTGAAGATCTATTAAGACTTTGTGTCCTAGATTTCAAAGGGAGTTGGGATAAGTACCTACCATTGGTGGAATTCTCTTACAATAACAGTTATCAGGCAAGTATAGGTGTGGCCCCATTTGAAGCATTATATGGACGAAAGTGTCGCTCTCCAGTATGCTGGGACGAGGTGGGTGAAGCAACATTGTTGGGACCAGAGTTGGTACGCATGACTACAGAGAAGATCCAAACGATTCGACAACGTATACAAACGGCACAGGATCGACAAAAGAGTTATGCGGATCTTCATCGGAAGGACGTGGAATTTGACATTGGGGATCATGTATTGTTGCGTGTGGCTCCATGGAAAGGAGTTACAAGATTTGGGAAGAGAGGAAAGCTCAATCCACGATTTATTGGTCCATTTCAGATTCTTGACCGAGTAGGAAATGTGGCCTATAGACTTGCGTTACCTCCAAGTATGTCTCGTGTTCATAATGTTTTTCATATATCTGTGTTACGTAAATATGTGAAAGACCCAGACCACGTTATTGAGTTAGAACCGGACGAGATAGCTGAAGACTTAACGTACGAAGAGGTACCTGTCAAGATCTTGGATAGAAAGGAGCATGTCCTACGCACGAAGGTCATACCACAAGTTAAAGTTTTGTGGAGAAACCATGCTATTGAGGAAATGACCTGGGAGTTGGAAACGGAAATGAAAGCGAGGTATCCTCATCTTTTCGAAACACCAGGTACGTACGTCAATTTCGAGGACGAAATTTCATAAGGAGGGGAGGTTGTAAGACCCCAAATTATTAATAAATGAAATTTAAATTCCCTCTATTTATTATTTTGAAATAGTAAGTGTTAAATTGATTAATGAGGTTAGTTATGGGTAAAATGCGTAAATATTTTAAATAAGCAAGTGGTTATAAAATATTCATTGTTGTCGGGGAATATTCGTTTGGTCGTGGAATATTCTTCCTGTCGGGGAATATTCGTACGACGGCGCAGTCTTTTGTGGGCCCCATAACGGAAAGCGATTGGATGAAGAAAACGACAAGTATATGTTTTTTATTAATAACGGCGTAGTTGTTACCGTTAATACTGTTGGAATACCCGGTGGTTAAAACACAGTAATACGCGTTGTTACACAGTAGCACACTGTATTGCACCAATTATTGATTCTTACGTAAGAAGGCACTACTCAATAATGGTTACAGTAATTACTGTTCAGTATTTTATTTTATTGATTCAATAATTGCTGCGTTGATATTTTATATTACTGTTGTTTCAATAATTGTCACTACACAGTATTTCCCATTATCAGATCAATAATTCATATTATTTGAATAATATTATTAGATAACATTATTGGCAATGTCTAGAAAGTTCTGTCTAAGGAGAGGTTTGGTCATCTAATTGCGCGCCAGTAAGGAGAAATCCTTATTGGAAAGCCCCCTCTTTCCTGGGAACGGCCTGGTTGTCATAAATGTGATTCTGTAATATTATTTGTAAATAATTAATTATTGATTCATATGATAAGGAAATATTTATTTTTGTGGATATAAATGAGGGATATATTTTTGTGGTTAAAAATGAAGGAGTTAATGTTGAGGTTTTTATCAGTATTTTTGTCAGAATGGAGGTATTAAAAATCAGGGTTTTTGAGATATTTTGCGGGAGTTATAATTTTTAATTCGACCGTTGGATCGTGGTAATTTTTGGATATGTTATACATATATAAGTTGAGTATATGTCCACAAATTTTGAACCGTTAAAAATGAACGTATGATTTATTATGAATTTTACGAGATGACTGGTTTAGAAATTGTTGAATTTTCGGAGTTAATCATTTTGGTAGAAAATTCTAGAATTGGTGGGCCCCACTCTTGGTTGGTGAAGAAATGTGCTGAGATTTTTATTCAAATGTGGTGGGTGGGAATAGTAGCAGGTAAAGCCATCAGGTTGCAGGTTAAGTCTGCTTCGGCGTGCTAATATTTTCCTATAAATAGAGGGCTAAGTTAGAATTGAAAATCACACCAGAAACAAGTTTTCTCTCTTTCTCTCTCTAGATTATTGAGTGTATTTTGTGAGTATTTAGATACTTTGAGAGTTTCTATTCATCAGAGCAAGTGTCTTTCAGTCTTATACCGATATTCCGACCAGAAGTACTGTCTGTACGAGGTAAGGGATGTTATTTTATTCAAAAATGATATTATTTCTTCAATATCATTATGCCGAAATATTGGTTGGAAATTTTTATCAAATTTGGAACTTTTCACGTCGGGGTTACTATTCATGAGTTACTATTCACGAGTTACTATTCACCGAAAAATAAAATTTTCTTCTTTTCGTCCAAAATATCTATTCTGGGTACTAGCTTTGATTGTATCCATGTTTTGATCATTCTTGAATTCTACTTCACTATGAATAATTATAAGGTATTTTTGGACATGAATAAATCGAAATACGAATCCTTAATATTTGTTATTTTGTTTCACTGGATTCGTTTTCTTTAATATATTTTTCATCATCCTCAGTCCTAAATGATGATATTACTGAATATCTTTGGCCGAAGTGCAAAGATGAATGATTAACTGATGAATATCTTTGGCCCGTAGTGCAAAGATGAACAGGTGTTGAGATGAACATGACCGACTGGTGATACAAATGAATATCTTTGGCCTGTAGTGCAAAGATGAATATTTGATTAAAGATGGTTATTGATTGTTGTTACAGGGATAAAATATTGATGATGGACTTTTAAATCTTAGAAGATAGTAGAACTCATTCTCTACTTGACTCTTCTAATGGTTTGCTGTTTCCGCTGCAGTTATTGATTTAAAACTTGTTGTCTATTGTATTCTATTAGATTTTTCCCTGTTGAAGACTAACGATAATTTGTTCTGTATTATCTTAGTCATAATGTTCTTTACTGGGCTAGTTGAGCTCATCCTTTTCCTTTTTGTTCCATTTTTCTCAGGAGGCGAGAATGTAGCGAGTACTAGTCGGGGTATGGAATGATGGTTCTAGAAGTTACTTTAGTAGTCCTCACTATTTTTGTGAAATAATGTATCAATAATTGTAATGAGGGCTTATTTGAGTGTGGATATTGTCTAAATGACAATATTTGTATTTAAACTCACAGTTCTTGTGTTGTAATAATAAAGATGTAGTTGTTTCTGTACCATGTATTTTGGCGACTCAGAATGGGTGTTGTATACCTATTTTGGGGGCGTCACAATAACGCACTTACTGTGTTGATCTCACGATGGTGTTCCTCTACTTGCACATTCATCACTGCCTGGGGGGAATTCACCCCTACTCTAGAGGATGTTTATGCCCTCTACCAGTAAGTTTTCTTCTTTTATTCCTTTCATTCATTCTCATTTTTTTTTATATATATATATTTATTTTTATTTTATTTTTATTTTATTTTTTTTGAATCTCGTCTTGTAGCCTTCCCATTGTTGCTTCGAACTCCTGCGGCCCTTCTAACATGTCCACTAGAGATAACGAATGCGTTGCCTACTTGATGGAAGCCTTCAGGCAATCTTCCCACTTCACTTCCCGCTTCAAGGGTGATACGCTCCTTCCGGATTTCGAGAGTTCAGGTCGGCAAAAGAATTCTTGGTTATCCTGGGTGCGCTATTTCTTCCGTGATTACAAGACCAACCAGTGGAACAGCTCAGTTTACGATAAGTCTGTTCTTGCCTTCCGTGAAGAGACTTGCCCCTTTCCTCTGGCAGCTTATCTAGTTATGTGGTTGTCCCGTTTCATCTTCCCTGGGTCTCCCATAGACGGCCCTTCTGCCCGTATGTTTAGTTTGGCGGCGTTGTTATCCCGAGGCTCGGAGATTCCCCTTGCTCCTCTCTTCCTAGGGACCTTATATCGTCGCCTAGACGAAACAACCCTTGCCATGAAAGAATCTGTTGGGAGGTAATCACTTTCATATTTTATATTTAATTGTCATTCAAACTGCCTTTCTTTTCCTTCAACCTTTTCTATAATATATATATATATATATATATATATATATATATATATTTGTTTTTTATTTACTCAGGTATGATGTCAGTTGCTTCATTCCATGCTCCTTCCTTCAGATCTTTCTTTTCGAGCGCTTTTCGGGCTATTCCGATCTTGAACATCTTTCTACAAGAAAGAAAAAATCTCATTCTCTCCCACCACGCAACATCATTCCTCGCATGCTACGCTGGATTGATCACCGTTCTAGTCCTGACAGTACGGATTTGCGACATTTCCTTGATGATTATTCATGCTTCACTGCTCGTCCTTATACCGTCATTTCAGGGGGTTGCGGTCATCTACCTCACTTCTACAAGCATAAATTTCGTACCTTCTCCGACCTCAGCAGAAATAGTTTGAGTGGCTCCGCACTGTCTTGGTTCGTTTTCCTTCGGTCCACAGAGCTTCCATATTTCCTTGAGAATAATAGTTTTGGTACTGTACTATATTCTCCTCACAGGGTCATGAGACAATTCGGATACGACCAGGAACGCCCTTTCGGTCACACCTGCCGGGGGAATTATGAGGATGTTCTTCTCAATTTCGTCTCTACTTCCTCCTCTTTTACATGGGCATTTCCGAGGCCATCAAGTGATCCCCATAGAACCCTTCCTTTTGTCATACCAGATGACTCCCGAAGCGGGCGATATACCGCTGGAGAACGTAATTACTGGCAAGTCAACCTTAAAAGATGGGAGGATGATACCTTGATTTGTTCATTACCGGTCTCTATTTCACAACGTCTTCAATGGGGCCGGCTGCTATGCTCTCCCAAGCCCAATGTTCGCTCAGCACTTTGGCCAGCCAGTAGCCGCTTGGCTGAGCGTGACATTTTGATGCCTAAGTCGTCTCCCCCTAAGCAGATCATTCCATCACAGGTTCCCACTACTTCCAGGAGTCTTCCACCACGGGCTCCATTTCGGGTGTCCTCTCTAGCTCCTCCCCAGGGATCCTCTGATGCCGAGTAGATGAGAGTTACTCGTTCTAAAACGAGAGCAGCTACTACTACTGATTCTGAGATAGCTCCTCCTATTACTTCTGCCGTGGTTCCAGTCAGTCGTCCTCCTATCAGGCTTATCATAAAGCCATTAGCAAAACGCCCTCTCGATAATGTTGATCCTAGTATCCCGGCAGCCGAGGATCCGATTAAGAAGCGTCGTAGAAATTTGGTAATTTGTCGTACTATTCTCAATTTTCTTTCATCCCTCGTATTACTGCTTTCACATATCATTGAGTAATTATTTCCTTTATTATTATTATTATTATTATTTTTTTATTTTAGGTTACCGTGGTTGATGAAGATGATGATGATGATGTTCCTCTTGGGTTAATGTATAGTACTTCAAATGAGGCTTCCTCGGCGGCTTTCGCGGCGGCTTCCGCGGCGGCTTCCACTAATCGTGACCCCGTCCAACCGATCCTTGTTGATATTGAGTCATCTACTCCTCGCGACGATTGTGTTAGTCTGGATGCTAAGGATACTTTGTCTGATGTAAGCTCGAGTCCTGCTGTGGGTGATACAGCAATTTCTTTAAACCTTCCTATTCATCCTCCCCATGATGAGTCTGAAGATGTTGATGAGACTCTTACTTCCCCGAGGGAGAATCATTCTGAAACTATTGGTGATGTTCATCCTCCCCAGAAGGATTCTACCGAGGTGGTGATTGCTCGGGAGGGCATTGTTAATAGTACTTTGGATGGGTTGAATGACATTCCCCTTTCTGTGGCATCTCCCGACTCCTTTTCCATTGACTATATTGTGAGTATCCTTCCTTAATCCATGAGTGATTTGTCTTGAAGATGAATTTCATTTGCTCTTTTTTTTTATAATGTATTGTGCTTTGACATCTTGTTTTCAGAACGAGAGAATGAAAGATTTGCCTTTGCCCGTTGAGGCACTCGCGTTATTTGCTGTTCTCCATTCGGATAGTGACCTTGGTTATCCTCCAGGTGACCAAGGCTTCGAGGAATCCTTAGCTGTACAACATCTTTCTGCTCCTCCATCCCTGGTCTCGACAAATTCTATGGTGGCTTCTAAAGTAGCTCCTGCTAGAGCTTCCTTCAATCCAAGTGGGGATCTTATTTCTTGGAGGGGTTTCCAGATATCGTCTTCTAGTCAGGAAAGTCTGGAGCGTCTCCTAGCTCGGTTTCCGCAGATTCTTGACCGGCTGATTATTAAGACAACTTCCACCCAAACCCTCTTCCTAGATCAGCTCGCAGGTCTTATTCTTGGATTGCATACTCTTTCTTTATATTCCTTGCGAGTTGAGGACTTGAAGAAGTTTAGCGATGATGTAGATGACCTTGCAGCCGTAGGTGTTGATATGTCTCCTTTTCGTGATAGGTTGGATCTTCTCAAGTCGAGTTTTAACCTTGTTTCACTACGTTCGGAGGTTGCTGTACGTAAATGTGAAGATGAATCCTTTTCAGTGCAGCTTTCTGAGCTTGGTGATGCCGCAAACAGATTGAAGAGCCAGTCTCAAAATTTAAGAGGCCAGCGTCGGGACTTACAAGCAAAACTTCAGGAGGTAGAGCGTCAGTGCCGGGACTTAGAGGCAAAACTTCAGGAGGTAGAGCGTCAGTGCCGGGACTTAGAGGCGACTACCCAACAGGTTAGGGAGCTGAAAGCTGCAAATCTTAAGATTCGAGATGCTGCCGTTGCTGACTTGGAAGCTTTAGTTGTGCCTCCTCTTCATTTTGATATGTCGTGGCCTTTAGATCATAACTTATTGTAGTAGTTTATTTTTTCAATTTCCTGTTTCAGAAACTCATTCACACATATTTCATTTATCAGAACGTGGTTTCTTTAACTTTGTTGATTGCCTTTAATTTGAATGATTCCTTAAAACTCAATTTTTTATTATTGAATCTCAAGTTATTCAAATTAATATTCCAAGACAACAATAGATGTTATAAGAAAACATGAATTTTGTCAAAGATACATATATTTCTCACAAACCAACACTTGAATTCATACTCTTTTTTTTTTAAATTAAACATTCGCGTATATGTGAAAGTTTGTCAATTTATTGCTAAAAAATTGCTTTTGACGGAAAGCATAACGTTTCATATAATAAATCTTGCTTTTATCGAAGAAAGCAAAACGTTTGCCACTTTTTAGAGATAAAGTATAACTTTCTTGCTTTTATCGAATAAAGCATAACATTCTTCACTTTTAAAGATAAAGCGTAACTTTTGGGTTTGAGGGCTTATACTCAGGTGCCTCAGTCACTTTTGAAGTTGAAAGTGTAACTTGCGAGGGCTGTTAGTCAGGTTCCTCGATCACTTTTGAAGTTGAAAGTGTAACTTTCGAGGGCTGTAAGTCAGGTTCCTCGATTACTTTTGAAGTTGAAAGTATAACTTTTGTGATGCTCTTCTCATGTGTAATATTTCTTTACCCATTTCAAGTTTAATGGGCCTGAGACAGCATCTGATCCCACACGAGATATCTTGCAATATCCGCTTTCGGAGATCTCTCGTACCCTATACGGGCCTTCCCATTTGGGGTAAAATTTGGTGGTTGGGGTCCCCCTCATAACTTGAGTTGCCGTTTTGAGGACCAGGTCTCCCACCAGAATTTGTCGTGGTACCACCGCGGTGTTGTATTGTCGTCGCAGTCTTTCGTGGTACCGTTCAAGCTTTTCTTTAGCCTTGTCTCGGAAGTCGGCTAAGGCCTCTAGGGCGGCTGGTCGGCTTTCTTCCTCGACTAAGCTTCGAAGTCTCATTCGAGCCGAAGGTATTTCTATTTCGGTGGGCAAGATAGCTTCTTCACCATAAACCAAAGCGTATGGGGTTTCGCCTGTAGGTTTTCTTTTTGAAGTTCGATATGCCCATAATGCTATTGGTAGTTGTTCTGCCCATTTCTTCGGATGATCGTCTAAGGTTTTTGATAAGATTTTTATCAAGGTTTTGTTTGTCGCTTCTGCTTGTCCGTTGCTTTTCGGGTAGTAGGGTGATGATTTATAATGTTTCACCCTGTATCTTTCCATCAGACTTTTGATGTCTCTATTGATGAAGGGGGTTCCATTGTCGGACAAAATGATCTTCGGGATCCCGAAACGGCAAATGATGTGCTCCTTGATAAAGTTTGCCACTGCTGGTCCCGTAGCCTTCTTCAAGGGTATGGCTTCCACCCACTTTGTGTACATCTCGGTGGCATTTAAAATCCATATGTTGCCCTTAGAATTAGGGTGTACAGGACCTATAAGATCCATTCCCCATGTATGAAAGGGCCATGGTATTGCTAAGGTGCGCAAATCCACGGCGGGAGCATGTATCAGGTTTCCATGTATTTGACAAATATGACACTTTTTGACAAATTCTAGACAATCTCCTTCCATCTTTGGCCAATAGTAACCATGATCGATAAGTTGTTTGTACAACTTGGCTCCCCCTTGATGTTCATCCTTGTGCATTTGATAGACCAAATCTCTGGCTTCGCCTAGTTCTAGACACCGTAGGGGCTTGCCATTGAAACCTCTTCTGAACAATTCTCCATTTTGTAAGAAGAATCGTTGCGACTTCCTCTTTATTATAATTGCATCCTTCTTTTCGGTTGGAAGAATCTCGTTTTGTAAGAAGTTCACATAAGGAATTCGCCAATCCACTATATCATCAATGAAAGCACATTCATCCTCCCCAGGGTATTCTTGGCATGAAACACAGTGGCGTTGTAGGGCATCTGCTGCCTTCTTCATTTCAGGCCAATAATACCCTTGGCGTTGCAACCTACGATACAGACCTATGTCTGCAAACCCGCAATTCTCTTCATGCACCTGATGCAAGACTTTACTTGCTTCTTGTTTCCCCAAGCATCGTGTCAATACACCATCTGCTTCTTTGTGATACAAGACACCTTTGATGATGCTGTACTTTTGTAGCTCTACAATTGGTATTGTTCCTTCCTTAGTTTGCAATTGATGGGAGATGTCATATCTCCAATCGTCTATCATGTCTTTGGGGAACAAGTTTAGCACCGTGGTTGGGAGGGTTCTCTTCATTACCTTCACATTCAAGTCTTCTCCTTGAATATAGACTCGAGATGCTACTGTTGCTAGTGCATCTGGTTGTTTATTCTGTCCTCTTGGCACATATTCAATCACCACCTTCTTGTAAGCTTCCATCACCTTTTGTGCTACAGTTCGATACGGCGCCAAGATGGGTTCTTTCACTCCGAATTGACCTTTTATCTGCTGCACTATAAGGTTTGAATCTCCTTTTACTTTAAGATATTTGGCTCCCAATTCTTGAGCCGCTAATAATCCTAGTATGAACGCCTCGTATTCTGCTTCATTATTTGTGCAAGGGAAGTCCAATTTGTACGACAAGGATATTTCATTTCCTTCTTTGGTGGTCAACACCACTCCTGCTCCGCCTTTACCTTCTGCAGATGATCCATCAAAAGCCAAACTCCACCATTCTGGATCCTCATCCATCAAGTCGATTGATTCCACTTCTCCACCCGGAAGATCCTCAGAAGGGGGCTCATATTCTCCGTTTGGAAATTGAGCTAGCAGGTCTGCCAAGGCTTGACATCGGATTGCCTTTGGTGTTACACACTTGATGTCATATTCTGAAAGAATCATCATCCATCTAGCAGGTCTTCCTACTAATGCTGGCCTAGTTAATAGGTATCTAATCTGATCAGTTTTTGTTGCAATCATTACTTCGTGCGCTAGAAAATAATGTCGCATTTTCTGCGCAATGAACACCAACGCTAGGCAATGCCTCTCTACTTGTGAATACCTGGTTTCCGGTCCTCTGATTATCCGGCTAATGTAATATACAGGTTTCTCTTCTCCATCCACCTCTTGCGTGATCAATCCTCCTATAGACTTCTTGGTAGATGTGATATACAACTGCAACGGCATTCCTCTTTGTGGCACTACCATCGTTTGTGCCGAAGATAAAATTCTTTTTACTTTCTCAAAGGCCTGTTGTTGGTCTTGCCCCCAGTCCCATTGTGCCTTTCCTTTTAGTAATTTGCCGAAAGGTTCTGTGACTTCGGCTAATGCTGGCATGAATCTTCTCATGTACGAGACCTTCCCTAGAAAGCTCTTCAACTGCTTTTGCGTCTTTGGTGGGGGCATCTCTGTAACTGCTTTCGCCTTGCCTGGGTCCACTTCTAAACCTCTGTTGTGCACCAAGAAGCCCAAGAATTTTCCAGCCGTCATTCCAAAGGCGCACTTCTTTGGATTCATCCTCAACTTATACCTTCGGCATCGCTCAAACACTTTCCTCAGGTCCTCCACATGAGTTGTTGCCTTCTTGGATTTCACTACCACATCGTCCACATAGTCCTCCACTATATCATGAATCATGTCATGAAATATAGCATGCATTGCCCTCTGATAAGTTGCCCCCGCATTCTTCAATCCGAATGGCATTACTACATAGTAAAAATTCCCAAACGGGGTACGAAAGGCTGTCAACTCTGCATCTTCCATGGACATATTTATCTGATTGTAGCCCACAAACCCATCCATGAAAGACATCATCTCATGATTAGCCGTTGCATCTACCAAGGTGTCTATGTTGGGTAATGGGCACATATCCTTCGGGCATGCCTTGTTCAAGTCTCTGAAATCGACACATATTCGTAGCTGTCCATTTGATTTCTTTACCGGTACGATGCTGGAAAGCCATGTTGGATGTTGGATTGGCTTGATGAACCCTACTTCCAGTAACTTTTTGATTTCTTCCTTTATTTGGGTTTCGACCTCGGGTGCATAGTTGCGAGGTGCTTGCTTCACTGGCTTCATTCCCGGGCTTATGTTTAGATTGTGCTCCACAAGATCTTTGTCAATTTCGGGCATCTCGTCGTAATTCCAAGCAAAGACGTCCTTATACTCTCGCAGTAGTTGTATGAGCTCCTCTTTCTGGTTAGCCTCAAGCTCCTTGTTGACATAAGTTGGTCTTGGCGTTCCTCCATCTGTTGCCAAATCAACTTCTTCTAATTCATTTTGTTGAGGTTTTGGCCTATCTTCAAAGCATTCTGGAGCTGGTTCTACCTTCTGTTGTACAACTTCTTCTCCTTCATTATTGCTGGAGTGGGGGACACCTCCTGAGCTGTTGGGTTTGCACGCTTCTTTGGGCTCTTCCCCCTTGCACCGTCATAATCGAAACACTACCTTTCCGTCGGGTTTTACAACCCTCTCCCATTTTGTCTTTTGGCCATCCTCGGACTGTGCTATCCGCTTGGCTTTTATTATATTTCTGGCATCTTCAGGATTTGCTGGCCTTTTCTTCTCTTCTCTTCCTTCCTTCTCCAAGTCCACTACGACTGGCTTCATATCTTTGGAACATTCTCCATGTTCCGAGGTCTTCTTCTTTACTTTTTCTGCAGGTACAAACTTATCTTCCTGCACTTCCTTCCAGCTTGCTAGTCTTAAGGAATCAGGCCTCGCGATCTGGTTCTCTCCCTCTTCAGCGACATCATCGAAGAAAGTTGCTTCGGTGATGTGTGCCTCCTCTGGTCCAAAGGGATTCCGAGTTGCTGGTACCTTCACTTCTTTCCCTTTCCAGATAGCTTTCAGGCACTGATGAAAGACTGAGGGTACCACCCCATAGTCATTTTGCCAAGCCCTTCCCAGCAAGATATGGTATGCTGCATCTACCTCTGCAACATGGAACATTACAGGCCCTCGGATTTTTCTAACTTGCATGTCTACCTTGATATGTCCCAGGGTTCTCGTGCTCTGGTTAGCGAATCCTGTAATGTTTGTTTGTTCCTTCACTATCTTCTTCTCTGACAGGCCTAACCGTTTGAACATGGTGTAGGGCATAATATTTACAGATGCTCCATTGTCAATGAATGCCCTCCGCACTTCGATGCCATTGATTATCGCTGTCACATACAATGGTCTGTTGTGCGGGTATCTTATCTCTCTATCAGCTTTAGAGAAAGATATCTTATTTGCTTCCTCCTCCATTGTTTTCACAAATCCTTTGCTTATGGCCATGCAAGTCTCCTGTGTCTCGGCGGCCTTAATTATTGCCCTGGTTGCCTCAATCCTTGCTTCCTTGGCCAACCCTATCTGATCGAAAAAATTTCTGAATTTGGCCCCATTCATCAACGCTGTCACTTGCAGGCCTGGGTCACACTCCTCCTTTTCTTCCACCATCATCTCCACTTCTGGGATTATGTTGTGGATAACAGTGTTGCATGTTTCTTTTCCCTTGTGATTTGGCAGTGGCTTGTCATGAACACTGCTTTCCTTTCCTAGTTCAATCTCCCCATTTGCCAACTTCTCGTGGAATATCCTACGTAGGCTATAACAATCCATAGTTGAGTGTCCCGCGTATTGGTGGAAAACACAGAAGTCTGGCCTTCTCTTCATCTCCTCCGTCACTGCAAATCTAGGCCTTGGGGGTTTCACCACCCCATGTTCAATCCATTGCTCGTATAGGCCTCTGAATGCTTTCTCACTGCATGTGATAGCCTCCGGGACCGACTTTCTTGCATATTTATCTCCAGGCCTTCCTTTGCTTCGCTCAAAATTTTTCTCATGCTTCTCCCTCTTGCCCCCTTGTGGTTTTGACTGAGAGTCAGCCAAAGCCACAGTTGCTGTTCTCTTGCCCCTCCATGTAACCGTCGCATGGCTAGTGGGCAGTGTCATGATTCCTCCCAAGTCTTGTGCGAAAGCTGAGAGGGTTGCGAAGGAATCACAAGCCTTGGTAATGAGGTGGGGCTTGAAGGAATCTAAGGCACCATTGTTGCAAATGCTGACCAGGTTCTTTTCTTCAATCGGCTCTGTACACTTCTGTGCCTGGGCCCTGAACCTGTCAACGTAATCTGATAGCTCCTCATTTGGCTTCTGCTTGAACCGCATGAGTTCTACAATGGTTACCTGTTTCTGCACATAGAAAAATTTCTTAAAAAATTGTAATTTGAGGTCATCCCAATCATGGACTGACCTCTTCTCCAAATTGTAGTACCAACTAAAGGCACTATCTGTCAAAGTTTTGTTGAATTCCCGCATCAACAAGTTGTGGTTGTTCACTTCATCATATCCCAGCCACGGAGACATCGACTCTACAAACCTGGCAATATGTTCCCTGGCATTTCCTTTCTCCCCGTTGTATTTTGGAAATTGCGGGGGATGCTCGATATATCCTACCGGGTAAGGTTGCCTCCGAATGTGTGCTGGGTAAGGCGGAGTAAAGTCCAACTCCGAGGGTCGAGATGTCTGCCTACGAAGTTGATTGATTACATCGATCATATCATCCTTCGTCACATACTGGCTCGTGGTGTGAACTCTCTGGGGTGTTGAGATATACTGTGGTATCGGCGGTGTGTATGGTAGAGAGATTGGTTGGTGCACACTTGCGTCATGCAAAGCCGGCACTGGTGGAAGTTGCTGGCTCACTCGTTGGACATCGCCTGGAATGGTTGGCATTTGCACCTGTGAAATTGATGGGAGAGCAGTTGGGATGATGTTTGTCTGAGGTTGGCTTGCTTCCAACCTATATTGTGGCACGTCACCGCTGTGTTAGGCCTCCAAGTTGATTATTGGAACCGATTGACTTTCCGTCAAGGGCGATACAATCTGGTTCTCTTTGTTGTTGCTGCCATTGTTGTTGTCTTCCACTCCTACCTGTCCCCCCTGCGAGCTTCCTGGGAACATGGCCTTAAACGTAGGAATCTGCATCAACTGCTGGCGGAAGTTCCCCATCTCCTCTTGCTTCCTTTGCATTTCCAGCATCATGGCCATCATCATCCCTTGTCCTTCTCGTGCTTCCTTCAATGCCTTGAGCATCTCCAGTTGCACAGCATTCGTCTGGTCTCCACCTGCATCCTCGCCTTGCCTTCCTGCGTTGGTTTGTTGTTGATTAGTCATATGTGGTGATGTCGAACTCTCTTCTGAAACGTCTTCAACAAGTGGTTGGTCAAAATCCAGGTTTGCGCCTTGGAATGCTTGAGATACTTGTCTTGGAGCTGGATCTGGCGAGGTAATGCTATCTGTTGGTGAAGCAGCTCTTCCTGTAATTCTCCCACTTCGAGTTGTGGGCATACCCTTCACGAATTCTACACCTCCCCAGCAGAGTCGCCAAATAAATGTGGGCAAGGAAATCGCGCCTTGCTCGCTTAGGGTTTCGTGTTGGCTGAGGAGGAGAGAAATCCACGAAGAATACGGAATTGATTAGTTGATTGTAGAGGGGAGAACGACAGGTGGGCGATTACTCCAACGACGCGTGGCAGAACCCCTAGAATCTGGAAACCGTGTTAGGGTTATTGGGATTCCAAGAGCCTTCTTCGATTCTTCGAGTTGAGAGAGTGTTCGAATCTTGTTAGTGCTTTTTAGGTGGAATATCCGAGCCTTAAGCTACTAAAAGAGTCCGAGTCTTGTGTCCGGAGAGAAGTCCCCTTCCAAATAGAATGGAAGGGGTATTTATAGGGTATTCTGAAAAGTAGTCATGTGCAAGGCACATGCCTTCAGGAGAATTTCAGAAATACCCTTTAGTCCTTAGAATAATGCCCATATTGCCCTGTCCTTCTAGCCACCAATCCAATCCCTCAATCAATTCCCAAAATGAGCCGCCTCCACGAGTCTTCCGCCTCGGGACACGTGGAGGCTTCTCCCGGTCTAGCACATTTATTTCTGACTTTTTCATCTTCATTCCATTAGGTTATGCGAACCCTAACTTGCACATTTAATGAGGTCGTGGAATCCTAATTGTGCATTTAATTTAATTAGGTCATGTGAACCCTAATTTTGCACATGGGCCCACAGGAATAATCTAGCTCAATTATACTACTATATGGCAATAGTGGGCGATGCATAATACTATACTATATATATAATAATAAGAATATATTTTTATTTCATCAAATAATTATCACATCCTTGAATATTTATTGCAATTGTTATACTCATTGCTCATTGCATCAGCAATAATACGTCACTCTATTAAACTTTTTATAAACCCTTGGATGCAACTTAATTGTTTTTAAACACATTATATATTCTGTCCCTATAACGATCGAGAATATATTTATGACGATAATTTGAATTGTTATTATATTTTAAAAAATTATCATTATAATCGATTCGTTTTTAATTTATTTTTTTTTAATTCGCAGAAAAAGGCGTACATACATATATATATTTATATATAAATTATCTTCTTACCTTAATTCAATCCGTTCTTTCAAGTGGAGTATATATTAGCTAGTATAATTATAAGTCTAAAATATATATCGGATGTTCATGAAGATAATTTTATATTTTTTAAAGTACTCTTAATATTAATTAATAATTTAACAATAGATGTTAAAAATGATAAATTAAAATATATATATATCTTTTTTTAAATCGACAAAAAAATAAAAATGTACCAGTAATCTTGAAATGGAGGAAAAAGTTGCGAAGGCTGCCAGAGTTCCAAACATATCTTAAAGGAACAATTTAAAAAGTAGGAGAATAAATTAAAGATCTCTATTTCTCTATCATCCACTAAGCTTTCTGTATGTATAAAGGGGTTCAAGTTAAAGAACAACATGCACCAAACAAACAAAACAAGCAAACAAGTAGACTTAATTAGCTTCTACTTTGAAATGGCACCAAGCGAGTCAAACCATATGAAGATTGGGTCTAAAGACATAGCCATGTTGGATGAATACGCTGCACAATGGGGCAAAAAGCAGCATCAGCAACAACAATTTTATGTGGATAGGCGTCAGTACCAACCATCAAAACCCCATGTTTATCAGGTGATTGTTCCGGTTACTGCTACAATCAAGAAGGAGGCTGTATTTGTCGATTGTTATGAGGCAGCCAAGTTCCATGGTGGCACGGTGATTGTGGATTATCCCAAGACAAATAAGAAAGCCCCCATGAGTATGGTTTAATTTTATCATTAGGCTCTCCATCAAATATTTCTATATATATATATATATATATATATATATTTGCGTCTAGAATAATATAACTAAAACTAGCTATATTTACCCTCCCCTCTTGTATTTAATATGTGATCCACTAGTACTAGATCTCCCAGCAACCTTGTCAGGCTTTGTTGCTCAAGGCTACTATATATGTCTGTGTTGTAAGTGTTGGAACTCATAATATATATATGTATATCTATTATATCTGTGTTATAGATCTTTTTGTTAACTTTTATTTTTATGCTTTAATTTGTTAGTCATGTACGTGAAAAGTGCATAATTAAGAAGAAAATATGGAAATTTAGAATATTAACAAGAGAAAAGATATTGAATAAAAGGGACACAACTCAACTTTTATATATATATATATATATATATATATATATATATATATATATATATATATATATATATATCCAAATCATCAAAATAATTAAGTTTGATTAATTTCTCCAACACTAGATCACCCTACCTATTTATAGGTTAAATACATGGAGACCAATAATTACTAGAATTCAGGTTTCAAGGTTCTTACATAACCATCATAATTAAGTAATTAACATTAGAAGTTACATAATTTCGAGTCAACATTGCTAGATGAATCGAGACTCATATGCAGATATATATTTCTCATGCAAATTAATTTGATGCTGCTGGTAAAGCCTACGAGTCTAGTTTCAAATGCAATATATAAATATATATATATATATATATATATATATATATATATATATATATAGTCCGTTTCTCTAGCGAACTGGAAGGAGTGCATGAACTAAGAACGAACTGGCTATAATGACGGTTTTTTATGCTATAGAGACGGAAAAAACTGTTGCTATAGCCGGTTCGCTCTTAGTTCGCTCCTTCCAGTTTGTTGGAAAGAGTCGGACTATATATATATATATAATACATTATTTTGGCTTTTTGTATAGAGAGTTGTGGCAATTCTCGCGCAGAGGTTAATTAATGTTGTCTACTGATTGGAGTTCGAATGGGCAACTTGTTTTTCTTGTTTGAAATTTGAGTTCCTCACTTCCCTGCGTAGAACTGCAAAAGTATACTCTTACACAGTACAATCTCACACATAATTTTAGTAGAACAAAAAATATAAATCACAAATGATATATTCATCTTCACTAAATTGTGACTAGTTTTGATTGTCTGGTATATTTATATATGTGTCTCACATATTCTACAATATTCTACTCACATAACAATATTTTAATTATAGTAACTAAAAAACTCTAATTGTATAAGATGAGCTCAATTTAATGAGACTCAAAATATTAGTCAAACTTAAGACTGGACAACTAATAAATACTCAATCCTAAATACACATTAAGCTTGACTTCTATGAGACCAAGTACAAGTTAGGGTTCTCATATGACCTAATTGAATTAAATGAAAAGCCTGAAGTAAATGAACAAGACCGCAATTAATGAACAGAACATTAAATAAGCAAAAAGGGAAAAATCCTAGGGTTTTGGCCCCCTCGGGTTTGGCCACGTCAAGGTGGACCCTTCTTAAGGAAAAGGTTAGTCAATCTCTTCCTCAACTGGACTTGGTTTGAATGAATGAAACAAAACAAGGAAACGGACAAAAGATGAACAAAAGAAGTCAAAGCACCTCTTAGACACACTAGGGTTCGACCCCTAGGATCCGACCCCTTAGAATTTGCCCCCCTTAGGGTTTTGCTTCTTTTTCTTGATTTGCATGCCAAACGGGTTTTGATCGATGCAATGATAGAATTATGATCCCAGACTATAGAAAGAAACTAAATAAGGTCTTATGAAACTCCAAGAAATGGTTAACTTTAGAACCTCTATGAAAGAGCTTCTCATAAGACCAAGAATCATGAGAAAAGGATGAAAACCGACAAAGAAAGGTCGAAACAAACAAAAAGAATCGAAGGAACCTCATACCTAGGGTTCGGCTCCTTAGAGCGCGGCCTCCCGTGTTTTGTGCTAAGTTCTTCCAAGGTTTTTCGACGACGAGATTCTCAAATAAAGAGGGAAGAGCAGAAAGCACCAAAGAAGTTTGAAGTATGAGACCTAGGAGCCTCAATGAGTCCCATGGCAGAAGGCTTATGAAGGCGACTCATTTTGAGAATTGATTGAGTGATTGAATTGGTGGCTAGTAAGGCAGGACGACCTGGGCATTACTCTGATTACTAATTAAGGGTATTTCTAGAATTTTTCTGAAGTCACGTGTCTGACATGTGATCACTTTCCAGAAAACACTATAAATACTTCTTCCATTCTATGAAGAATGGACTTTTGGAAGATTGAAGACTAACGAATTCTCTCTCAGCACTAGACACTCAAGAAGGTTCTCTGGATCTTTGATACTCTAAGAAGGCTCTTGGATCCTAAGAGTTCTGTCACGTGTTGTTGGAGTAATTGTTCACCTGTTATTCTTCACTCTTCAATTCATCAATCAATTCTGTACTCTTCGTGAATTTATATCTTCCTCAGTCAACACGAAACTCTAACGTCACTTTCACTAAATATTGCAACTAAAGCTCGTGTTTAAGCCGATGGTCAAGTGTTTATTAGTGAAATGTTATTTTCATACGTGTCATTCAATTTTCATTAGTTTGTTCTAAGTGAATTCAATATTGTATATATATATATAGTTTGTTTCTTTTATTTGTTGATTATCTCTATATTGACACTCTCAAAGAATATGAAAAATATAAATAAAAAAATCACACTTCATTAGAATACAAACAAGAGGAAATAAAATCACATAATATATAGAGAGGGTAAAGAAAATTTGGATCTTGTTTTAGTTTTTTTATTAAACTTGTAAATTTTTTTTGAACATTCCACATAAGTTTAAAACAACTTAGGATATCCCTAGAAAAAGAA
Source organism: Panax notoginseng (assembly GCA_016801055.1). Classification (NCBI taxonomy): domain Eukaryota; kingdom Viridiplantae; phylum Streptophyta; class Magnoliopsida; order Apiales; family Araliaceae; genus Panax; species Panax notoginseng. The sequence goes on along the minus strand of CM029023.1, from coordinate 155,009,914 downwards.
AAATACCTTAGAATATTACTCCATATATATATTGTATTATTATACATTAATTTTTAGAATGGCCCATAATATTTTCTCCTCATGGAAACAGACGACGCAAGGGGCAGATCTTTAGGCTCTAGAAATCAGTACCTCACAAGAAAAAGGCAATAAAGAAATTGAGATAAATATCTAATGTTGGTATAAAATATTCAAAGTTTGAATGCCATTTTTTCTTAATATAAAAACCAAAAGGATGCAGATTAAAAGCATTAGAAATTGGATTTAAAAAAAAAGGTTCAAGGAATCAAATTCTGCTACGACTGAATCCTAATAACTTGTCAGTTTAGAATTGGATAGGATAGATTTTTTTTCTTTGTTTTTTTTAAAAAACGGATAGGAACGATTTAATTGAATGGAGTATTTTACATTACACATGAAATAATTAAAGATTGAAAAAATCTTTCTAGTTATCTGACCAGAAGTAGAATATAGAAAAGGATCAGGAGGAATCAAATTCACTATCTATCTGGACTCAAATTTATGCTGTTTACACTACAACCACATGCAATATATCCCTAGCAATTATATATTAAGTAACAAAGTTTCAAGGCTGAACGCTAAGAATCAAATTCTTGATATATTTTTGCTAATCTTTATTTATGTATGAATGCATTTGGCGGTGTTAGATATCATGTCCCACCGATAATGACAAATCAGTCACACTTTATGCAAATTATTGTTTAGATCTTGTTTTAGTTTTCCTCTTGAACTTGTAATTTTATTCAACATTCTCAGAGTTTAAAACACACTAGGATATTCCTATCCAATTGATGTTCCAGAAAAAGAAAAATACATCAGAATATTACTCAATAGATTAATTAAATTATCTTTGGATATGATATGATTTGGCTAGCTACTGTATATATTTCAAAATTAAATGATATGTTAATAACTATCCACGTACGATTTGATTGTTCAGACAGACGACTCCTGTGAATTGACAATACTACCCCCTGTAAAAGTCATTCAATTCCCTCTCAATAATCTTTCCATATAAAAAGGGTGTTATTCTATAGCTTATAAACCAAAGAAAGAAGATCGATACTACTACACTTGCAAATTAAATAGCTTAGTCTTATATTATATAGTTTTAAGAAAAAAAATACTACGAGTATAGATATGGCACAGAAGGTAGAGAGACATGTTAAAAAGATTGGGTTTGAGGGCTTTGGAAGAAAGGGAAGGAATAGTATTAGTACTACTACTACTACTCCTCTTTCAGGAGAACACCCAATATGTAAGTATCAGTATCAACCACAGCAGTCCCAGGTTTTTCAGGTGGCTCCACTACTTTCTGCCACCACGGAGACGGTGGTTATGGAGTTCTCCTACCAGCCTTCCAATTTCTATGGTGGTGGCGCAGGCGCACTCATTAAGGATTATCCTTTGACAAAACCATTACGTATGGCTTAATTGGTGTACGTATATATAGTAGCACCATTTATGAGTATATAGTAGTGTACTACTAATATACTAGTAAGTTATATATTACTAGTATAAATTAGCTATACAGCCTATACTAGTAAGAAATGGGCAGTTGGACGTATATATATATATATATATATATATATATATATGTGTGTGTGTGTCTTAATTACTGATAGAATTAAGTCGCACCAGCCTCTCCTCCTCGGCTGCTCTTACGTGTTGTGCCGCTACGAGAGAGGCTAGTAGCTGAACTTTGTTATGCATGCTTGTGTTGTACAACTAATACTACTAAATATTTACCTATAAACAATTCCTCTCTCTCTCTACCGTTGCACAAACTGAATATGCTCACGCAATCAATATACTCCATCCATCCGTTTCAAAATATAAATAAGATTTTTTGAAGTCAACATAAAAAAATTTTAACTCAGAATTAACACGAGTTTTTTAATTTTAATCAATACAATAATAAATATTATATATATATATATATATATATAAAATGCAAAAAATTCTACTTTTGAATTGAATTGAGAGATGCAATAAAGTGAACCAGTCCCAAACGAAGTTATACCATGGTACTACATATTTTTGAATTTTGAGTAATTAATTAAGCTCAATCATATTTTAGTTTTGATCCACATTAGTGAAAAAAATATAAGGTCAGTTTTCTCTATTTTAATGGTCATGTGTTTTGAAAGTTTTATGGCGGGGAAAAAAATTTAGGGATTAGAAGATAAAGTTGAACATTATCTTTCTATTTTTTAAGAAAAAATAGTCTTTTAACTTTTTCCTTCATTCGGGGAAGCGAAATAAATAAAACTTATAAGCACACCAAACTTGACCGACCAGAGGGAACGAGAGTCCTTTCACTAAACACACATGTACATGATCTTTAATTAGTGAACCAGCAACCACTGCTAAGCTGTCACTGGATAAATAATATAATTGGGTACACATATATAATTTCCACCGACCACATTCACATGTAATTAATAAATATATATAGTATGTACTTACGTTTCAAAATATAAAATTATTATTACTTTTTAAAAATTAATTTTACGTTTAAAATTGACATGCATTTTTTGATTTTTGCCGCCATTATAAAGATTAGTATGCATGGGAAATTATCTGAAAAATATTACTCATTGTAAGATTTATTATTTCATAATTTTAATGAATCATATCGTCTCATCAATTTTGAGTTTAAAAATATTTCAAATTGACATTTAAAAATCAATAATCTTATAATTTGAAATAGAGATAATTAAATACTTAATATTTTACGACCCATACTAGCAAATTAATTGACGTATACTATTAATTAGGAGTGGGAAAAGGCCGAAATCAATTAGAGTACTTACTGATGCTTCGCGTCCCCTTCTGTCCCTTCTTTCCTTGAAATTAAGTAACCAGAAATGGATCAGCCGAAAGAAGGAAATAAGGAATTAGAGGAAGTTTCCACAATTAAGGAATTGATCCAACGATCAGTCTATGCTTTATACCACTTTAAACCTCGATGGTTCGATCGGCTAGAGATTTTTAATTACTATATATATATATATATATATATATATATATATATATATATATATATATATATATATATAGTCCGCTTCTTATGTCGGTGGTCCGTATGCGGACCATAGGGTCTGAACCCGTTGACAAAACCCGTTGACATAGGGTCTGAACCGAGCTATAACAACGGTTACTATGAATTTAAATAGATTAATTTTATAAAGTTATTATAATATATATAAGTTCATAGATTTTACTTTGTTGCATCTATTTTAATAATGAAATTAAAGTTTCATTGCTATTTTTGTCATTTAACGCACGCTTTATTTGTGGGTCAAGGCCGATGCAACATAGTAGTACTAGTATATATTATAAATGCAAAGGAAAACTATAGAGATAAGATATACACAAATGAGTGACAAATTTATGAGATTCGTATCATCATCAATTCGATACATCATGTGATCAAGTTGTTTTAAAATGGTACCACGCACACTGTGTAACTAAAATTATTGGAGGTTTCATTCAAGTTAATTATTAAGGTTGATTTAGGATTGTTAGAATAAGATCACGCACACGACTGTTAAGGAATAACATAAAAATTTACGTGGTTCTCTAATTTAGATAGTCCACGGGAACGGCGTTCTTTGTTTTTATTCAGTGAGTGCATAGAATTTTATAATAGAAAGTATATATAACTGCTACTCCTATTTCAACCTTAATTCACATTATAGTCGAAATATTCATAATGCCCTTTACAACACCGTACCGTACCGTGGGGGGTCAGTGCTCCACTTCGCTTCTCTACACTTGGCCATTTTATAAAAAAATTCAATTATGAGTCACAAGTCAGTCCCAACAAGGATTAATCAAAATTATATAGCTAGCTCGTTATGTTGTTTCCATGGGTTGTATATATGTAGCTAGTAGATTATATATATGCTACTATATAGATCGAGATGTACTTTAATTAATTGTTATTTTTTTTTTCAAACTCCCAGTCACTTAATTTATTTTTATGTGTACATGCATTTACTGAGTTTATGCAAAAAACCAGACTGAAATGAGAAATTATTATTGGCGTTATAATTTTAAAAAGTGATGTTATCCTTTTTTATATATATAATTAAATTTATAAAAAGTTAGTATATACATATATATGGTCAAGATTAATCAAGGTGATTTTCAGTACCGAAGAATCTATTTAACACATGCATGAGCCACCAACTAAATTAACAAAATTTCTCTTATCGCATGTTGTTCAACATTTATCTTCTAGCTAGTTTCTGTGTGAAACGGATTCCTGCTCATTTCTCATGCATCAGCAATGATACGTCACTAGATCTATCAAAATTCTAGACGCTTGGATACATTCCATCGTAATAGCACATGAAATAACTCGGCTCAAATTTTGAATTTGGAATAAATTTTTTGTTAAATTTTTAGTTTGAATCCAATCAAATTCATCCAAATAATTAACACTTTAAACCACTAGTCAATGGATCATTTTATTCCATCATAAACCCACCCAAAATATCATAATTGAATGTACTATTATGACTTATTTTGCTCTGATCATGATATATCCTCTCACCTTCATAATTAATTCCTTCCGATTATTATAGTATTCGTAAAGAATCTGATCACTTTTAAAGATAATTTTATATTTTTTGAATATCATGATATATTAATAATTTAATTAATAGTAGATGTTAAAAATGAAAGTGAAAAAGTAATTAATATTTTAAAAATATTGTGTTATTTTATAATTTTAAATTAAAAAAGTATCTCCTTTTGTTTTCCTTAAATAAACATGTATTAATAATCTTAAAATGGAGGGAGTAGTTGTGAAGCTGCTAGATATCCATATTATATAGACATTTCTTGAAGGAATAATTTAAAAAGTAGGAGAATTAATTAATTAATTAAAGGCCCCTCTCTCACATTCTATTTCACTCTCATCAACTAAGCTTTCTATATAAAGGGGGTTCAACACCTATAACAACATGCACCAAACAAACAAGCAAGCAAGCAAGCAAATAAGTGACTTAGCTTACTAGCTAGCTTTAAGCTACTTAGAAATGGCACCAAGCAAGCCAGACCTTATGAAGATTGGATTTGAAGGCTTTGCCATGTTGGATGAATACTTTGCACAAAGGGGCAAAAAGCATCAGCCTCAGCCCCATCTTCCTCCTCCTCAACAGCAACAATACTACGTGAATAGACATCATCAGTACCAACCATCAAAACCCCATGTTTATCAGGTGATTGTTCCGGTTCCTGCTACAGTCAAGAAGAAGGCTGTATTTGTCGATTGTAACGAGGCAGCCAAGTTTCATGGTGGCACGGTGATTGTGGATTATCCCAAGACAAATAAGAAAACCCCCATGCGTATGGCTTAATTTTATCATTATATAGGCTCTCTAAATTTCACTCTATATATATATATATATATATATATATATATATTTGCGTCAAGAATCATAGAATAATTAAGCTAATTACCCTCCCCTCTTGTATTTAATACATATGTAATCCGCTACTACTGTTCCAGGAATCATGCCAGGCTAATTTGTAGCTCAACGCTACTATATATATGTCTGTACTTGTTATAATTAGTGTTTGGAACTCATAATATATAAATGTCTGTGTTAAATGTTAATTATAGATCTTTTGTCAACTTCTATATATTTTTATGCTTTTGTTAGTAACGTGCGTGAAAAGTGGTAAGAAAAATATGGAAATTTAGAACAATATTACAAGAGAGATAGAGTGTTGAATATATAAAAGGGGCACAACTTAAGTACTTATATACATGATCCAAATGATCATCAAAATAATTAATTCCCCCGGCCCAAACTTAGAAGAAGTTAGGAAGCTGTTACATGACTCCAAGATTAGATTCCCGCTAAATCAAATTTTCATTGGATCCCTGATCATCATCGATCAAATATGTTCTCAATATATATATATATATATATAGTTAGAGAAACTCCTGATCATAAAGTTAGACGACAGTGCAGGTTTACTAAGGATTTTTGGCATCGACTTAAGTCGTGGTCTATATGTATCGTCTGATCATAATTTCTTGATTTCACAAAGTACATGGATAAAAATTAATGGAACCTCACTAATTACAGCAATGCTCATGGAAACACTACTTAATTCCTTGGTCCATCTTATTTGCTTATGCGGTTAATTTGGCTAAATAGGAACAAGTTGATATTTCAATCTCAGCTAGTCGACACTAGCATTGGTATGATCGATCGATGGTTAAAAATATATGCCTATTAATTAATATATATATATATATATATATATATATATATATATATATCCCCATGCTCTCCGTATTTTAAAACGTACTTCAGCTCCACCTTTAATTTGTTATCCAGCTTTGATCGTAGTTGGACTGCTTAATTTTTCCCAGGGCCCTTCTCATGGAGATGGAGGTGCATGCTGCTTAATTCTGTACGTTTTGAGAAATAATCATGCATGGCTCTTGGATGGCCTGGTCCTCCAGGAAACTAACTTGGATTAATTTTGTGTAGAGATCATTTTGTGCATGGCAGTACTCGCAACAGGTTTTTCATCTGCTGATAATTGGAGTTCCAATATTGGAGGAACTTCCATCATTTTCATGTCTGGAATTTAAGTCCCAGAATTCCATTTGGAATTTAATTGGTTAAAATTAATCTTTTTCCTACTTAATATTTTGCAATGCATAATTGATTAATTAATTAGACTGCAATATTACTAACAATATTATATAACAAATCACTTTCAAATATTAATACTAAAAAGAGTGCTTACTAGATGGTTGAATACTTAATTAAATGATTTAATTTTGGAAACAACCTCTTTATAAATTGGGTTAATTAAGGATGTGTATTAATTAAAATTATAAAAAACCTAAGTCAATGTTTAGTTTAAAAATATCGTGAGTTGACTTTAGAAAGTCAACAATGATTAAATAATATAGAATTAAAATTACTTTAATAATGATCAAATTAATTAATATATTTCTAAAATACATCCTGTGTAATACTCAGAAGAAAAAAAAATTAAAATTATATTCTTAAAACATATTATTTGGACTTTGTCTTTTATTTGAGTCAAACTTGTTATTTTATTTATTTGGGCTAATAAGTATTAATAAGTGATGGATAAATTAACTTAATAAAATTGAATTTTTCTTATGTTTGGCAGTTTTGGTCAGATCATGTTGACTATAATAAGTATGTGGTTACATTAATTTGGATATTTAAACTAATTGGGTCAAACTAATTTTTAAGTATTTAAGTTTGGGCTTTTTAAACTATTTGAGCCCAAATTAAGGTGCTGGGTTTAAAAACCAAATTGAAATAGGAGTAATATATTAGGTTAAATTCTTTTCTACTACATATACTGACATAATCGACTAAAGAAGGTTTCTAACGAAGCGAGAAACAAAGAGGAGACGGAAGAAAGACTGCGGGATAAAAAAAAAATTGGGAACAAGATTGTGAGAAAATATTCAATAGAATTGCATCTTCAAAAGGTATTTATTAAATTTATTTTGAATGTAAAAGAATATCTATCTTAATTTTATGATTATAATGTCTACCATAATAATTTAGTAGGTTAATCAAAAAAATTAATCTAGATTTATAATATTTCAGAATTCAATTTCGTTTGAGTTATTCGTTCAAAAAAAAAAAAATTTGATTTTGTGCCACCATGCGGCACTATCCCTGGACATGTATATATGTATATTAGTTTAATATTTTAATAGTTTAAAGTAGATGATAATATTAATATTGTATATAATATAATATCTTAATCAAATGATGATAATATGTAATTGGTTGGAAAAAGGAAGGGTCAGAAGGTTATATATATATATATACATATATATATATATATATATAACTATTGGTAATTTAGAATATTTTTGTACAGATGCTAATTATGAAATGAGAGATTAATATAATAATGTTATAATATTATTGATTTATATTACGGTAAATGTATCTTTGCATACACAATGTATATAATATGTTTTATATATTAACATTAATAAATTTATAAAATTAAATAAAAATAAAGTACATAAATTTTATAAGTTAGTAATTTAATTAATAGTATTGTATTAATTTGATAATTATATAGATCGGATTGAGGAGATTTGGCGGTGTGATATTTGGGTTCGGTGAATAATTTTGGTATTATAAAATCCATGGAATGTATGAGTCATTATAATAATAAAAAAAAAAGAAGTTGGTAATTAGTAATTTAGCTCATAAATTATTAATTTATTTTTTTTATTAATTTGTTTAATTAGCTCAGACGGAGAGAATTTAAGGAGTTACATTTGGGATATATTTTGGATACTTCATTACTTAATTCAGGTACGGATTTCGTACTCTTTCAGCGATACTCTTGTTAAATTTGATTTATTCATTTTGTCGCTTGTTCGAATTTCATTATTATTTCACATAATTGTTTCCTGTGAAATAAATATATTAATTTCATTTTGGAGATGATACATATGACTCGTATTTGTACTCTTTGAATTAGACTATCATGTTTAGTACTATTTATTTTTTTATAATTGTAGAGCGGTACATGTTGCTACCTTCTTTTTGAGACCATGTGACTATAATTTGATTTGGTTCAGCATATACATATAGAATCCTTTTGTTGGTATTATGTCGCATGTGTTGTGACATGGTATTTTTGTTAGAACATACTGTAGGGTATACCTGAGCTATAATCACCTGTGGGGGTACACAGGCATGTCGTCTTGGTACGAGAGGCATGACACTTTCCGTGGCGGTGTGATTAGTCCACGGCGTCTCCGTTTGGACTTCGGAGGAAGTGGGCCATTTGGTGTTTTGTTGTGGGAGGCGTATGAGTTAACCATAATTTTCTGTTTTGCGGATTTGTGATGTTGTGCCAAACACACCTATCCGATTTGTATACATTTGGATTCGCGATCCAATGTGTGACTTGCCTGTGTGGCATTGTTTTGACTTGCCTGTGTGGTATCATTTGACTTGCCTGTGTGACATTATTTTGACTTGCCTGTGTGGTATTGTTTTGACTTGCCTGTATAACAATGTATATTTCTGAGCTCACTCGGTATGAAATAACACCAAACCATTTGATTTAGCCTATTATTTTATTGTATTAATTTTGTTTGTTTCTGTTCAGTTCAATTCATTGAGTTAGTTACTTCAGTTCGTTATTTCTTTATTCTTATATTAGTTTTGTCAATTCTGTTGATTTAGATATATTCCATTCAGATCTTTGGAGATTATATTTTCGTCAGTATTTACACTTGAGGCTTTGTTCAGTATTTTATCTCAGTGGTTTTCGTATATCAGTTGTATATCTTTTGTATATTTGTATCCGTACTGGGCAATTGGCTCATGCTGTGTTTTTCTTCCGGCATGAGAGAGTTGTCTTTGACCATCTAGATTGATTCAATTTTTGGTTTTGGTTATTTTGACTCTAGTTGGAGAATTGTATTTAGTACTTTATTGATGAATATCACTATTAATATTTTGAAGTTATTAGTGTTTTGTTTACTTATTTGAGGTTTGTTGTGCTTTGCACGTGACCTCCCTTTCCTTTTCGGGAAGGGGGTGTTACATCCTGACATTTAGGATTCTCAATTCTCAGAGGTCCCAGAAGCACCACAACACATTAAGTTGGGTTAGCATCTTCGTCATAGTAATTATTATAACTAATTAATTGATTAATTTTAAACTGTGCCTTATAACTCGATCAAAAAGTTAAAAGCCCTAATTCTTCTAATGCTTTCGCATCTGTTTATAACTTAAACAATTAAATTAGAAAGAAAGACGTGAAGTTTGGAGGATCGAAATATTTGTGTCATGAGTTTCTTCAACTTAGTTTGTAATTAATCTATGCCTAAAATTTGGAGGAATTGGATTCAATTAGGTTAAAAACCAATATATATCAGGTGGAGAGAAACAATTAAAGGATTGGATGGAAAGTTGGTAATTAATTAGTGATAATCTCAATATATAGAAAGTAAGGAACAAATCTTTGTAGTTAATAAAGGAATCAAATATCAACCATATTAGGCCACTGAATCTTAATTATTTAAATTTGAAGGCGCGTATCTTATTCTTTGTGTTGGTGTTTGAGAGAGATTAAGAACTATGCTTCATCTTAGATCATGGGAATGCTCTCCTTATTTTAGAGAGACCCTTCCCTATATCTCTTTTCTTGTACTCTATTAATTTCCTCCTTGTAAAGTTTATTTTCTCCTTTTGTGGGATTTGGTTTCTCTATAATATGACCGACATGATTTCATTAATTATCATCTATTTGGAGTTTGCTTTCTCCGGTTGGGTGATTTCTTTTGTTCGCGAGAATTTTTTTGGTGCTCGCATGACGTTATCCTGACAACCGGTTATTCCTTTGCTCGTATTGAAAAACTGCTCAAATCTGTGCATTCTGTAATTACTTTGGAATTATAACTTTCTTTATATTGGTCATTTTCTTGATTATCTGTAATTATATTTGAATTAAAATTACCATTTTAATTCTTTGTATTGTATTTTTTTTATCCTTTATAATAGTTTACGGAATCAAGAATATGATTGTTTGATATAAAAAAAAAAGAGATTTAAGAAAAAATAAATTGGATGTAGAGAAACCACTGTGAATGTATCGGATTTGATTAGAAAGGAGTAATATTAACTAGTTTTTGCTGAGACCGTTAATATGATCAGGCTTCTAATTGTCAAAATTATTCCTTTTTATTTGAAATAGTACAGTTAAGGATACATTTTTAATGCATATATATATATATATATATATATATATATATATATATAGAAAGAGAGAGAAGAGGGGGGGAGGGGGGGAGGGGGGGACGGATCAATTAAATTGTTAGTTATGAGCCACCTATATTATTTGCAACCATTTGCATGTTAAAAAAAGTGAAAGATGGAATAAGATCACTTCCACAAAAAGAAGAAGTAATTAAGAAGATGGAATAATGCCTACCAAATTAAAGATTATACGGCTAAAGTTTTTGGGTATAAGTATCTGATCCATGAGTGAACCATCAATGAACTTATTAAATACTATTACACAAAATAAAAAGTAACAGTAAAAATAATGGCAAAAAGTGAGGTACGATAGCCCTCAAAACGACCACGTTGAGATACTCTTTGTATTTCATTAAATGGATTACATAACTTCTTTCTTTCTTTCTTTTTAATAATTATTTATCAGCTTTTATTCAACTTTATAGTATATATATATATATATATATATAGAGAGAGAGAGAGAGAGAGAGAGAGAGCCAGCTTCTTATACGTACCACATCCATTCACATATGAATATGAAGACTGGGGATTCATCCTATCACAAATGCTTTTGTTGTGAAAATGAACTTTTGCTTTAAAATATATCTATCTAACACAATATAAGAGATTTTAAATTTTTTATTCATCCTAATAAATCTATCCAAAATTTGAAATAAATTCCACCGTCTATATAGTATCAGAGGCACGGAACACAGCTAGTATAATATATGGACATTATTTTCCTTTCACTCTCAAAAGTCACGTACGTACTAACTTACCTATTACAGTAAAACCTCTATTTATGAATATATTTGGGATCAAACTATTTGTATTCTAATAGAGAGGTTATTACTAAATAGAGGTATTGGTACAAAATATTTTTTGAACACCTAAAAATATTCACTTTAACAAAAATATCAATAAGAACTCCCTAATAATTATTATTCAAAAAATATTTATGCAAAGTAGTCTTTTATAGGAAAATGTGGTCTTTTATAGAAAATGTAGTCTTTTATAAGATAATATAGTCCTTTATAGGAAATGTAGTCTTTTATAGGAAAATATAGTTCTTTATTGGAAATGTAGTCTTTTAAAATTAATATTGTCTCTCATATATATATATATATATATGAAATTATTACTATATAGAGGTATAGTTTTTTAATACGGAACTTAAAAAGTATATAACATATTACAATTTAGAGGTTATTCTTATTTATAACTGGCTCAAATTGGGATCAAATTTTTTTATAATATTATAGAGGTTTTTCTTATATAGAGTATTCTTAAATATGGGTTTTACTGTACGTACTATGAAGTACACTTCAAAATAATTTTTCATATATTTATTGTAAGATATTACCTTCAGCACAAAAGAAATCCATAATTAAACATATTTTATTTACAAATTAAATCCGTTTCAGTATAAATTCAACCATTTAAAAGGCCTTCAAAAATTCAATATTAATCCTTTCGGTCCACCATATAATATAGTTATGTGGACATTAATTTATTTATTTATTTTGAATTTGAGACGTTGTGAAGTTCGTTATTAACAGGTAATCGTGGATCTTGTGAATTTAAAGCAAGTATAAACTTTTAAAAACACTATTTTTTTTATATATAATAAATTTGTTTGGTATAATTATTAGTTAAATAAATTATATCTAAAAAATAGGTTTATGAATAAATAGATTATCAAATACGTTTAGTCAATAGCTCCAAATCCAAAAATATGTACATATTGTGAAGAAATTGAGAGTCCAACATATATATAGTCACAAGTAAAAATAATAATTAGTAAATGAGTTTTACATCACATAAATAATAATAAGAAATTATAAACAATTCCCTATTTCTATTATGTACTCTTAATAAAGAGTGAAATTACAAATTTAGCATTCCAAATTTATGCTGCTAAAAGAGGACTACAGAATCTAAAGCCATTCCCATTGTCCTTAAAATTCCCAAATTAGTAGTTAATAATACACCGACGACAAGGTGCGCACCTCGATCTCCATCTCCTCCTCTCCGCCTGATCCAAGCTCAGCTCATCCGATCACGAAGTCGCAGTTTCTCTCTCGTCAGGTACGCTCTAAAGCGACCCGGATCTAATTTTCAATTTTTCCGATCTATCATTTCAATTTTTCTCATCGCAGTGATTTAGCTTCTATAATATCAATTCCCCCAAAATTTAAATTTTCCTGTAAATTTTAGAAAAGAAAAACCGAAAACGCTAAACATGAAGTCGAATAACGGGAGATCCACTAAATCTGGGTTCGATTTTGATCTGGGACTTAACTCAAGCAATTCTCGATCTCTCAATGATCAAAAGAACAAAACAACCACTTCCTATTCATCTTCTACATTTTCAACGCCTAATTCGTCGCCATCTTGGCAACCCAACAAATCCGCTTGGACTCACCAACCTGCGGCCCCGAGTCAATCGACTCGCCCCGGCTCATTGAATGGCCCCAGCTCCATGGTCGGAGACATTATGGGCAAGAGCTGGGCTTCATTAGCTCCGTCTAATACGGCATCCTCCGGAAATAATATTGGGATTGCCAATAAGAATCCTAATTTGTTTGGAGATCTTGTTGGCCCAGCATTAGCGCAAAATAAGAGTAATAGCAATGTTCCTTTAAAGAATGTGACGCCTGCATCAAACAGAAGTTCTTATTCAATGGGGGGTATGGCGGATACGCTGCCTAAAACTGGTAATTCTGTGAAAAGCAGTAGCAGTTGGGGTTCGTCTGGTGCATACAATAGTAGTAATAATGTTAATGTGAGTAATAATAAGAACCCGAATCTTAGTGGTCCATCTATGCTAAGTTCTGGTGGAAATGGTCTTGGAGGCGGTCTGAAGACTAATAAGGACCCGTTTGGTTCTTTGGTTGATTTTGGTTCGAAGCCAGCTGCTGGTATGAATTCAGCCAGTAAAGTAAACACTAATAAGACCAATTCAGGGGATGACGGATTTGGTGATTTTCAGAAGGCCTCAAAATCGAGTGAATCGGCATTTTCATCGAGTGCTTTCACAGCCAATAATAACAATTTGATGGGTTCAAGTGGGGGTTCTTATTCAAAAATGGGTGATTTTGGGTTTCCTACCACACAAAATCAGCCACCTGTTCAGTCATCTGGTGTTAATGATTTTGATGTATTATTTTCATCATCATCTGCCTCAGCTGGTGATGCTGCAAAGGGTTTCGATGGTCTAGGAAGCCAGCAGTTTTCTGGAATTGATGATTGGGATACAGAGTTTGGGGGAGGGAATGACATGGGTGGGACTACTGAACTTGAAGGGCTTCCTCCTCCACCTGCTGGTGTTACGGCTTCGGTAGCAAAAAATAAGGGAATGGATAATTACAAGCAGGGGCAATATCCAGATGCCATAAAGTGGCTGTCTTGGGCTGTGATTCTTTTTGGGAAGGCTGCTGATAGTACTGGTACTGATGAGGTCTTGTCAAGCAGGGCGTCATGTTATAAAGAAGTTGGTGAATATAAAAAGGCTGTTGCTGACTGTACTAAGGTATGATCGCTATTTCTGTTATTTACGGAAGTCAAAGTTAATTGTTATGCAAACTACTTTTGGGAAGCAAAAGTAGTTTAATTAGAAGTTGTAATTTTTTTTAATCCATACTGTTTGCTGTTTCACATATTTTCAGGACAATATTGTTTCTTCATAGGTAGTAGATCTTATAAATGTCCTTCTAACCCATTTTAGGAACTTTTATAAGTGTACCGATGTTCTTTCATTTTCATATCCGAAGCACGACATAACATACTCAAGATCATCTAGTTTTTGGGTATTGGTCCGTAAGAAAGTCTTGTCGGTGAGAGTCATTATCAATCACAAAGTGAAAAATGTTGACAAGAGAGGGCACACCTTAAGTACATTGCCTTTGCATTTAGTACAAAATTCAGTTTCACTTTAATTCTTGGTTTTTTTGTGTTTTCATTTAATGTTGTGCCACCATTTTATGGATATCTTATTTGGCTGAATACAAAATTTCATGATATGTATTGTGTTGTGCAGGTGCTAGAACATGATGATAAAAATGTATCTGTCCTTGTACAGCGTGCCTTGTTGTATGAGAGTATGGAAAAGTACAAGCTCGGGGCAGAAGACCTCAGGACTGTTATGAAGCTTGATCCTGGTAACAGGGTTGCAAGAAGTACCATCCATCGCCTAAATAAAATGGCTGAACAGTGAAGTTGTGATAGCCCTGTCTTTTATTCACACATTTTATAACACTAAATCCCCTTTTTAAAATTTATTTGTTGCCTTCTGGGGAAATATCAACTTGCCTGAGCATTGTGCTTGTTTGGAATTGTATCCTGCTTATTCTCGTTCACTGTTTTCCATTTATATCTTCTATTGCTAGTGATCACTATCCGTCTATTTCTTGCTTTTAACCTGACTTTGAAATGAGGAATTTTAACCAATGCAATGTGATGGGAATATCTGTTGCATGTGTAATAGATGTGTTTTGTATTTACAAGTGATGTCTTCATGATCTATTTCCCCTTCCCTTTTCATACAAAGACTGGTTTGATTTGATAGTAGTAAATACTACTAATAAGGAGCTGATATTACCCTATATATAAGCACGTGAATAAAATGGTTAAAAGCCCTTTACAACTTCTATGTTAGGTTCTGCATTCATTGGCTGGCGTTCTATATCCTGGTTCAAAGTTTCGGTCATTACGCCAAAATAAAAAAAAATTGAACATGATGAAAACTTTAAAGAGAAATGACAAAAAGAATGAACTTTTCTTTATAAATTATACTTATCTAGTACCTAATTATGTAAATTTTAAAAAATAAAAAAATATAGTACTTCATATATACTTAGTAAAGTTAAATTATACTTAAAATGTACCTGTATAGCACTTAGTTACGTATAACTTAAAAAATATATAAAAAATGTACTTAACATATGGAGTGAGTTGAGTAAAATTATACTTAAATTATTATTAAATTGTACATATATAATCCTACAATTTGAAAAAAAAATTAAACTTAAAATATACTTAGTTAAGTTAAATTATACTTAAATTATGACAACCAATATCAATTTTATTCAAACGTAAAATTGATTAAACATATATGCGAGACGTCTCTTCTTTTCATTTCTTTTTTAATAACTTGGATAATGTTGTGTGCACTTGATAGTTTTTTAAACTTAATTGATTTATCTTTTTGTTTTTATAATTTAGAAATTTTCAAAATTTTTTTTAACTTTTTTGAAGCTACTAACTAGGAAACAGTGCGTATCGTCCGATAACAATACAAAAACCGATTCCGAGTCAATAAACGATGTTCCGAAACATAGACCGCTAACGTACCCTTCTTTTTATGATGCCTAGAGTCTAAATTGTTATCTGGACTCCTTTGATTTGCCATTTTTGGTGATAAATTCTATAAATGATCTCTTGACTCCTTTGATTTGATTTGTATTTGTCTGTACCAACTTTGGTGGTTATTGAGCTGATACTGATTTGCTTCTACTCTCTAATCAAGGTGGAGAATGTACAAGTTTACCAGAGCATCAGAGCCATCTGTGAATTGTGATATATATATTTTCCTTCATTACTTTTTTTATGTATTGTGTCCAAGTGCTTGTTGTGTTGTGCCTGGTTGTTTTATTGCAAGGTTGCTCTGGCTTTGCGAGACATTTATATTGTAGTATTTCTAATGTCAAGATTGGATCAACTTTTATCAAATGACTAGTAAGTAAGTAATATGTTCCAGGGGAGAGAGTGAGTTTTTGGCATGTTTCTTAGGAAGAAGCTATACGATGGAATTGGGAAACAAACTTTTGTGCCTCATTTCCTGCTTAAAAGCCAGTTTTTTGTTGTGGTCTTTTGGTGTGATGACACTGCTTTTTATTGTACCACCGGTTATAAGTTAATGTAATAAAATACTAGTATAAAACTTATCAATAAAAAGTTATTATGTGTCAACTTCATCCTAACCAAATCTATATTATTTCAATTCTTCTGTCTATATCTGAATATGGTTGTTCAGTTTTGGTCTTGATTGTTTTCCTTTCAGTTTTACTGCTGCTTGTTTTAAAAATAATTGTGCCAAACATCCTAGTAAAAGCGGCTTAAATTAAGTTAGTAAATAAGCTCTTCTAAAATAAATTGCCGATGTCTATTTACTGGGGTGACGCAAAAAAAAAAAGAAAGAAAGAAAATGTTGGTTTATAAGTAAGTAATCCATTAATTTTCTAACACGTAAAAGCAAGCAAATTCAAGTGGTATTAAAAATATATTCCTCATTTTCTCTTAAAGAAAATATAGAATCATTGACTTTTAAACTTAACTCGCTCATTTCATGTCCGTCCGTCCGTCCCTACCTAATTAAGCTTCTGGATCAGTTCATAATAAGTGTGACAGAATATTAGTATTAACTTACCATCCTGGACCCCACTTTCAGTCCGTCCCTACCTAATTAAGCTTCTGGATCAGTTCATAATAAGTGTGACAGAATATTAGTATTAACTTACCATCCTGGACCCCACTTTCAGTCCACGCTGATCTCATCGTCATATATTTGATGCTTTTTCTACACCGTGTGATCAATCATAATACTAAAAAGAGTTAAATTCCACTCTTTGTCATTTTCTCCACTGGCCCGGCCGTCACAGAAATTGGACTATATATCAAATATCAATCACCCACCCCTCCTCCCATCTTTACTACTAATAACATACAGACCTTCTTCTTCCCTCTCTATCTAAATCCCATCTATTTCTCCACAGAGTTAGAGATGTGTGGTGGTGCAATCATATCCGACTTTGATCCTCCAATCAATAATGGCCGGAAATTGACGTCAGTATTTGATCTCTGGGCCGAGCTTAGTAGTCCTACCATCATCATACCTGATCATGAATTTGGGTGGAACTCCTTCAGTACTGCCAAACACCCACGACCACTCCTCTCTCTTGGCAACTCAATTCTCAATCCCAAGCAGCTTATCAACAAAGGTAATTAATTAATTAATTAATTACACACCCATCTGATCTATTTATTTGAAAGATACACCTATAAAGTTATCATTTGACTCGTCTTTTTTTGTATATACAAACTATAATTGACAAAAAATAGACAATTGACTGATCTGGCATATATATTATCACGTGTAGAGGCGAGTGATAAGACTCATAAACCGAGTCAACAAAGGACTCGAAAGAACAAGTACAGAGGGATCAGGCAAAGGCCATGGGGGAAATGGGCATCTGAAATACGTGACCCGCAAAAGGGTGTCCGACTCTGGCTCGGAACCTTCAACACCGCTGAAGAAGCCGCCAGAGCTTACGACGTGGCTGCAAGACGCATTCGAGGCGACAAGGCCAAGCTCAACTTCCCTCAGTCGCTGCCGCCGCGGCCTGCCAAGAAGCAGCGTGTAGGTAACACCACCGAGTCAACTCACCAGCCGCCAGCCGAGGGTGTTTATACCTCAATGATGGACTTTGGAACTTGGTTTCAGACTCCAAACTACTGTCAAAGCCAAAAAGTTGATGGGTATGAGTTGAAGGATCAGATTTCGAGCTTGGAATCGTTCTTGGGGTTGGAGCCGGAGGCGAATCAGATGGGTTGGTCCGATGAGTCGGTTGATAATCTTTGGCTAATGGACGACCTGCAGGATGTTGCTAACCAGCTAATGTATTGATTCATCCTGCGCATGAAGATTGATGATCGTAATCATTAGAAAAGCAAAACAAACTATGTATGTGTTTTTTTTTTGTGCTGTGTTTTATTTTATTTTATGTATGTGACTTATGTACAATGGCTAGTTTCTTTTTGGTACAACGTATGAACTATGTTACTATATACTTATGTTAATGAAATGTTTGTGCCACAATGAGTTGATTGTTTTGTGGCTATCACTTTTATATTTTGGGATACTATTTTTATATATAATTTTGATATTTTTATATAATTTTTTCTATTGAGTCTCATTTTTATACAAAAAAAACACATAAAAATATTAAAATTACATGTCCCTTACAGTTTTATCTTACCTGCAAGTTGCAACAGCAAAGAACACCATTATTTATTAATTATTATATATGTTGTCTTTTAGCGTTCCTAGTTGGCTAGTTGCATGTACTAATTAATAGTGCTTGTTCATTGCATGTACCAAGCTCGATCCGGCCACTTTTACCCTTTTCTTTTTTCTCTCAAGTAGAGAGTGTAGAGTAGTGTTTAATTATCACTAATTACTTCTCTTTTTATCTAGTCATTACCTATCTATATAGTAATTTCACGATTTTTTGAATTACACACACTGCAATTAAACTAGAGGATCTCCTCAAACAAACACAATCCTCACGGTGAGAATATTATATTTAAATCCAAACAATTTATGTTTATACAAATTTAAAACTCCATAAAAATGTCTTGCGTTTTAAATTAGAATTATCGTAATTGGTATGAAATGGAAATATGTACTCCCTCCTACTCTTAATGTATGTCGTTTTAGAATGGTATACAAATATTAATCAAATAATTGTATAAGACTGAGAGAACCAATTTTATATTTAATACTTGGGATAATATTAAAAATTAAGTAATTAGTATTTAATTGAAATTTTTAAACCATAAATATTAAAAAATAAGTATATTTCTTTAAAACGACAATTAAAAAGCAACTAGTTGATGAATGTATAGTTAAAGAATATCATATCAATCGATTGGTGATAATTTTCTCCTCCTCGTACGGAAAGATGCATGAACCATCCCCCACAAGTCCATTCCCGATCCAAGTACACCCAATTAACAAATCTAAAGTATTAACTGATATTAATTCTTCATTCTTCACGATTAGTCGGGTCCCTTTTGATACCATAAACTTAACCCTCCCCTATTAAAATGCTCTTCAAATTATTATTATTATCATCTAATTAGGTTATTTGGTCAGTAACTTGATAATTAATATTAGAACACTAAACTTTGAGGAGGATGTTTCAGTCGTTCAAATTAAATACGGAATAAATTCAAGCGAATTTTTAACTACTTTTTCATATATATAAGAATCTAATTACTATCAAAAGTTTAAATCAAACATAAAGTAGCTTTTAATATTTATATTTTTGGGTCACTGTTATAAGTACTATCTTTTTGCAACCCATTAAGTATGTGTTGTCCGATTTATATAATGATAAATACGCGCAAGTATACACGGTCAAATATATATGCCTAAAATATTCCAACTATTAATTTTTTATCGATTAAATTATATTTAAACGATCTTAATTCTGAATTATGTCTAAAAGTATATTAAAACTAAGACTAAAAATTAACACAAAGTTTAAAAATTAGATGTTTAATACTTAAGACTACAATATCCCCAATTACGTTACACGGATCAAATTATTAAATCCAATAGAGTTATTAACAGTAATTCATGAGTATTTATGAGTCATTTCCCAATGATCAAATAAAAAAATGCTCGTGGTTGTTGCTCGTCATTTTCTGATAATTTTCTAAAAAAATAAATTGCGCAAAACAAACATAGCCTTGAAAAAAATGCTCAAACCCTAATCATAATTTTTTCTATTTGCCATGACATAATTATTTAAATGACTGAAACAACATAAAGATGGTGTGGCTGAAATTAACAGCAGAAACGTCTCTTCGCTAGTGTTAAATTTCCATGGCGAATTCAAGTAATCTCCTCTTTCTCC
This sequence comes from Panax notoginseng, assembly GCA_016801055.1. Classification (NCBI taxonomy): domain Eukaryota; kingdom Viridiplantae; phylum Streptophyta; class Magnoliopsida; order Apiales; family Araliaceae; genus Panax; species Panax notoginseng. The sequence goes on along the minus strand of CM029023.1, from coordinate 154,989,393 downwards.
CACGCTGTTAGATAAAAAGTTAGTTATATAAGAGAACCTATATCAACCCCACATTGATATTACATACTACCGACGAGATCCACGCTCGCATTGTATCCTAACATTACTCTGATACAAATGCTCAAACCTCTATTTGCTCAAGACCTAAAAGGTGAGATCCAAACTTATATCAACATATCTGATACTAGCCCACATTGATATTATCATAACATTAATTAATCTCATATCAAATGCTACCCCACATTGATGGATCTGCCTCATATGAAAACTCACATTGGACATTGGTATCATAACACGCTGTGTGTAAATAAATATTACTACTATGCAAATATCACTTCAGGAATAAGTTCTGAATAGTGAATCAACGACCTTATCACTTCGATTGATATGGGTTTAATCTATGTGGTGTTATGGTTATACTGAAAGAATTATGAAATATTTATTGGCAATTTAGTTTCATGTATTATTTGGTACAGGAACAAATAGAATAAAGAACATTTACTTGTTGGTATGTTAAAGAGAAGAGTTTTAAGTAAATGGATTAGAGAAACATGGTAGGAAATGTGGGAAGACAGTGACATATGGTATATATCTTGAAAGAGTAATGTGTATTTGGGGTTGTTAAACAATCATTGGGTTTTGATATATTCTTGGTTCATGGTTCTGGGAGTTATTTGTATAATTGTGAAATAGCCGTTAATGGAGAGCAGATTGCTATTTGCTCATGTTGAAACCTCAGGATCTTTATATTTTTTAATTCTCAAACGATTCTTCTTTTATTAGAGAATGCTAGGCATTAATCTGGGAGTTTGAAGATGTTCTGGTGGATGCTGTTGTGTTGGGTGTGCCAAAATTGTTATGGAATTATAAGTAAAATTTCATATCTAGCTAATGCTTTTAACACTTAAGAATGTGGCCTGGTTGTGAGATCCATGAGCCAATGTAATAATGGTAACATATATGGTTTTAATTATGATTGCTCAGTTTGTATCAACACCAGCTAACATTTAGCAATCTGTTAGGATATTATCTTAACTAACCTTCATTATCTATTGAGCATAATTATTCATGTAAATCACTTAAATGTAGAGATTATGTCTATCCCTTGTTTGTAGCTCCACTCTGTTATTATACATGTATATATAGGACAACCTCTGTTGAAATCAATTACAGAAAATAATACACAGCATTCTATGCGATTCAATTTGGTATCAAAGCCATTCTCGATCAAAAGCTTTTTTTTTTCTTTCCTATCCTCTCCAATGTCGTCCATGGACTCCGACTCCATCTCCTCTACAGTACTACCCACCTCTCCTTCCCCTTCTGTTCTACTTTCCCAAGCCCATCATTATATCACACTGAAATTAACTCCTTCCAACTATCTTCTCTGGCGTACCCAAATCAATCCATATTTGCAGGGTCAACAGTTGTTTGGCTACGTTACTGGTGAGCTTGCCCGACCTCCATCATTTCTGCCATCCAGTTCTCCCTCTACCGATTCTGCACTCTCTCCTAGTCCCAATCCAGCGGCTCAACTATGGGATTCACAGGACAAATTTCTCATGAGTCTTCTTATCTCTTCTCTTAGTGAAGAAGTGATTCTTCTTCTCATGTGTCTTCTTATCTCTTCTTATCAAATTTCTCATGGTCATTTGTGATGGTCAAAAATCATCACAAAAAGTAAGAAAACCATCACGAAAGGTTTACGTGATGGCTTTAAGCATCACAATGGCCGTCTTGTATACGCCCATCATGAAAGGTTTTACGTGATGATTTTGGCAATCACGCAAACGCTTAGTGCTTTTGTGATGATTAATACAATCACATTAATACGTAATCTATTGTGATTGTCAAAGTCATCACAAAAAAATAAGACTTTAGGAATCAAATATAAGAACGTGAATATGCGTATAATTTATATCACTATATTAATTGTATCTATATTAATTGTATCAAATGATACTTGTAGGATTCGAACCCTCTCCCATTTGCAAACTAAATAGCGAGTATTACCACTACACCAAAGTCCAGATCATGATTATATTTTTAAAACAAAATATAAAAGGAAACATATTTGAGTTGACTTACTAAACAAAATTACTTCCACATAAGATTTGGTGATTATAATGACAGTCACAAATACTCTATAATGATGGTAAAATTAGTCATCACTAAGAGCCATCATATATTTTATTATTTTGTGATGGCTTGAAAATTCCATCACAAAATACCTACTTTTTGTAATTGCAAATAAAAGTCGTCACAAAAATATCTATCTTTTTTAATGATTGTCACGACCGTCATAAAATATTATTTTGATTATTTCTTACATTAAAATATTAGTGATAGCATAAATGCAATCACGAAAAGGGTATATCTATAAGTGATGACTAATCTTGCCTCTCCCCGCCGAGGCGATCGGGACCGGCTTCGATTCCTGCGCCTTCTGGAACTCGCTTCTTGATCTCCGGCCATGTTGGCCATCTGTCTCTCCAACTCCACTTGTTGTAGCTGGAGTGCCAACATGGCGTCTTTGTTCTGGTCCAGTTTCTTCTGCAAGAGAAACTCTCGTTGGTCTCGGCTTCCTGCTCCTCGGTCTTGCCTCACGAGGGCTTGAGAGTGTCTCTCGTCGGCTTGACTCGCTTGATGAGGCGTGTGTTGACTCTCGGGGAAGAGCTTCCGCCGAAGATCATGGACCGGTATCTCTTCTACCTCCTGGATTTTAGACCCCAGTCAGTCCTTCACTGACCCCCTCGCCTGAGTGGTTTGGTGGGACTGCTGGGTCTTGGCCCTTTCCGAGACAGCGATATTATCCTTACTCGCCATGATTGCTGCCGAAGAAACGTATTTGTGGTTGCAAAGAAGCACTAGCCCTCCTTCTAGCGCCAAACAATTTGATGTAAACATTGATAACGAATATCATTTTCCAACCTAAAAACAGGTAGGTAGTTACCCTTACCCCATACCAGGTCGTGGTTTTATGGTCATTTTACATAAAGACAATAAGGAAAAAACATGGAGTTCGCAATTTCGCATCACTCGTCGGTACCCATATGAAAATACATTTCTTAATGGGGTAGCTCAATATAAATACAGCAATTGAAGAAAGAAAAAGAAGATAAAAAGAGGGGGAAGAGAAATTGGAGCGAAGAGGTCTCGTCTATTATTGAAAGTGAACTTATCACTATTATTCTCTCCTCAGGTATTTTCCCAAATTTATTTCAGTTCTCATCTTTCTTTTCATTGTCTTTTTATTTCATCGCAATCTGTAAATTCCTGTTTCATATTATTTGTCTTTTTAAAGATTATTATGTGTGTTTTTTATGTGGAATAAATATACAAGGGTTAACTAACATGGTTCGAAATGAAATTGGTAGTTTGGATTTTGGAGACGAATTTGCGTGTTTAATTTGTTAAACACGATCTTGATTTTGAAATTATGAAGTTGAGGTTCAATTTGAACTGTTTATTATTATTATTAACATAGTTGTCATGCATCGCCATCACCTCGTCTAAGCGACGTCCTGACGCTAGAGAAGAACAAGGCAACGCCTTGGACGCCAAGCGGCCAAGGCTTAAGCCTTATTACCAAGTTAAAGTGATTAAGTCATTTTATGACCCGACATAACCCATGAACTAGCTTTATGGTTTAATTTTATTATTTATTAGACTTGTAATGTGTGATGATTGATTGATTGTTGACTTGGTTGATCCTTATTCTCTACCTAATGTTTATTAACTTGTTGTACTAATTTTCAATATCAAGTGTTTTTTTTTAAGTTAGAAAAGTTTGGCTCACAAATAGGCACTCCAGGTTTTTTTTTTTTTTTGAAAAAGAATCAGTTTTAATTACCTAACACGGAAGGAATTATTTTTGTATTTGTGCCAGCAAATAATGTGTTGGCTGTGTAGAAAAAGCGCGGTGCAGTCAATGCTTTTGCTAGACTTTCTGTGGATTACCATAAGCATTTATTTGATTCATACTGACCGAGATTTTCTGCAAGCTTTTTTCTTCTATTTTCGCCATGTTTCTTTGATTACTTGGATTTCAACTTGCAGAATTGTGAGTTGCTAGTTATTCAATGACTTCTTCCACAATAAGCTTTGGTGCATTGGTTACTTTGAAAGAACTAAGCTCCTCTAGTCCACACTTCAAGGAAGGGGCCTCACTTCGAGTTACTGGAAAGTGGGTTCACTTTACTGAGTGTCATTTCAATTTCTTATATTGTTAGCTATAGTTCCATTTGGGTGCATGTTTCTTTGTTTTCCATTAGAATCCGTCTGTGCACATTACTAATACAAACAGTTGCATTTTCTATTATGCATATATGATACGAATTCTCGTGCATAAATAAAAAAGGAATGCAATGAACTGAGTTGAAATTTTCTGTGGAACGCCATCAAGTGAATTAAATTTCATGGGAAACACAGTCACTCAATGAATCTAAATGTGTTGTTTCGAATACTTAACTGTATCCTTATAGCAATTTAAGCTCAATTGTTCTTGTGTTTTTTTAGGCTACAAGACTACAATGTGGAGACTGCAATTTGCATACTTAATGATGGAGGTGCAACTCTAAAAGTTGACACCCAGCACTTGAACCTCAACCTTCGAATCAGTTCTATCTATCAGTTCATTGGAGAACTCCATATTCATTCCCCAAATGAGGTTTGAGATATCTTTCATTTATTCTCTTAAATGCATACGTACTCAAGTACTTGTAGATGGAAGCCCATGGTTGGTGTAAGGGCATGTGCTAGTCTCTGCATGAAACCATTATTTGTGGCCCTGTCTTTTAGAAAAAGCTTTATTGAGTGGCAAAAGTTACCTGCTTGTATGGACAACCATAGAAAACATAGCCTCCCTATCCAGAGTCCAGAAACAATAATTGCCAGATCCAACTGCTACGTATGGTACACATGGACATCAGCCTCCCTTTGCAAGCATAGTACATGTGCAATTATTTATAGCTTGGTTTCGTGTGTCGTGGCGTGGTTTAAACTTAATATTTACTTTCTTATTTCAGGCAGTACTGAAGGCAAGAGTGGGTAGAAATGTAGATGGCATTGATCTTAATCTCTATTACCAGTCTCTGAAGCTTTTACAAGAGTTCCAAGCTGATCAAATCAGGGGTCAGGCACCTTAGAGCAACATGTGTCAGTAAAGGTACAATTGGGAACTCAGGAACTGATTTATGAGACACAGAATTGAGAAATCTAGGTTGAACTGATGATACTTATTTTGCTTGAATTACATTGGAGTTAATCTTACTGCAGGATCATGTCTCATGATGATACAGCCAACAGAATGCCTTTTAAATTGCCCAAGTGAAGAGAGTAAATTGGTTGCGCAACTTGTAACTAGCTTGGGATTTGGATTCCATACTAGTACTGTAGGACTTATTAGCAGTTGGCTATCTGCATCATCCTCAATATATTTAGTACTAGTTTAAAACCATGTGCAATAATTCCTGTGTTGATGTAAGGTCTGTTCAAAGGCTGCCTAGTTTCTACTTTTTGCCCATTCAACAGATTGCATGCATTAATATAAACTTACATAATTAGAAAAATTATTGTGGGCTAGGCTATCCTATTATTATTATTATCTATGCTTCCAGCAACATATGATTATTATATGGGTGAAACTACTGCTACTAATTTACGTATACTTTATTAGACCTAGCAAGGTTGGATTTTCTATCGGCCATGAATACAACTTTTGAATCTGTCTGCAGTTTTCCTCCAGTACTTTCTTCACAACTTGTTGATTCCAGGCAGTATTAGTTAGTTAGGACTTGTTAAAATGACGGAGGAGAGGGAGATATAAATGCAGCAAACAACAGTGCACTGGGAGATTTTTATAGAAGTGGATTGTACAAATAATAATAATAATACAATTTAGGGGGTAGGGGGTAGGGGGTAGGGGGTAGGGGGGGAGAATTGAATCCGTATCTTTCATTATATATATAGTCCAGCTCTCTCCAGTTCGCTGGAGAGAGCGACTAAGAGCGAACCGGCTATAGCGATCGTTTTTTTCGTCACTATAGCATATATATATATATATATATATATATATATATATATATACTATTGGTTCGGATCTTAAACTCACCATTTATTTAACATACCTTGTTCACCCTTCTTTAGCGACGGACCGGACGACGATTCGGTCTGTCGCTATATGTTCAGTCTGTCGTTATATGTTGTCTGTCGCTAAAAGTTAAGACGACTATTCTATATATAGTGATGGACAGAATCGTCGTCCGGTTCGTCGCTAAAGGGGGTTGAGCAAAATATGTTAGATAAGGGGTGAGTTTAAGATTCGGACCGACTATATATATATATATATATATTTATTTTTTTTTATTTTTTTTTGAGTAGGTTTATATATGCCAAGTTTCATGCGAGTTAACTAGCTTTGCTACGAGTATAAACATTAATATAATACTATTAATTAATAATATGTTGAGATGATAGAATTTTTTTTAATAAAACAATAATTCTACCTTTATTATAATTAAGAAATGAACGACCGAAAACTTAAAATCACTAAAAAATTAATAATATACGCGTTATTTTTTATATTTTTATATTTTCATATATTTATATATAATTAATATTTAATATCCATGTGAATTTATAATTTTACACAACATAATTATTGAATAAAAACAAAAGGAACATGGACATGAATTTTAGTTTGCCACTGGCAGCTTTCTCAACGAGTTGGCCTCTTCGCGCCTCAGCCATCTCCCCAATTTCTTTTTCGTCACACGTGGCAGCATCCTATTCACCATCTTTCTCCACTCGATTTCCCAACCTCTGATCGCACCTCTTCACTGCTTCACGCCACGACCGACCACCGTCGAGTGCATTTCCGGCGATCCACCATGTCCTCTCCCGACGCCTCGCCGGCACTTCTCCCGAATACCGACTACTCAGAGCTCAGCAACGACTCTGATTTCCAGAAACTCGTTTCTCCCGATTACCTCATCTCAATCTGTGGATTCGGTTCTCTCCTCTCTGGTACATCCGATTACTCTCTCATGGTCGTCGTCATCCCCATAGTGTTTTTCATTTGTATATTATTATAATGTCCGATTGATTTGCTTATACGTGTACGGTTGATCAACAGAGAAAAGTGCGAGAAGTACATTTCCTGATCTAATCAATTTCCGAGTGGCGAGATTGAGCGGCTTTCGTCGTGTTTTCGCTCATGCGGCTCCCATTTTCTTCCAGCGTGGCATCGCCAATCCCCAAACCAAGGTTATACTCATAATTTTTGGGTTCTAATGTGTAATTGAACTATGCATATTTGATTGGTGGGAAAGTAACAAAGTGAGGATAAAAAAATGTAATTTTTCTGACCTATTTTTTGATCTAATTTTATTATGAATCATTCAGTTCAAGTAAATTAGACTTGTCAATTGGGCAGTTTTGTTGGCTGATAGAGTGATACATAACTAAACTATAGTAGGGGTAGATGTTTTTTGGTGGTAAGAAAGCTCAAACTTTAGCAGTTTCTAATTTTTGTTTTGGAATACTAGCTTCCGAGTATTATGCCCGAGTAAGTGAAACAGTAAAGTCTAATTTATGAAGTGCTAATTATGCATTAGGCGTTTGATATATGAGTGTAATATGTTTAACTGAAATAGCAAAAGAAGCTAAAATACTTCTTAATAAAGGTTTTGTCTTTGCTACCTTAATGTATTTCTTTAACATTTCTCAATAAACATTGAAGGAACTTGAATCTAATGTATTGATGATTTGCTAATTGTGTACAATTTAGGAAATTTCAAGCTTAAGCGTTGAACCTTACGAAGGTGAAAACCTTCTTGTTACTGTTTTTGAGATTCATAATTCAGAGGTATGTGTGGAATTCTTTACCTATGTAGTTTTTTAATCTATGTAATATTTTGTACTCAACTGATTCATATGCACTTCACATAATCAGATTCCTTCATTTATCGAGAGGGAGCACGAGTTTCGCTTTTTAGCTGTAAGTTAAATTCTAGTTTACTTCATGACTGTGATACTTAAAATATCTGTGTTCTCTATCTGACGCATATTTCTGTTATAATTTTAATTTTAATTTTCTTTTCTTAAAAGGTCATACCTGAAACATTAGACGGAAAGCCATATACCAGTCCTGCGGTGAGTGGAAGTGTGAAACTAGACTATTTACATTGCAATGTTATCCTTATATTTTCAGGGTGCGCTTCTGTAATCTGCTTATTTCTTAGATTGATGATAATTTTTTGTTTGATGCTGATACAGGTGCTTTGTGCACGTTATAGTGATGAGGAATATTTCCTTAATAGATGTAAAGGTAATATCCTTATTCTCCTAAAAGTAGATTTTGGATGTCAAGAGTGGAAGGATGATGATGCTTCTTGTTTTATTAGTGTTTATATTGTTTGTGAATTGATTGAGCACATGTGATGCTCTATGTGTTTAGATCGTGATTTCATGTATGAATGAACTGCATACCTCATATATGAACAAACATATAGATTTTGGTAGTACGAGGAAAGAAGGGTGTGTGTGTGTGTGTAATCTTTACACATCATGCAGGTTTGGTAGTTTGTTGATAAAAATCCTCGACGAATATGTATAGATAAATTTAAGAATTCTGAGCACTCACCAACTGGAATTGTCTTGTTGTTTTGAAACTAGCAGATTATAGTGAATTTGAGCTATATACCTGAACATCCAAGTTTATATATGAACCACTTCTACTCATGGGAGATAAAATCATAGTTTTATTAAATTCCAAAGTAACTTTTTAGTTGTTGATGAAATTGCTCTGAGATGTGTAAGGAAATATTATCTGTGTTGTAGGAAGCCAAGAGATCTACTTCCAGCGATATGGACAATATAACATTCACAAGGTATGGAGAGATGATATCCTACCTTGTCGTGTTTATCTTCGACATTGGTGAGGCTCTATTTAATCATACATTTACTTTATTTAGGGTACATGCATTCATCTAATCATTGAAAGCTTTGCTTTTCTGAAAGTAAATGTAAATTTGACCAATTTTAACAATGGTTTCCAAAACCTCTCTGATGAGTTGATTCAGCATAGATAAAACTTTGAGGTTGCAAACATCTAAGTTTTCCTGCTTAGATGTTAATTCGATGATCTGCAACTTATAAGGGCTCCTTTCTTTATAACTCCAATTACTCTGCACATGAGCTGAACATGATTTACTTTTATCGCAGTGTGCTGGCAGCAAAAAATCTCGGGGAGGCAATCTACAACGACTTTATTGATCATACATTCCTTGGAGACCGTAAAACAACCATTCGAGAGTATTTAGCAACTACAGGTTCAGGCATCATGGAAGAGGAGCCTCCAGAACTTCTGAAGAATAGATATGGTGGTTGACATTGGTCTATGTGAAAATTTTCATTTTGTGGCATAACATTCGATGAAGCAATGGTTTATGATCTGAAGAGCAAGACTTGGAACATTTCTTTTGTTGGACTGGTCAGACACCAACTGGGTTGTGAATCTTTAGGGAAACTTCAGAGGAATTAGTCTAACCACCGCTACAATGTTTCATGAAGTGAACACGGACTATTGAATCCTCCTTCGCCTTAAATTTTAGTTTCTTCTGAAATTAGTAAAAGTTTAATGCTAATTTAGCATCAAGATTCTCACATACAAGAAATCACCAAGCATGTTAGTGGTATATGAAATGCCCCTGCGTTAGAGGTTTGGAAAAAGAATCATGCTTGTGTAATGTTGTACTGAAAACTGTCATATTGAAGGATGGAAACCAATTTTTCCTTTCAGAAATATTGTCTTGAAGACTTGAACAATTCAAAGTTGAATAAAATTGCCGACGCAACATATTTTATAAGTACCAAAAGCAAAACACTATATTTGATGCGGTGAGTTTGGGGCTTAGAAGCCACCCCAAATGCACAAGTCCGCGGCCAAACAAACAAGCCCCAAAAGCAGTTTCCATCCCGCGTAGTTGGTTTTGAGTAGAAGGCGTACGGATCTCTGTAAACTAACTTAGATATACGACGGAGCTGAGTGTCCCGAGATGCTCACTAAAACCTGGCTTCGGGGCCAAAGACTTCAATTCATAATCATACCCAAATTAAAGACGATAATTAATGTTTACATGAATATATACATTTACGTTCAATTCCCTAATTTTATGTAAATGATAAAATTAATAAAAACAATTACCCAATTTCTGTAATCCCAAGTTCCCGACCAACTGATCTACCCAGTCAGCCACCTCAGGAGTCATAATCCCCAATCTCCAGATCGACCTTTCAGTATAAAGAATCAAGAATCATTTTCATTCCAAACAGGGAATATGCAATATATACTTCTTTCTTATTCTTTTCACATCATACAAATATACTCTTCTTCATTTTCCAGTTCCCTGATTAATTGTTCTATCATCTTTTTATACATGGGCATGTAATGATCATTAATCATTGTTATCGACAGCCGCAGCTTACTATATAGATCCCTTTGTGTCTCGTAGATGCCGACATGTACCTGTTCCTCAGTAGGTTGATCCTGACCAGGATCACTTGCTTCAGATGAAACTACAGAAACAATGTGCTTTATTCTTCCGGGAGGATAGAAATAGAGGTTCTCTGAAACATCCTGCGGAGAGGTGGGTGCTTTATTGTTAAGTGAGTCAGCCAGTTCCTCTTCCTCCCCAATTATTTCTTTTGCAGCAGCAGCTTCTTCTTCCTGCTGCGCCTGAGCATCGGCTCCATTCTCCTCCCGTTGTAGTTCCATCTCCAGTTCATACCACAACTCACCTTCAGTGATGTCTTCCATGTTGGAGTCATTAATGACTCTGTTGGCTGAGAGGTGCACTTCTTCTTCATCAGTGTCATCATGCTCTGATCCACCACTGGAAGAACTTAGTCCTACATCGTCTGCCTCAGGGTCTCTATTAATGACCTCACTCACAGGAGAATCTGGTGATCGAGAACGTGATCTCGATTGCCGAGTTATAAGAGAAGTTTCAGGCATATCCTCTTCTTTAGTGTTTGACAAAGAGCCAACAGCAACAGCACGACGACGTGCCCCCATACATGACCATGATGATAGGGATGAGCGGGTTTTAACAACAGCCTGAGCAACATTCTGAGCACGCTTCATCACGACCTATAGTTCATCAAGCAGAACTTACCCGTCAACATATGAGAAGATCAATAGAAAGTTACGAGATTAGAATAAAAATTTGCATCTACTAAGAAAAACAGGACTTGATTGCATGTGTCATCATTAGAAATTGCACCCTTTCATTTGAACTTCTTTTCTTAACACTGAATCAGGCTATCAAACACATAACTGGCACCCTAGCAACACTCACCTGAGTACTGCTGGAAACGGGGAGAAGAAGCGCACCTGCACCAGCAATCCTTGCTCTTGCATTAGCAATTGATGGGAGACGAGACCCTAAAGCAGTTGCAGAACGATACACGACATTTAGTACTCTTGTGCACTCCATTTGATCCGCAGATCATTAAACCAAGACGATGCTCTAACCTGATGATACTCCTCTCTACATAAATACACTTGCGAAAAGGAAACTTAACAGATGAGTTGGCTGTAGTGATCCACAGCTAGTGAATCACTCCCCATATATATATATATGTATATATATATATATATGTATATATATATATATATATGTATATATATGTATACTTGAACATTTATCTGAAAGGAAGATGAGTTACCACACCTCAGAGCGAAGATCATCCACAGAAGCTGTTGAGAATGTAGGCACCAGATCAGAACCATTAATAATTGTGGTAATGAAATGCTTGCCTGATTCTGCTAATTCCCATGTCATACAGGCAGCTGCAAGTTGATATTGCATTTAAGTATTAGTTAAAAGCATCACGAAAGGTAGATCTTTGCTATAAAGCACCCAAACAGAAGTGATAGAGTTTATTTGACCAAACAAGTATAGGCATTTATCTCAGCTTAGAATTAAAAAAACAGGAGTCGGGATGCACAGCTTTCATACTCAGCTTTCTTTGGGTAAGTTCCTATTTGTCTACAAAATTCCGTCTCTCAACAAACTTGAGAATCTTATATGACATAAAAAGAATAATAAAAATAAAGTAAAAAAATTTGTGACCAGATTAACCTAACTCTATGTTCTGCTTTGCAAGACGAAGTTAATGGACTAACAATAACATAAAGACCCTTAATTATCTCCTTTAATTGATTTGCCTGTTCTGATCAGTTAGAAATTGAATATAAATATTGTCTCAAATTCCAAAGACTCAATATTTGATGACCATGTTTTTGGATTTTTTTTTAAATAAATGAAAATATATTTTAATTTCCAACAGTCCAAGGGGGAACATGCCTGGAAATGTTATGCAAGTGGTTGAGGAGAACTCTTTCTGTTCCCGGAGAATATATGTTAAAAGTGCAGCAGTACCACCACCAAGTGAGTGGCCGACAATCTGAAAATGAAAAGGGAAACCTTAGTTACAATACTCATATAGGTCAATTAACATTAATTTATGGACAAATGAAAATTGAAGTTTTCAAGAATGGGCAAATGGCAGAAAGGTTTAAAAGAGTCCAGTCCTCTTACAATCAGCAGATGTAAAGCAACGGTGCGCAGAAATTTGGAAACTTTATGCGTTTAGCTATCAAAGGCAGATTGCATCAAGAGTCCATTATAATTCTCTTTCTTAACTGATAATGCATATCAAATAGCATGCTATTGGTTAACTATAATGATTTATTTGATAAGATCTAATGAGTACCAATCCACTATTTAGCAGGGTGATCATACTGATTGTAATTTTAGTAAACTAGGAAGCAGGAATAAGGAAAAGATAAATGCTGCCTATAGAATACAATCAGATATGAAAACTTTAATATTTTCTTTTTTAAGTTGTCATCATCAGTAAGTAGTACCGTATAAAGGGTTTTGACTATAGAGAATGTATACAAAAAATTCTGGGTCATCTTCAAGGAGATAAGTATGTTATAGAATGCGTGAAACTGGTAATGAAGTAGGTAAGCCACCTTAGTGTTATAACAAATATAATTTACACCATAGTAGTCAAATAGTGAATCATATCATGTACTGAATACCCCCATATCGTGTTTTTCATGTATCGTATCGTGAATCGTATCGTACAATACGGAAATGAAATGAAAAATGTGGTAAAATATATTTAAACATATAAAACACACAATTTATTGGACAATCAAAGCATAGTTTGACTATATATAAAAATAAAGTAAATATTATTATAGACAAAAAATAAATTTTAAAGCTAGATAGTAATCAAAATACTCTAAATTGATTTATTAACAAAATGAAAAAAGTGGTAAAATATATTTAAATATATAAAACACACAATTTATTGGACAATTAAGCATATTAGTTTGACTATATATAAAAGTAAAATAAATATTATTATAGACTAAAAATAAATTTTAAAGTTAGATAGTAGTCAAAATACTCTAAATTGATTTATTAGATATTATTTAAGTAATCTTTATAGTGTAACAAGAGAACGAAAAATTCAGATTCATCTTTTATCTATAAAACAAAAGAGAATAATTCAAATTAACAAGTTGAGATTTATGTATCTATAAAAAGTAACATGAGAAAAATAGAGCGACATTCTGAAGAAGATATAAATCTTTAAATAGGAATTAAAGGCTCATCAAGTAATATAGAATATCTAACAAACCTCTTCAATTGAAATGATAGAAGGCTTAAAAGTTTTGTTTTTACTCTTGGTTCTACATAAAACTTTTTCAAGATGGTTGCTAACTTTAAAAGGTATCGTGCATTATATGAATTGTATCAAATCGTAAAAAAATCATAAAATACGGTGTCATTTTCGATTCATCCTGCGATACATATCGAATTGTCTATGTATTGTACCCAATAAAGTCAGTAGTAACATGTACCTTCACTTTGTAATCAGGAAAGTCATCAAAAGCCTTGAGCAGAAATGGGGTGCTGAGCTTTGCAATCCAACAAGCAGCAGCAACCATCCCACAGTGGGCATATCCTAATACTAAATTGCTAATGCCACCATCATGTAAAACCAAATGGTGAAAAGGAACTACTGCACCTGTCGCGGCAGTTAGTGTATCTTTGATGCTATGAGTACCCCGAATCAATAGAAGGAAGCACTTCAAATTTTTATCACATAAAATGGTGAAGGAAGGCTTCAAAATCTGTAAACATAATATGTAACTATCTTAGAAATGCTAAATAGAACATCATTTACACATAATGAGGCTTTCATAGTTAATCACAATAATGTACATTCAAATTTGCATACCCCAGCTTTTGGCTTTTGAAGAAGAACATCAGCCTGAGTGTAGCCAGCAGACTCCAAGAATACTGGAAATGGCTTCTTTGAGAAAAGTATGCAAAAGGTCAACAATCTCAAATAATGTTTCAACTCGGCTATAATCTCTGGGCCCTTCAGTTGTACACAATTATCACCAGCATATACACTTGACACTTGTAGGTTACCCTGCAATTACGTTTAAGATTTGTCAACAAGCCAGCCCAAGGTGCAAAGAGTAGAAGCATACCCAACATCTTACATTCATATTTTGAGGAATATATCTAAGAGAGCACGTCAATAATATTACAACAATCAAATTTACTCTCACAAATAGAATAAACAAGACTGAGTTAGTAGGTGACAGAACACAAATTTGATAGTTTGAATTTTTCAAAAGATTTTACTCCCTCTTGAACCATAACGAGCCAGACCCATAATGAGAGTACTAAACTGATTTATTTTATGCACGTGAAGCTTAGCCAATTGCCACACTTAAAAACATAGTAGTTTTTGGAAATTAGGGAGTTTTACTTTGGGGCATTTAGAAAAGGAAAGAAACATTCTTAAACTGGGTCAGGGAGAGATATTGTCAGAGATTAAATTACTTCCTCATTTCAAACTTTTTAAGCAATCAGAAGTGGAAATATATTTTGGTGGACAAATTTTCAACTTTTCTTCTATCATTTTATACAATTCAGATTTATAGTTACATCACCTGATTTATTCGAACATGAATTTGATTGTAAAAAAGAAAAAGAAAATTCTAATGAGAATAAAGTTGGAGTCTTTGAGACTAAGTTTGAAAGGTATTCTTATTAGACATAATCACTATCAGTAAAATGGACATACTAAATTAAGCATAAACACATTGAGAAATTTATAGAAAATCAATAGGAAAAAAAATCCAACTTTAAATACAAAAAAAAAAAGAGCAATCAAAACAAGTGAAATGCGGACCTGCCTTCGCATGTGATACTTGATGCCGAAAGCCAAGTCTCCGATCGGCCATTTCCCTAACGTTCCAGAATACGTAAACCTAAGAGTCTCGGAAAGCGTGCTTATCGTCTCGAGCCACGTGGCAGGCGCCTGAGCTGGCCTCCTCGCGATTCTCCTCTTCACAGATCTACTCGATTTCGAGTAATCATCCTGATCACCGTCCTGGATTTCCCCCTTTGCCGCCGACGAATGTCTCCGACTTAACACGTAGTAAAGGAGCACCATCATTCCAGCTGCCGTCGCCATTGTCGTGGCAGCCATTAGATCATTCTTTAATCAACTGATTACTGATCGATTATCCAATATATAAATATACATGTGAGGTTTGCAATTGAAATTCATGTAAAAAAAAAATTAGCTTCTTTGTAGCTCCGACGAAATCAAGTTTTGTGAAAATTAAGTTGTGGCTTTATACAAAATCGAAAATGTAGAAGAAAGTCGAGTCCTTTTTGGTCATCCATTATCTAGTACAGTATCTATCTAGAGAGAGGGAATGGCGTGTGAAATGGGAACCCGATGCCGGGATGGGAATGGAAGTATGGAACTGCTTTTCGGAAGAGAAAGGATATGATTACAATATTACCCCTGTATTATACTACCAATTATTTCTTTGAAACTTTAAATTTAATAGAAAAGAAAATGATAAAATAATCTTATACTAGTTTTCTTTTATGTTTTGCTTGGTAAAAGAAAATTTAAATTTAAAATATCTTTTTTATTTTAATTTTGTTATATTATTATGTATAATTGGTGAATATTTGTTTATGTTAATTAGTTTTCTCCATGAGTTTTTTGTTTTTCATATTTTGGAATGTAAAAAATGATCATCAAATATAATTTTGGTATGATATTTGAAATGTCAAAAACTTGTATAATAAAATCAATTTTCAACCTATTTTTTATGAAAGCATAAGGGCAGAAATGGTAAATGCAATACATTGGGTTGGGGTAATGGAATTGGGTGCAGGGTGCGTACGTTAAGGCTAAGAATCGACGTGGGGAGAAAGGAAGGAAGATAAGGACAGGGGGAGGAGTGCGAAGGTGAACGCGGGGCCTAGATGCTTCTCATTTTAATAAAATAAAAAGTACTTTAGGCCACATACTTTTGTAATTTGAATAGTATAGCTACCTATATATAAATTTCTTTCTTTTGTTTGGGTTAATTTTTCAGTTAATTTAATAGAGTAAGACTATATTTGTTTAAAATATTAATTATAAGTGTCTTATTTATTTTTAAATTTAAATTTGAGATTAATTAATTTAAAAATTATAAAAAAACTTAATAATTTTAAGTTATATTTATTTATAAAAATTATAATCTCAAAATTATAATCCATAAAATTATAACAAATATAGTCTTGAGATTATAATAACATGAATTATAATCGTGTTACAAATAAACATAGCTTGATTTTTTTAAAAAAAAAATTACAAATATTTATGAAGCATGAAATTGTTTTTGTATAAGCTATTTGTCACTCGCAGCCACTACACTTTTTGGGTCATGTTCATGCATATAATTAAATTAAACTAACATGAAATTGTGGATTTAATGAAATTGTAACTCAAATCAAACAGCTAGTACTGGATTATTCCTTATATATATATAGGGTTCTTAACACTAATATACAATAACTAGAAAGTAATTATAAAAACAAAATATCCACAAAATAATTACAAAAATAACGCAACACAATATTACCTTATTAAAATTACGCGTTATTAACTCCCTACACGTCAGTTACCGACTTTCATATTTTCAACTAACTGATCATAAATTCACGCTAATGAAGAAAAAAGGCAACTTGGAGATCAGAAAAAACAGAGCAACTACAAATCGATTGGAGAAGACGAGATGTAACTCTGTGATTGGATAATAGAGAAGAAGATCAACATCAACTTCAAGACCAACAACAACTTCAAGATCAACAACTTCAACAAGATCAACAACAACTTCAAGATCAGAAATCAACCTCTGTAACAACTTTGATATTAAAGTTTATATGCATATAGTTACCCCGTGGGTACTATATACTCGTATATTGGATACATTTCTTAAGTTTTTCGCTCTTTAATTGGTAACAAAGTCAGTATACTGACTGTTTTGATTTCAAAATGCATGTAAAAATATGTTTTATATTCTGGTTATTAAGTACATATAAATTGGTTACTATTTATTATTTATTTGGTTACTGTATAATGTTTATTTGGTTACCCCGTGGTTACTATATACTCGTATATTGATTACCTTTCTTGTGACGCCCCCAAAATAGGTATACAACACCCATTCTGAGTCGCCAAATACATGGTACAGAAAGCAAACTACAACTTCAATAATACAATTGTCGTGCAAAATACGACAACACATACTGTGAGTTTAAATACAAATATTGTCTTCTAGACAATATCCACACTCAAATAAATCCTCATTACAATTATTCAAACACTATTTTACTGAAATAGTGAGAACTGCTAATACATCTTTCTAGAACCATCACTCCATACCCCGACTAGATCCTGCTATGTTCTCACCTCCTGAGAAGAAAAATGGAACAAAAAGGAAAAGGGTGAGCTCAACTAGCCCAGTAAAGAATATTATGACCAAGATAATATACAACAAATTATCGTTAGTCTTCAACAGGGAAAAATCTGATAAAATATAATCGACAACAAGTTTTAGATCAGCAACTGCAGCGGAAACAGCAAACCATTAGAAGAGTCAAGTAGAGAAAGAATTCTACTATCTTCTAAGATTTAAAAGTCCATCATCAATATTTTATCCATGTAACATCAATTAATAATCATCTTTATCCAAATATTCATCTTTGCACTACAGGCCAAAGATATTCATTTGTATCACCTGTCGGTCATGTTCACCTCAACACCTGTTCATCTTTGCACTACAGGCCAAAGATATTCATCAAGTAATCATACATCTTTGCACTACAGGCCAAAGATATTCAGTAATATCATCATTTAGGACTGAGGATGATGAAAAAAATATCTTAAAGAGAACGAATCCAATGAGACAGAAGGACAAATAGTAGGGATTCGTATAACAGTTTATCCAAGATCAATAATACTTCATAATAATCAATTGTGAAGCAGAATTCAAAAATAAAGATCAAAACATGGATACAATCAAAGATAGTAACCATAATAGACATCTTGGACAAAAAGGGAAAATTTTATTTTTCGGTGAATAGTGCCGTATTCGTGAATAGTACCGTATACGTGAATAGTGCCGTATACGTAAATAGTAACCCCGACACAAAAAGTTCCAAATTTGATAAAAACTCATATCAATATTTCAGCATAATGATATTGAAGAAAATAATATCATTTAAGAAGAAAATAATATCCCTTACATCAAAATATCAGTACTTCTGGTCGGAATACCGGTATAAGGCTGAAAGAAACTTGCTCTGATGAATAGAAACTCTCAAAGTATCTAAATACTCACAAAATACACTCAATAATCTAGAGAGAGAAAGAGAGAAAACTTGTTTCTGGTGTAATTTTCAATTCTAACTTAGCCCTCTATTTATAGGAAAATTTTGGTAGGTTTGACCTGCAACCTGATGGCTTTACCTGCTACTATTCCCACCTACCACATTTGAAATATAATTCAGCACATTTCTTCACCAACCACAAGTGGGGCCCACCAATTCTAGAATTTTCCATCAAAATGATAAACTCCGAAAATTCAACAATTTCTGAACCAGTCATCTTGTAAAATTCATAATAAATCATACGTTCATTTTTAACGGTTCAAAATTTGTGGGCATATACTCAACTTATATATGTATAACATATCCAAAAATTACCACGATCCAACGGTCGGATTAAAAATTATAACCCCCGCAAAATATCTCAAAAACCCTGATTTTTAATACCTCCATTCCGACAAAAATATGGATAAAAACCTCAACATTAACTCCTTCATTTTTAACCACAAAAATATATCCCTCATTTATATCCACATAAAATAAATATTTCTTTATCATATGAATCAATAATTAATTATTCACAAATAATATTACAGAATCACATTTATGACAACCAGGCCGTTCCCAGGAAAGAGGGGGCTTTCCAATAAGGATTTCTCCTTACTGGCGCGCAATTAGATGACCAAACCTCTCCTTAGACAGAACTTTCTAGACATTGTCAATAATGTTATCTAATAATATTATTCAAATAATATGAATTATTGATCTGATAATGGGAAATACTGTGCAGTAACAATTATTGAAACAACAATAATATAAAATATCAATGCAGCAATTATTGAACCAATAAAATAAAATATTGAACAGTAATCACTGTAACAATTATTGAGTAGTGCCTTCTTACGTACGAATCAATAATTCAACTATACTGTGCAATCCGTGTGCTACTGTGCAACCACGCGTTATTACTGTATTTTTAACCACCGGGTATTTCAACAGTGTTAACGGTAACAACTACGCCGTTATTAATAAACAACTTATACTTGTCGTTTTCTTCATCCAATCGCTTTCCGTTATGGGGCCCACACAAGGCTGCGCCGTCGTACGAATATTCCCCGACAGCAAGAATATTCCACGACCAAACGAATATTCCCCGACAAAATGAATATTTTATAACCACTTGCTTATTTTGCAAAATTTGCACATTTCACCCATAACCAAAGTATTATATCAAATTAACCCCCTTATTATTCACAATAATATTTAGAGAAAATTTGATTTTATTCATTAATAAGTTGGGGTCTTACAACCTCCCCTCCTTATGAAATTTCGTCCTCGAAATTGACGTACGTACCTGATGTTTCAAAAAGGTGAGGATACCTCGCTTTCATTTCTGATTCCAACTCCCAGGTCATTTCTTCAATAGCATGGTTTCTCCACAAAACCTTAACTTGTGGTATAACCTTCGTGCGTAGGACATGCTCTTTCCTATCCAAGATCTTAACAGGTACCTCCTCGTACGTTAAATCTTCAGCTATCTCGTCTGGTTCTAACTCAATAATGTGGTTCGGGTCTTTAACATATTTACGAAGCATAGATATGTGAAAAACATTATGAACACGAGACATGCTTGGAGGTAATGCGAGTCTATATGCCACATTTCCTATTCGCTCAAGAATCTCAAATGGACCAACAAATCTTGGATTGAGCTTTCCTCTCTTCCCAAATCTTGTAACTCCCTTCCATGGTGCAACACGTAACAATACATGATCCCCAATATTAAATTCCACGTCCTTCCGATGAAGATCCGCATAACTCTTTTGTCGATCCTGTGCCGTTTGTATACGTTGTCGAATCGTTTGGATCTTCTCTGTAGTAATGCGTACCAATTCTGGTCCCAACAATGTTGCTTCACCCACCTCGTCCCAGCATACTAGAGAACGACATTTTCTTCCATACAACGCCTCAAATGGAGCCACACCTATGCTCGCCTGATAACTGTTATTGTAGGAGAATTCCACCAATGGTAGGTACTTATCCCAACTCCCTTTGAGATCTAAGACACAAAGTCTTAATAGATCTTCAAGAGTTTGAATAGTCCTCTCTGATTGTCCGTCCGTTTGAGGATGGTATGCTGAACTGAATCGTAAATCCGTGCCCATAGCTTTCTGCAAGCTAACCCAAAATCGTGAAGTGAATCTTGGGTCACGATCCGAAACTATGGATACTGGCATGCCATGCAATCTCACAATCTCGTTCACGTACATACTAGCAAGACGTTCAAGGGAATAAGTCTCACGTATCGGCAAGAAATGAGCGGACTTGGTTAATCTATCAACAATAACCCAAATCGCATCTATGCCTTGAGAAACCTTGGGAAGACCTGTAACAAAATCCATAGTAATGTGTTCCCACTTCCATTTCGGGATCTCAAGTGGTTGCAATGGACCCTTTGGCACTTGATGCTCCGCCTTTACACGTTGACAAGTTAAACACCTCGAGATAAACTCCGCGATCTCTCTTTTCATATTGCTCCACCAAAATGTATGTCGAAGATCGTGATACATTTTGGTACTCCCAGGATGGATTGCAAACGGTGTGTTGTGTGCCTCCATCATTATTCTATGCTTCAAGTCAAAATCGTTAGGAACACAAAGTCTGGAGTTGACTCGAAGTATTCCTTCTTCATCGATTCTTGCTTCTGGAATAGCACCTTCTTGCACTTTCTTCTTCATACGCATCAGCTCCATGTCCGTAGCTTGAGCAGTTTTAACTTTATCGATTAAAGTCGGTTCTACTCGTATATTTGATATCATCATGTGGGTACTTGGAGCCTTCATCTCTATCTCCATCCTTTGCAAGTCATACAAAATGGGCCTTTGTGTTAAAAACATTGCACTCGTACCCGCATATGATCTTCTACTCAATGCGTCAGCTACTACGTTTGCTTTTCCAGGATGGTATTGGATGGTATGATCGTAATCTTTCAACAGCTCAAGCCAACGTCGTTGCCGCATGTTGAGTTCCTTTTGGGTGAAGAAATATTTGAGGCTTTTATGATCTGTATAGATCTCCACTTTCTCCCCATACAGGTAGTGTCTCCAGATCTTCAACGCAAAAACGACTGCTGCCAACTCCAAATCATGAGTAGGATAATTCCTCTCATATTCTTTGAGTTGTCGTGAGGCATAGGCTATGACTTTCCCATGTTGCATGAGAACACATCCTAACCCTTTGCCTGAAGCATCGCTGTAGATAACAAATCCATCCGAACCAGATGGTATTGTCAAAACAGGTGCCGAAATGAGTCTCCTCTTGAGTTCTTGGAAACTCTTCTCGCATTCCTCACTCCATACGAATTTTGTATCTTTCCGAGTCAGCTGAGTTAACGGAGTAGCGATTCGAGAAAATCCTTCCACAAATCTCCGATAATAACCAGCTAAGCCCAGAAAGCTACGTACTTCGGTTACCGACTTCGGTTGCTCCCAACTTTGTATGGCTTCAATCTTCGCCGGGTCGACAGATACTCCATGTTTTGACACCACGTGCCCAAGGAATGCTACTTCCTCAAGCCAGAACTCGCATTTCTTCAGTTTGGCATATAGCTTGTTTTCACGAAGCCTTTGCAATACCAGCTTCAAATGGCGCTCATGATCTTCACGGCTTTTGGAATAGATGAGGATGTCATCAATAAAGACGACAACGAACTGATCTAAATATTCTTTGAATACACGATTCATCATATCCATGAAAGCAGCAGGAGCATTAGTCAATCCAAAAGACATTACTAAGAATTCATAATGCCCGTACCGAGTTCTGAAGGCAGTCTTTGGAATATCCTCAGTTTTAATCTTCAGCTGATGATATCCAGAACGAAGATCGATCTTTGAAAAGAATTGTGCTCCTTGCAACTGGTCAAACAGGTCATCAATGCGAGGTAGCGGATACCTATTCTTGATGGTGACATGGTTCAATTCTCGATAGTCAATACAAAGTCGCATACTCCCGTCTTTCTTCTTTACGAATAAAACAGGAGCACCCCAAGGAGACGTACTAGGACGAATAAAACCGATGTCCAACAACTCCTGTAGTTGGACTTTTAACTCCTGAAGTTCAATAGGAGCCATTCGATATGGGGTTTTAGAAATGGGCTTTGTACCGGGTTCAAGGTCAATAAAGAATTCAATTTCTCGTTCCGGGGGTAGACCGGGAAGTTCTTCAGGAAATACATCGGAAAATTCTCTAACAATAGAAATATTATTCAAATCTGACTTGTCTTTGTTCAAATCCATAACATGGGCTAAGAAAGCTTGACATCCGTTTTTCAATAAACGAATAGCTTTGTGGCTTGATATGACAGTGACTGATTTTAGTGGTTTAGTAGTTTGAATTCGTATGACAGGTTGGTTAGGAATATGAAAACTAACAACCTTACGAAAACAATCAATTTTAGCATGATGAGTGGTTAACCAATCAATTCCTAAAATCACATCAAAAGCAAGTATCTTTAAAGAGATAAGATCAACAGGTAATGTGATAGTGCCAACTTGGATCATGCAAGATTTATAAACTGTAGATGTAACGAAGGTTTCACCCAATGGAGTTTCAACAGATAAGTTAAAGTCCAATTTCTCCGGAGTCAAGTTTAAACGTTGAGCACAAGCAGGAGAGATAAAAGAATGGGTAGAACCGGTATCTAGTAAGGTATAAACTTCGCAAGAATTTAAGATTAGCTTACCCGTGATCACCTCGTTCGGGTTTCTCACGTTTTGGCCAGTTACGACAAACGCTCTTCCAGGAACCGCTGATTTCGCCTTATCCGGGACAGCCCTTGGAATCACCACTCCCGCTGAACTTGGTTTCGCTATAGTACAATCTCGAGCGATGTGGCCTTCCTTCCCACAGTTGTAACACACCTTGGATTGTTGTGGACAGTTTGGGCTGATATGTCCCTCTTTCCCGCATTTGTAACATCTAACTGGCGGTCGTTCTCCTCCCCTAAAATTTGTTGTTGGTGCTGGTGCTGGTGCTGATGTCTTCCCGTCATTGTTGAATCTCCTCTTTCTGAAATTTCCACTTGACTCACCTCTCCTATTATCATGGCCACGATGACCACCCGAGTGGTTACCGCCTTTGTTCGTATTTTTCCCTCCTCGTTGGTTATCATCGCTCTGATGATTGCTGTCACCGGTATGACCCTGGTTGTGGTCCCTCGGTTGAGTATACTCATTATCTCTCTCTAATAATTGGGCCCTGTTGACAACGTCTGAATACAGAGAAAATTTATGAGAGATAAGGTATTGACGAATCTCAGGTTTTAAACCTCTCAGAAACATCCGCGTCATTCGTTCCTCATTTTCGACCAAATGAGGTGCAAACCTGGATAACTCTGCAAACTTCGCCTCGTACTGGGACACCGTCATGTTGTTTTGTTCCAGTCTAATAAACTCAACCTCCTTCATATGACGAATACTTTCAGGAAAGTACTTGTCATTGAACAGTTTTTGAAATGTTTCCCAGGACATGTTGAGTGCGTCAGGCTGGGTACGCTTCACAGACTCCCACCAGTAGTCTGCCTCACCGCGGAACATAAATGTGGCGAATGGAACCTTCTGTTCCTCCGTGCATCCCAAGACATCAAATATCTTGGTAATTTGCTTGACCCACGTTTCCGCCATGATCGGATCCGGCTTTCCCTTAAATTCTGGTGGTCCCAATTCTTTGAACTGCTTAGCTGTGACAAACCGCGCGTTATCATTTCCACCCGTATTCTGCACACGAGTCTCGCTCGTCTGATTTTGCATGAACTGCAAAAAGCTCCTAAACATTCCATCATTCATCGTTTGCTCGGTAACGTTGTTTACAGGAGGAATATTGCCTTCCTGTTGCACGTTCCCCTGGGTAGTGATCAAAGGTGTCTCCACGGTCTGATTTACTACATTATTAACGTTCTCAGCTGCCATTCTTAAATACTGCCATAAAACAAGGGTTAATAGTCATGTCATATATTATCCCTATACTCTGACCGACCAAATAAACACCAAATAAACTTAGTCAGGTCATACTAGCGAAGGAATTCCCCGTCTCTCCCCTCCTAGTTCTTGTCTCACATCTCAGCCAGGGATCATATCCCTAAGCTCTGATACCAACTGTGACGCCCTCAGAATGGGTGTTGTATACCTATTCTGGGGGCGTCACATTTCTTAAGTTTTTCGCTCTTTAATTGGTCACAAAGTCAATATACTGACTGTTTTGATTGCAAAATGCATGTAAAAATATGTTTTATATTCTGGTTACTAAGTACATAGAAATTGATTACTGTTTATTATTGATTTGATTACTGTATAATGTTTATTTTGTTGATGTATACTTTAAATATATATTCTACTGATATTTTTTATATTGATGGTTACTTATTAAATACATTGGTTACCTTCCTGCAACTGTTGAATCTTTAATGTAAGACCCCGAATTTTATGAAATAAAAGTATTCAATTTTTCTTATAATTACTATTCAGTAAATGGTTAAATTGATAAATGTTAAAGTTAAGGGTGATATATGATTTTTTTTTTCAAAATACACAAGTAGTTATAAAATAATCATTGTTGTCGGGGAATATTCGTTTGGTCATGGAATATTCTTTCTGTCGGAGAATATTCGTACGACGGCGCAGCTATTTGTGGGCCCCATAACGAATAACTGTCGGGTGAAGAAAAATGACAAATTTGAGTTTTTACAAATAACGGCGTAGTTGTTATCGTTAATACTGTTGAAATATCAGGTGGTTAAAATACAGTAATACGCGTTATTGCACAGTAGCACACGGTATTGCACAGTATTTTTGAAATTATTGATTCTTACGTAAGAAGGCACTACTCAATAATTGTTACAGTAGTTACTGTTCAATATTTTATTTTATTGATTCAATAATTGTTGCGTTGATATTTTATATTATTGTTGTTTCAATAATTGTTGCTGCACAGTATTTTCCTTTATCAGATCAATAATTCATATTATTTGAATAATATTATTAGATAACATTATTGGCAATGTCTAGAAAGTTCTGTCTAAGGAGAGGTTTGGTTATCTGATTGCGCGCCAGTAAGGAGAAATTCTTATTGGAAAGCCCCCTCTTTCCTGGGAACGGCCTGGTTGTCATAAATGTGATTCTGTAATATTATCTGTGAATAATTAATTATTGATTCATATGATAAGGAAATATTTATTTTATGTGGATATAAACGAGGGATATATTTTTGTGGTTAAAAATGAAGGAGTTAATGTTGAGGTTTTTATCAGTATTTTTGTCGGAATGGAGGTATTAAAAATCAGGGTTTTTGAGATATTTTGCGGGGGTTATAATTTTTAATCCGACCGTTGGATCGTGGTAATTTTTGGATATGTTATACATATATAAGTTGAGTATATGTCCACAAATTTTGAACCGTTAAAAATGAACGTATGATTTATTATGAATTTTACGAGATGACTGGTTCAGAAATTGTTGAATTTTCGGAGTTTATCATTTTGGTGGAAAATTCTAGAATTAGTGGGCTCCACTTGTGGTTGGTGAAGAAATGTGCTGAATTATATTTCAAATGTGGTGGGTGGGAATAGTAGCAGGTAAAGCCATCAGGTTGCAGGTCAAACCTACCAAAATTTTCCTATAAATAGAGGGCTAAGTTAGAATTGAAAATCACACCAGAAACATAAGCTTTCTCTCTTTCTCTCTCTAGATTATTGAGTGTATTTTGTGAGTATTTAGATACTTGGTGAGTTACTATTCATCAGTGCAAGTTTCCTTCAGCATCATATCCGATATCCAGTCAGAAGTACTGCTCTTTTGAGGTAAGGGATTGTAAGGGATATTAAGGGATTTTAAGGGTTGTTATGATTTTCAGTTTCGTAATTTTTCTGACCTTCAAAAATTCTGGAAAAATTTGAAATGATATTTTGATGAGTTTTCTTGATTGTGTCCAAAAATGGTGATTTTTGGATGTATAGATTGAGAGTTATGAATTTTACGGGAAAAGACTATTTTAAAAGTAACCGCTTATAATTCCTTGTGGTTAACTCCAAAATTGATGAAATTTTTATTGGGAGTACATGTATATGATAGAAGTATACTCTGTAAATTTCAGAATTTTTAGACAAAAGTACAATTTTTGATAAATGTCTAAATATTCGGCTGTTTTGGCCATATGAAAAATAGTAAATGACTTTTAAAAATTTTGAGAAAAATATATGTTCACTATGGGACTATATTATGCTAAATCCCAGAAAAGAAATATTTTTGGAACTGATTTGGTATTTTTCATGAAAATAGTCTAGTTATGAGTAAATGAATTAAATATGTTTTGTGAAGAAAGAAAATTGGAAAATAGGATTTTATGGCTTGAGAATCCTATATGAGGTATATGCAGATTTTTGATGAGGGTTTTGATTATTGATGATGAAATTGTAAGAGTTGGCATTTTATGATGATTAAATGCATTAATTAGTAAAGTGTAAACAATTAAAATAAATTGTTTATAAATTTAAGTAATGTTATTCTTTCAGTATCATTATACCGAAATATTGGTATGAATTTTATTGTAGAATTTCTATCTTTTGTGTCGGGGTTACTATTCATGAGTTACGAATATTACTCTTGAGATTAAAACTATATGTTGATCATATTATTTTTATCATCATATATAACATTTTTATAACCCTGATGTTGAAATTCTCTTTCACTGGAGTGTAAAGATGGGTAGATTATTGGTATGATCATGACTAGGGTTCTCTTTGGCCTGTAGTGCAAAGTTGAATTGTGACTGGTATGATCATGACCATTTAATTTATAATTGAATATCTTAAGCTTAAGTGCAAAGGTGAATTGATCAACATGGTTATAATTATTGTTTATATAAATTCTGAAATGATTATATATTTCTTTGAGATATGAATATATTTGGCCTGTAGTGCAAATATGAATTGTTGATGAATATCTTTGGCATATAGTGCAAAGATGGCCTGTTGATGAATATCTTTGGCCTGTAGTGCAGAGATGAACTGTTGTTAAATATCATTGGCCTGTAGTGCAAAGATGAATTGTAGATGAATATCTTTGGCCTGTAGTGCAAAGATGACATGTTGTAGAATCTCTTTGGCCTGTAGTGCAAAGATGAATTATTGATGAATATCTTTGGCATGTAGTGCGAAGATGAACTGTTGATGAATATCTTTGGCCCGTAGTGCAAAGATGGTTTGTTGATGAATATCTTTGGCCCGTAGTGCAAAGATGGATTTGTTAGTATGATTATAAACAGGAATTGTGATTTGGTATAACCATGATCTTTGATGTTTCAGGTAAAGACAGGTGATGAAAATATTCTTCGTCCTGGGTGCGAAGAAAAATTTATAGTCACAATTATGATTATGAGTTATTCATATGATTATGGAAAGGAACTGTTGAGTGATGTTACATGGATAAAATATTGTTGGTGGATTTTTAACATGGAGAAGATAATAGACTTTATAGTCTATTTGACTCTTCTAATGGATTGCTCGTTCCGCTGCAACTATGGTTGAAATTTTTATCATTTACCATATGTTCTAAATCTCTGATTTATTGTTGATGAAGGCTATTGATAATTGAATTATCTTTAGTCATGATATTCTTTACTGAGCTAGTTGTGCTCACCCTTTTGCTTCATAATTCCTTTCAGGTAATAAGAGTGTAGCTGGGTCGAGCAGGGGTAACAAGGGAATAGAACGGTGGTCATCATTTAGTAGTTATATTTGGTGAAGAAAATAGGGTGAGGCGAACCCAACGTTGGAAGGGTGTTTTGTCACTATCATACAAGATGTCTAATGACATACAACCTCGTGTCATCATAAGACATGGTTGTGCTCATCCACTTGCTGAGTATATCTATGGGCACTACCTATATAATCTTGGTGTTTGTTTGAAGTATAATTCTCAATTAGAGACAGTGGAGATAATGATAAGTCAAGAGAAGATTCACCATTGGGAAGAATATGATAGTAATCTTCTCGTTTTTCTTTGGGGTCTATTGGGTCAACCAAGGATAATTCTGTGGCCATATGATATCTATCATAACCTAAATGCGTGGCCTCCCATGTACGAAGGTTTCCTTGAGCACTTCCCAAAGATTTTAATTTCTAAAACAGTTTTTGACTATACCTTTATGTAAGGTGTCAATGTGAGGTGATGTCCACGGTTGGAACATGAGTCATATTTGGTATATATTTGTATCCAAACTCACAGCATATGTGTTGTTGTATTTTGCACGACAATTGTTGTAATAAAGTTGTAGTTATTTTCTGTACCATGTATTTGACGACTCAGATTGGGTTGGATGGAATGGACCTATTTTGGGGTTGTCACATTTAAGTACATATTGATGTTTTTTATATTATTTGTTTTTGCTGTAAAATACATGTCAAATATGTTTTATGTTATGGATACTAAGTAAATATATGTTGGTTACTGTCTAATCTGGATTTGGTTAGTATATAATGCTGACTTGTTTACTGTGTAATATTACCATGGTTATTACATAATATTATTGTGTTTTATACTGAATTTTTTTATATTGATGATTACTGATTAACTACATTGGTTGCTTTCATACACCTGTTAGTCTTTAATCAAGTGACATTTGATCCGGTGACATTGATTAACTACATTTGATCCAGTTTATGAAAAGATTTGATAGATTATGGAAAGATTTGATCAAGTGACAATTTTGTAATTTCTGTCATTTTTGGAGTGTCAGATTTTGACATTTTCAGAGCCTAATTTCATTGGAAACGGGTCAACGATCAAAAGTCACCAGCTTTGATGGTAAATTGCAGGATTTTTTGGTCAAATTCCATCATTCCGACCTTCAGAATTGCATGTAAAAATATAGTTTATATTCTGGTTATTAAGATTATGTAATTTGGTTACTGTCTAATATTGATTTGATTACTTTACAATATTTATTCAGTTGTTAGAAAATGGAGACTGACAGTAACCAATACAATAAATTTAATTGTTTACAGAAATATATAATTATTTACTGTTAGTAACCATTAACCACATGATTGGTAACATTTTTGATGGTGTACAGTAACCAAAATTGATGTTGATTAATATTGTAATTTTTGATTATATCATGAGTTATCAATATAAAGTAAACATATACATTGAACAATTGGTAACTATTCTGATATATTTTTATATAAATTTAGTTACCCATCTAAAGTAAAATGGTTACCTCTATATTCATATTTAGTTACCAACTAGCATGGACCATTTTCAAATAACTTTTATAACTACGTAATTTAAAAGTATCCATCAGCTAGATAAATGA
The DNA here is from genome assembly GCA_016801055.1 of Panax notoginseng. Taxonomy (NCBI): domain Eukaryota; kingdom Viridiplantae; phylum Streptophyta; class Magnoliopsida; order Apiales; family Araliaceae; genus Panax; species Panax notoginseng. The sequence goes on along the minus strand of CM029023.1, from coordinate 154,959,247 downwards.
AAACTCTCACATGTACATTAAGCACTTGATAATTGTTCTGATATAAATTTTTAATTATTTGGTTACTAATAAAAATTAAAATAGTTACCCTTATATGCAAGTTTGGTTACCAACTACTCCTCTTAAGCTATTTTTTATTTTAATATGAGATCTATAAGTGACAATCATATATATAAATGAGAACTCTTAATTGGAGTTTTTTATTCTATCATGATGACATGGTATAAATAAAACATATACCTTTAACACTTTATAACAGTCTTAATACAAGTTTATAATTATCTGGTTACTAACAAGCTTGTAACTGTCTATGATAATTATCTGGTTACTAACAAGTGTAAGACCCCGAATTTTATAAAATAAAAGTATTCAATTTTTCTTACAATTACTATTTAGTAAATGGTTAAATTGATAAAAGTTTAAAGTTATGGGTGAAATGTGATTTTTTTTTCAAAATAAGCAAGTGGTTATAAAATAATCACTGTTGTCGGGGAATATTCGTTCGACGTCGCAGCTATTTGTGGGCCCCATAACGAATAACTGTCGGATGAAGATAACGACAAAAATTAAGTTTTTATAATTAACGGCGTAGTTGTTACCGTTAACACTGTTGGAATACCCGGTGGTTAAAATACAGTAATACGCGTTGTTACACAGTAGCACACGGATTGCACAGTATTTTTGAATTATTGATTCTTACGGAGGAAAGCACTACTCAATAATTGTTACAGTAGTTACTGTTCAATATTTTATTTTATTGATTCAATAATTGCTGCGTTGATATTTTATATTATTATTATTTTAATAATTGTTACTGCACAGTATTTTCCATTATCAGATCAATAATTCATATTATTTGAATAAAATCATTAGATAATATTATTGGCAATGTCTAGAAAGCTCTGTCTAAGGAGAGGTTTGGTCACCTAATTGCGCGCCAATAAGGATAAATCCTTATTGAAAAACCCCCTCTTTCTTGGGAATGGCCTGGTTGTCATAAATGTGATTCTGTAATATTATTTGTGAATAATTAATTATTGATTCATATGATAAGAAAATATTTATTTTATGTGAATATAAATGAGGGATATATTTTTGTGGTTAAAAATGAAGGAATTAATGTTGAGGTGTTTTATCAGTATTTTTGTCGGAATGGAGGTATTAAAAATCAAATTAGGGTTTTTGAGTTATTTTGCGGGGGTTATAATTTTTAATCTGACCGTTGGATCGTGGTAATTTTTGGATATGTTATACATATATAAGTTGAGTATATGTCCGCAAATTTTGAACCGTTAAAAATGAACGAATGATTTGTTTCGAATTTTACGAGATGACTAGTTCAGAAATTGTTGAATTTTCGGAGTTTATCATTTTGGTAAAAAATTCTAGAATTGGTGGGCCCCACTCTTGGTTGATGAAGAAATGTGCTGAGATTTTTATTCAAATGAGGTGGGTGAGAATAGTAGCAGGTAAAGCCATCAGGTTGCAGGTTAAGTCTGCTTCGGCGTGCTAACATTTTCTTATAAATAGAGGGCTAAGTTAGAATTGAAAATCACACCAGAATTCATAAGTTTTCTCTTTTTCTCTCTCTATATTATGAAATATATTTTGTGAGTATTTAGATACTTTAAGAGTTGCTATTCAGTGCAAGTTTTCTTCGGCTTTGCATTCCAGTCAGAAATACTACACTTTTGAGGTAAGGGATTTTAAGGGTTGTTATATTTTTCAGTTTCGTAATTTTTCTGACCTTCAAAAATTCTAAAAAAATTTAAAATGATATTTTGATGAGTTTTCTTGATTGTGTCCAAAAATAGTGATTTTTGGATGTATAGATTAAGAGTTATGAATTTTATGAGAAAATACTATTTTAAAAGTAACCGCTTATAACTTCTTGTGGTTAACTCCAAAATTGATGAAATTTTTATTGGGAGTACATGTATATGATAGGAGTATACTCTGTGAATTTCAGAATTTTTAGATAAAAGTAAAATTTTTGATAAATGTCTAAATATTCAGTTTGTCTCCTCTAAAGATAATGTTGCTGATGCTCTCACTAAACCATTACCATCTAGCTGTTTTTCGTCCAACCGATCCAAGCTCAAAGTGTTTCCACGGATAACTTTTGGCTTGCGGGGGAATATCAACACCAGCTAACATTTAGCAATCTGTTAGGATATTATCTTAACTAACCTTCATTATCTATTGAGCATAATTATTCATGTAAATCACTTAAATGTAGAGATTATGTTTATCCCTTGTTTGTAGCTCCACTCTGTTATTATACATGTATATATAGGACAACCTCTGTTGTAATCAATTACAGAAAATAATACACAGCATTCTATGCGATTCAATTGTTTGACAGTTTTTTTTCCTCACAAAAACTCCCATCTTCTTGCTTTCAAGGTTCTGATCATGACAGTTTGTGAATGCATGCAGGGCAGAACACTAGGAAGCTGGTGAAGGATGGGTTCATCATCATCAGGAAATCAATCAAGATTCACTCACGTACGATCTCGTTCTAGGAGCTAGAATGAAGGAGGCTAAGAGAAAAGGACGCCATGCATGCCGGATAATATACGGTAATGCAGACTTCCAGCACGGTGTAAATTAATTACTGCAAACCAAATTTACATTGTTTAATAATGACTGTAAAGGTGTTAATAAAATGGAGTATCTGAGTACAGTTGCGATCTGTTTTTTCACTCCTGGCAGGCAAAACCAACCACTGCATGTTTTTCTTGAATTTCTGGGCTTGGGGGACATTCATCACATTTCTAAATTTGTTACTCTTTCCGTTCCTTAATATAGGTCGTTTCAGAGTTGTACACAATTATTAAGAAAATGATTGTAAAACATTAAATATACTATCAATTGTTTATATTGCCCTTGTATTGAAAAAAGAGAGTGTTATTTATTGGACAAAAAATAGTGAGAGAACCAAAGTTATATTTATTACTAGGGGTAATATTGGAAACTAAGCAATTAATGCTTACTTGAAATTCTCAAACGATTTATATTTAGGAACAAAATTTTTTCTCTAAAACGACCTATATTATGAAACGGAGAGAGTATCATGTTCACTCGATCAGGTGAATTTAATTACATCATAACCTTATTCCTTTTGCTAGCTATTTGTTGAGTACTCCCTCCGTCCCTATTTAAATGACATTTTAGAGTTTTTTATTTGTCTCTAATTAATTGATGTTTGTTTAAATCTAGGAGAATTAATGATAATTTTTTCAAATTTATCCCTCATTACTCTACTTATTTTTTTGGTATTTTAAATTCTTGTGCTATGATAAATTAATGATTTAAGGATATTATAAACAATTGAGTACTATATTTAATACTTTTCAATTATTATCTTAATTCTTATACCCATCTTAAAAGGTCATTCAAATAGAGACGGAGGGAGTAATGTATTTATTTATGATTCATTAAATTATCCATATATCTGTTAGTTTGGAATGAGTACACGTATTCCATACTGTTCGGATTGAAATTAATCAATATTGAGAACTGAACTGATATAAATATAGTATTAACTTCAATAACCAGTGATCTTTTAAGACTTGAGAGATTCATTACAATAATTATAAATGCAATATGTTATACCCATTTAAAGTTTTTAGGGGTATTATAAATACAGATTGGACAAAGGTTAAAATCAAATTATATATTTATAACAAATGTATGCGTAACTGAATATAGTATTCTGTCCGTTTTTAAAAGATTGTCGTTTAAGGTTTTGGCACATGGATTAAAAAAGCACTCCTTCCATTCCTAAATAAGTGACGTTTTGAATGAAAAAAATTGTTCCAAATTATCTGTCGTTTACAACTTTCAAGGATAATAAACTATTTACTTTCCTCTATCACCCTTACCTTCTCTTATTGTCCCAAAAAATTCTCACCCTTAGTATTAATAGCTTTCAACTTCCCATAAAGGGGTAGTAATGTAATTTCACACAAATTTTAATTATTGAATGATAGAGTTAAACGATTTTTTTAATTCATGTGCAAAAACCTTAAACGACACTTATTTAGGAATGGAGGGAGTATCATTTACCAAGTAAAATTTGTTTGAAATTCTATTACTACCCTTTTATGGGAAGTTGAAAACTATTAATATAAGAGAGAGAATTTATTGGGACAATGAGAGAAGGTAGGGGTAATATAGGAAAGTAAATAATTTATTCTCCTCGGAAGTTGTAAACGACAAACTTTTTAAAACAAATTTTTTCTTCAAAAATGACAATCTTTTAGGAACGGAGGGAGTACAAATCTACGAGGTCTTATAAACGAACGCAAAGCTCAAAAAATAAAAATAAAAATTGAAGATATTAATTCTATTTACTGATATATGTTATTTTTATTTTACATGACTAAGATTATTTTTAAAAAAGTTTTAATGTCATTAAAATGAAATGTGACGAAATTAGATTATAACTGATATGTAATAAGATATAGAGTAATAAATTAGGGTGAGATAGATTCTCAATTCTAACAACATATCTCATACATGGACACATGTCGTGATTATAATTTTAAAATATATATATATTTAAAAAAAACATGTATGGATTAAATAGAAAATGCCATCAAAGAAATAAAAAAAGAAAATGAGGGAAATGCACTAAAGAACAGGTCAAATGAAAACTACATAGCTATATAGGTGTGTAAAAGTTTTTTAAAAAAGCGACAAAAGCTAAAAACTCAGTGGCCGGACTGACTCTCTTGCTCTCTCTACGCGAACCTGCAATACTAAAATGGTTTCCATATATTCTCGACGTACTTCTTCTCTCTCTAAAAACTGGGAGTATTTATTTATTTTCTCTCTCTGGATCTAACACTGATATACACATAATTGATCGGAATTAATGGCGTCGCAACTGTTATCAACCGGCGGTGGGCCACGATACGCTCAAATGCAATCGGAGCCGGTATCTTCGATGATGTCATCGTTCTTTTCTTTCCGTCATAACCCTCCTGAATCAACTCGGATGTTTGATGAGTTGCCGAGGGCCATAATTATTGAAGTTTCTCGTCCCGACGCCGGAGATATTAGCCCAATGCTTCTTTCTTACATAATTGAGTTTCGTTACAAACAGGTACGATATGTTCGTAATTTGAATTCAGGAATCATATATTTTTTATTTAATACTTAAGAGGTTCTGAGAGCTCCTGGATGTTTGAATTGAACAGTTGAAAGGTATCTTTTGAAATTAGATTAGTTAAAGTTCATATCTTTTACCTATTATTTTGAATGAGTGAGAGAGCAAAAATAATAGGGAGTGGAAATTAAATATTAAACTTTATCTTACCAATTGTTTAAAGCTTAAATCATTCACAATAATAGTTTTCCTATCTATATCCCTTTTCTATAGTGGTATTGGGTCATACCACAAGATAGAGATTCAATTTTTTCACCCCAAGATGTTTCTTATATTTATTCATTAAATAATGAAGTTTAAAAGTTAAAATTTGAAAGTTTCAAGCATATTTTGACCGATGTAAGTATTTGACCTTTGTATTGCCTTCATGCGTTAGAGCTTATGATAGATCTAATATACCACATACTCTTGTTTTTAATTATAAAATCGCTATTAATTTATTAATCTTTTTTGAAGTATGTATGTGATATTTTTAAATTTTAAATTGATATAAATTTAATCAATACATATTATAACTTATTTAGAGAAAAAAAATACTACTAATAAATTTTTTATTTTTACAATTCTTATCAAAATTATTGAGTTTGAGAATGCATCAAATTATTATTAATAATAATAATAAGATAGAACCCATTTGAATTTGGACGGGAAAGCATAAGGACGGTCCAGATTCGTTCTAACTGATTTGGGCGGGAAAGGGTGGTGGGAGAGGAAGGAGGAGAGAGGAAATGAAAGTGGGATTATTGAAATGGAAAGGGAGAGAGAAGATTTCGTTACGTCGTGCCTTCATATACATACAATTACTAGTTGACTTATAAAAGTTAATAATAATCTTATAATTTATAAAAGAGAGTATAATTTATCAATTGTATTCTACTGTAAAATAACTTTTATTTTATTTTAAATTTTAAGTAATTTATGGAGTGAGTATTGAATAGATTGTAGCTGCAAATGTACATAAGATCAATATTAACTTTTAAAAAGTTATTTTGTGATATTTTTAAATTTAAATTTAATATGATTCATTTAAATTTTGAAAATAATAAATTTTATAATTAATAGTACTTTTATAATATTTATAATTATATTGACATGAATTAAATAAATTTATATCAATTTTAAATTTGAATACGTTTGAAATTAATTTTTAAAAAATAAGTCAATATTAATTTTATAATTTGAAAATGAAGATGAGTTGGATAATGATTGATGAGTTATCCACTTAAATGAGGGTGTGAAATGTCATTTTGTATACATAGAGAAAGGTCTTTTAACTCACTCATCATGAGGAGTAAAATCCTATATAGGGATTAAAATAGAGAGTGAAACAAGGATAAGGAAACTTTTGGATAATGATAGAGTTTATTGGGGAAACTGTTGTGAATGCTCTTAGACCTTTATTGCTTAAGGAATCTAATATAAAAATTATAAACATATAGTTTAAGATGCTAAGGACTCACAGTTAATAAAAAAAAAGATTTATATTTACTTATAATCTTTTTTGGAAAGGAGAATTAGTTAAATTGATGGAATGAGGCCAAATTGAACTGTAAATAAAATGTCTTTTGAGCATGATAAGGTATAAGAGAGCTTTGTTTATGTTTCTTTGCATATTATTTTAGTTATACTATGATAAAAGTCTTGTGATAAACTGATAATCTCTGGATGTGTTATATAGTTAGTGGTGCTTTTCAGGCTTTAGTTGGGATATATTATCTGAATGTTTCTATTAACAATTTACAAGCATGATGTTCAAAGCACATACAAACTTAGAAACTATTTATCGTGCATCTTTTTTATTTTTGCGCAAAACGTTATGTTCATATCATTTTTTCTTAGTTTTTTCATAAAATTACTTTTTTTGATTGGGCCTTAGAGTCGAAAGCATTTGTGAATCCTGTAACATTTTTAATACATGTGTTATGTTGGCATTTGAAAAAAAAAGTATTTACAGATTGAGAAATTGATTAATAGATTGAAAAAAAAAATACATACCTCTTCATCCAATAGGATAGCATTGGTGTTGTTAATCTTGTTTGCTTTTGTATTTACTCCCTTCCAAAATCAAGTGTCTCTCACTCACTTTGATAGTAAAATCATCTTTTGAAATATAGTTGATTCAAAGGAACTTGTTGATCCATAGTGAACTTGTGGAATTTTTGTGTGTAATTAGGTGTGTAGATCTATTTATAGTGAATTAGATTGAGTTGAATGAGATATATTCTACTAATTAAATTCATGAATCATGAAATATAACGCTCTCTTTATGAGTTTTGGACAGAAAAAAAAAGAATAGAGAACTTAAATTAGAACGGAAAAGAAAAGAATAGAAAATTTAAAGTTTTCCTTTGTGCTGTTTCTGAGTTTTTAATAGAAAATTTTAAAATTTTCTTTTCTTTGCGTTTTTGAGTTCCAATGAAAAGAAAAGAAAAATATCACTTTTATAAATTTATCATTCTATTAATTATAATCAATAAACCATGAATAAAAATATACAAGATAAATTTAATCAAAGAAAAGATCTATATTCAAATACAAATATCCAAATACATTTTCTCTCCTTTTTACTTAATTTTTTAATATAACTTTTAATTGAATTTGCGATATATTCTTCTACAATTTTTTTAATTTTTTTTATCACACTTTATTCTATTCATACAAGCTTATAAAAGTTTAATGTGTATCTGTAAAAATGTAATCTCTTTCTTTTCTAGATATATTTAAAATAAAATAAAAAATACCTTTAGTTCATAAACAAATATTGAACTTATTTTGCTTGTGTATTTCTGCATCAATGGAGAATGATAGAATTGGAGGCCATAAATAAATATGGGACCATATAATATCCGTGACCGCACAAAAAAATATAGTTTCCCTTTCTTGTCAGTATTGTACATTAAGTTTAGTAGATAAAATTAAATTGGGGACATGAGTTGTAATTTAAAATTTATTATATTGAAAGTTGGGGATAATATGAAAATTATAAAAATATTACTTATTCCAATTTCTTTTCTGTCCAAATCAGGCCAATTTTGAACGGAAAACTTTGACAGAAAAAGTGATCAGGTTTTCTATACATTTCTTTTTTTTTCCGTTTATTAAAAAACTTTAAAACATAGGAATGAGAAAGAAAACTTAAATTTTCCGACCATTTCTTTTCTTTTCTGTCCATTTTAAAACTCAGAAATAGAGCGTAAAGAGTCATCAGAGTTATATCAATCATTAATTGAATACATTGGTAGATTATATTAACTAAAATTTGTGAAATTTTTCCTCTTTTTCCTAAAGACCTATTCATGTATATGTTCCAAATATTTTCTAAATTTTTTGTATGTGTATTATTTAGGGGGGTGTATTCAATTAAGATTTTTAAAGACTTTTAAATACTTTAAAAGTTTGATTGTATTCAATCAAGACCTTTAAAGAGTTTATAAAAGTTTAGTGGTATTCAATTACAACTTTTTTAATGTCTTTAAAAGTTAGATGGTATTGAATTATGATTTTTACAAAGTCTATAAAAGTATTTTGGTATTCAAAAAGTCATAGATTTTAAAGATTTCTATCAAATGGTAGAGTTTGACAGACTTTAGAAGAAGAATTATAACTATCAACCCATATCCAAAATCTTACCTCATCTCTAAAGACTTTCAAATAAACACAAAGGTCGATAAAACTAGTTATTAATTGGACTTTGTCTTTTATTGGGTCAAATTAGTTATTTATTTTATATGGGCTAATGTAAGACCCCAATTTTTATAAATAAAGATGAATTTTCTATAAATATCATTTTTGAATATTATGGAGTTAATTTGATATAATGTTATAGTTGTGGGTAATATTTATAAATTTTGTAAAGTAAGCAAGTTGTTATAAAATATTCGTTTGGTCGGGAAATATTCTTTTTGTCGGGGAATATTCGTACGACGGCACAATCATTGGTGGACCCCACAACGGAATTATTGTCGGATTGAGAAAACGACAGAATTATCTTTCTATAAAAATAACGGCTGAGGTGTTACCGTTAAAATCGTTAAAACTGTTGAACTACTTGGTAGTAAAAGTACAGTAATACGCGTGGTTACATAGTAGCACACGGTATTGATTATTGATGCTTACGTGAGAAGTCACTCAGCTATACTCAATTATTGCTACAGTAATTGCTGCATCATATCTCTTAAATTATTGTCATAGTATCATCTGTATAATATGTTATATTATTGAGACGTTGTGGTAAGTTTGGTTATTTTATGGGGGGCCATATGTCATCATCTAAGAGTCTCTTCGTCAATAGTAATTACCGTCGTCAATAGTAATTACCGTCGTCAATAGTAATTACCGTCGTCAATAGTAATTACCTTCGTCAATAGTATTTACCTTGGTCAATAGTAATTACCTTCGTCAATAGTATTTACCTTGGTCAATAGTAACTACTTTCGTCAATAGTAGTTGTCCCTTCAATATTACCAAGAGTCATTTGACCCTTCGTTAAGACCAAGAGTAATTTGATCCTTCGTTAAGACCAAGAGTCACCCTCAGTTTTTCTATAAATAGAGGCCTAGGGCTTCATTATTTTTCACGAATTCATTCAAGCTATAGAGAGAGAGTATAGAGAGAATAAGAGAGAGAGAATAAAAGTATTCTGCTACATCACTTTTCCAATATCTAGTTCTTTTAAGGTAGGGAATATTATTTCTTTTATATTCATGAAGAGAACTTCTGTTATTCCATTTGTTATTATTCTGTTGGAATAACCAGTATACGCGGTCTACCCTATACTTGGTGACATTCTTCTATTATTCTGTTGGAACATCCTGTCTGTGTGTTTTACACCGGACCTGGTTCCGTTTATTATTCTGTTGGAACATCCTGTCTGTGTGTTTTACACCGGACCTGGTTCCGTTTTATTATTATTCTGTTGGAATATCCTGTCTGTGTGTTTTACACCGGACCTGGTTCCATTATTTATTATTCTGTCGGAATATCCTGTCTGTGCGTTTACGCCGGACCTGGTTCCATTATTTATTATTCTATTGGAATAACCTGTCTGTGCGGTCTATCGCATGCATGGTGATTTCTTTTGTTATTCCATTCTTTATTGTACTCAGTTGGTTAAGTTTTGACTTCTATACTCCATGAAATTTGTGGAATATCCTTGATAGTTGCGTTTCATCCAGTATTTTTTCAAGAAAATATTCTTCTAAGCATTCTTGAATTTTACTCCACAATGCAGTATCATGTTGACAATTTGGACGTTGTTAATTCCTGGATAAATTAATTCTTGAACTTGTTTTATTGAATTCTTATATCATTGTCATCATCCTCATGTTTATAAAATGTTGAAAGTCATCTGTGGCATGTAGTGCATAGATGGACTTGGTATGATTATGACCAGGGATTATTCGGTATAATCATGACCGTAATGTTACAAATGATGTGGTAAAAGTCCTCATTGGCCCGTAGTGCATTGATGGACAGTTGTTGGCATGATCATGACCATTAATGAATACACGAATATCCTTGGCCGTAGTGCAGGGGTGATTCGATGATGTGGATTATTTTATTAAGCTGAGTCTCAGCGATTACAGTGTTGAAAAACTTTTTAAATCATAAAAGATAGTAGAGTTTATTTTCTACTTGACTCTTTTAATGGATTGCTTGTTCCGCTACAGTTAAACTTGATGTCTATTATATTTTATCAGTTTAACATTGTTGAAGGCTAATGATAATTTATTCTGCATTATCTTAGTCATAATATTTCTTACTGGGCTAGTTGAGCTCACCCTTTCTTTCACTGTTCTCTTCAGGAAATGAGAACGTAGCTGGGACAAGTCGGGGTACGGAGTGATGGTCCGAATGATAGTATTAGTTAGTAGTCCTCACTATTCTATGTAATGGTGTGTTAATAAATGTAATGAGGACTCCTTTTGAGTATGAATACTCTCTAGAAGATAATATTTGTATTCAAACTCACAGTTTATGTTTTGTCGTATTGTACACGACAGTTGTATTATTAAGTTGTATTTGTATTCTGTACTATGTATCTGACGACTCAAGATGGGTGATGTATACCTAATTTTGGGGGCGTCACAGTTGGTATCAGAGCTTAGGGATATGATCCCTGGCTAAGATGTGAGAATAGAACTAGGAGGGGAGAGACGGGGAATTCCTTCGCTAGTATGGCATACCTAAGTTTATTTGCATGGTATTTAATTGGTCGGTCATAATATAAGGATAATATATGACATATCAATTAATTTTTTTTTTGTGGCAGTATCTGAAAATGGCATCTGAGAATGTTGAGAATAGCAATGGAGCACAGACGACTGTTGATTCACCACATATCAATAATCAGGATAATGTGCATCAGGAAGGTGTCAATCCTCATGCAAACAACAACACTGACCAAATGATGAATGATCAAATGTTCAGAGGCTTTATGCAATTCATGCAACAACAGGTGAAAGCGGCTCCTGTCCACAACGTAGGTGGAAATACTGGAAACTCTCAGGCGGTCACCGCTAAACAGTTTAAGGAGCTGGGACCACCGGAGTTTAAGGGAGAACCCAAACCACTTGTAGCTGAAACATGGATAAAGCAGATCACCAAGATATTTGATGTCTTGGGTTGCTCCGAGGAGCAAAAGGTTCCCTTTGCCGCCTTTATGTTGCGAGGAGAGGCAGATTACTGGTGGGAATCGATAAAGCGTACTCAACCTGCCGCACTGAAGATGTCTTGGGAGAAGTTTCAAGATCTGTTTAACGACAAATACTTTCCCGAGAGTATTCGTCACATGAAGGAGGTGGAGTTCATCAAATTGGAGCAGAATAATATGACCGTGTCGCAGTACGAGGCAAAATTTGCGGAGTTATCCCGGTTTGCGTCCCACCTGGTGGATAATGAAGAAAGAATGACGCGGATGTTTTTAAGAGGTTTGAAGCCGGAGATACGTCAACATCTTGTTTCTCATAAACTGTGTTTGTATTCAGATGTTGTAAATAGGGCTCAGTTGGTGGAGCGCGATAACGAGACAACGCAACCAAAAGAGAGCAGCCGGCAAAATGATAATACCAGTGAGAGCAGTCATCGAAGCGGTGACAACAAGCGTGGAGGGAATCAACAGGCCAGAAATGGTAACCACTTCGGTGGTAATCAGGGCCAAAACAATAAGAATGGACATTTCAAGAAGAGGAGATTCAACAATGATGGAAAAGACGTCAGCACCAGCACCTGTCGTTAAGGAAGGAGAACGACCACCTATCATATGTTTCAAATGCGGAGGGGAGGGGCACATCAGTCCAAACTGCGCGATGCCGTCCAAAGCATGTTATAATTGTGGAAGAGAAGGTCATTTAGCCCGATTTTGTCGTTTACCGAAAACAAATTCAGCTAGGATGGAGGCACCAAAAGCCGTCCCAGAAAAGTCAAAACCGGTTGTGCAAGGGAGAGCGTTTGTTGTGAACTCCCAGAGAGCAAGGAACCCGAATGAGGTCATCACGGGTAAGCTTATCATAAACTCTAAAGAAGTTTATACTTTATTTGATACCGGTTCAACCCATTCTTTTATTTCTCCTACTTGCGCTCATCGATTAAATTTGATTCCGGAGAAATTAGACTTTGACTTATCTGTGGAAACTCCGTTGGGGGAAACCTTCATTACCTCCACTGTTTATAAGTCTTGTTGGTTCAAGTTGGTACCCACACATTACCTATCGATCTGATTTCATTAAAAATACTTGCATTTGACGTGATTCTAGGGATTGATTGGTTAACTACTCATTATGCAAAAATTGATTGTTTTCGTAAGGTTGTTAGTTTTCATATTCCTAATCGACCTATTATGCGAATTCAAGCAACCAAACCATTAAAATCAATCGCTGTCATCTCAAGCCATAAAGCTATTCGTTTATTGAAAAACGGATGTCAAGCTTTCTTAGCTCATGTCACAGATCTAAACAAAAATACGTCAGCTTTGAATGATATTTCTGTTGTTAATAAATTTCCTGACGTATTTCCCGAAGAACTTCCTGGCCTACCCCCAGAGCGTGAAATTGAATTTTGTATCGACCTTGAATCCGGTACAAAACCCATTTCCAAAGCTCCATATCGAATGGCTCCTATTGAACTTCAGGAGTTAAAGATCCAACTGCAGGAATTGTTAGACATTGGCTTTATTCGTCCTAGTACTTCTCCTTGGGGTGCTCCTGTTCTATTCGTGAAGAAGAAAGATGGGAGTATGCGACTTTGTATTGATTATCGGGAGTTGAATCATGTCACCATCAAAAATAGGTACCCATTGCCACGTATTGATGACCTGTTTGACCAGTTGCAAGGAGCACAATTCTTTTCAAAGATCGATCTTCGTTCTGGATATCATCAGCTGAAGGTTAGAACTGAGGATATTCCAAAGACTGCCTTCAGAACTCGGTATGGGCATTATGAATTCTTAGTTATGTCTTTTGGATTGACTAATGCTCCTGCTGCCTTCATGGATATGATGAACAGGGTATTTAAGGAATATTTGGATCACTTTGTGGTCGTCTTTATCGATGACATCCTTGTTTATTCCAAAAGCCGTGAAGATCATGAGCAACACTTGAGGCTGGTACTCCAAAAGCTTCGTGAATACAAACTTTATGCCAAGTTGAAGAAATGCGAGTTCTGGCTGGAGGAGGTAGCATTCCTTGGGCACGTAGTATCAAGTCGTGGAATATCGGTTGACCCGGCAAAGATTGAAGCTATTCAAAGCTGGGAGCAACCTAAATCAGTGACCGAGGTACGTAGCTTTCTTGGTTTAGCTGGTTATTATCGGAGATTCGTGGAAGGATTTTCTCGAATCGCTACTCCATTAACTCAGTTGACTCGAAAAGATACAAAGTTCGGTTGGAGCGAAGAATGTGAGCAGAGTTTTCAAGAACTCAAGAGGAGACTCATTTCAGCACCTGTTCTAACAATACCATCTGGCTCGGAGGGATTTGTCATCTACAGTGATGCTTCGAGCAAAGGGTTGGGATGTGTTCTCATGCAACATGGAAAAGTCATAGCCTATGCATCAAGACAACTCAAGGAATATGAGAGGAATTATCCTACTCATGATCTAGAGTTGGCAGCTGTTGTCTTTGCACTTAAAATTTGGAGGCATTACTTGTATGGGGAGAAGGTGGAGATCTTTACGGATCATAAAAGTCTCAAATATTTCTTCACTCAAAAGGAACTCAACATGCGACAACGACGTTGGCTTGAACTGTTGAAAGATTATGATCATACCATTCAATATCATCCTGGAAAAGCGAACGTGGTAGCTGACGCATTGAGTAGAAGATCATATGCAAGTACGAGTGCGATATTGTCAACACAAAGACCCATTTTGTGTGATTTGCAAAGGATGGAGATAGAGTTAAAGACTCCAGGGACCCATGTGATGATGGCGAATATACGAGTAGAACCGACTTTAATCGATAAAGTTAAAGCTGCTCAAGCTACAGACCTGGAGCTGATGCGTATGAAGAAGAAAGTGCAAGAAGGTGCTATATCGGAAGCAAGAATCGATGAAGAAGGAATACTTCGAGTCAACTCCAGACTTTGTGTTCCTAACAACCCTGATTTAAAGTATGAAATCATGATGGAGGCGCACAACACACCGTTTGCAATCCATCCTGGAAGTACCAAAATGTATCATGATCTTCGTCATACATTTTGGTGGAGCAATATGAAGAGAGAGATAGCGTTGTTTATCTCAAGGTGTCTAACTTGTCAACGAGTCAAAGCGGAGCATCAAGTACCAAAAGGTCCATTGCAACCACTTGAAATTCCAGAATGGAAGTGGGAGCACATTACCATGGATTTCGTTACCGGTCTTCCAAGGGTTTCTCAAGGTATTGATGCGATTTGGGTCATTGTTGATAGATTGACCAAGTCTGCTCATTTCTTACCGATACGAGAAACTTATACACTTGAACGTCTTGCTCGTATGTACATAAACGAGATTGTAAGACTGCATGGTATGCCAGTATCCATAGTTTCTGACCGAGACCCAAGATTCACTTCACGATTTTGGGTTAGTTTACAAAAAGCTATGGGCACGGAGTTACGATTTAGTTCAGCATATCATCCTCAGACGGACGGACAATCAGAGAGGACTATTCAAACTCTTGAAGATCTATTAAGACTCTGTGTCTTTGACTTCAAAGGAAGTTGGGACAAGTTCTTACCATTGGTGGAGTTTTCCTACAACAACAGTTATCAAGCAAGTATTGGCATGGCTCCATTCGAAGCATTGTATGGAAGAAAATGTCGTTCTCCAGTATGCTGGGATGAGGTGGGCGAAGCAACGTTGTTGGGACCGGAGTTGGTACGTATGACTACAGAAAAGATTCAAACGATCCGACAACGTATAAAAACCTCACAAGATCGACAAAAGAGTTATGCTGATCTTCATCGAAAGGACGTGGAATTTGATGTAGGAGATCATGTGTTCTTACGTGTTGCTCCATGGAAAGGAGTTACGAGATTTGGAAAGAGAGGAAAGCTAAATCCTCGATTCATCGGTCCATTTTTAATCCTCGATCGAGTAGGAACTGTGGCTTATAGACTCGCTTTACCGCCAAGTATGTCTCGTGTTCATAACGTTTTTCACATATCCATGTTACGCAAATATGTGGAAGACCCGAACCACATTATTGAGTTAGAACCGGACGAAATAGCGGAGGATTTGACGTATGAAGAAGTTCCTGTTCAAATCTTGGATAAGAAGGAGCATATTCTACGCTCCAAGGTTATACCTCAAGTTAAAGTTTTGTGGAGAAACCACGATGTTGAGGAAATGACTTGGGAGTTAGAATCAGAAATGAAATCAAGGTATCCTTACCTCTTCGACATACCAGGTACGTACCCTAATTTCGAGGGCGAAATTTCATAAGAAGGGGAGGTTGTAAGACCCCAATTTTTATAAATAAAGATGAATTTTCTATAAATATCATTTTTGAATATTATGGAGTTAATTTGATATAATGTTATAGTTGTGGGTAATATTTATAAATTTTGTAAAGTAAGCAAGTTGTTATAAAATATTCGTTTGGTCGGGGAATATTCTTTTTGTCGGGAATATTCGTACGACGGCACAATCATTGGTGGACCCCACAACGGAATTATTGTCGGATTGAGAAAACGACAGAATTATCTTTCTATAAAAATAACGGCTGAGGTGTTACCGTTAAAACCGTTAAAACTATTGAACTACTCGGTAGTAAAAGTACAGTAATACGCGTGGTTACATAGTAGCACACGGTATTGATTATTGATGCTTACGTGAGAAGTCACTCAGCTATACTCAATTATTGCTACAGTAATTGCTGCATCATATCTCTTAAATTATTGTCATAGTATCATCTGTATAATATGTTATATTATTGAGACGTTGTGGTAAGTTTGGTTATTTTATGGGGGGCCATATGTCATCATCTAAGAGTCTCTTCGTCAATAGTAATTACCGTCGTCAATAGTAATTACCGTCGTCAATAGTAATTACCTTCGTCAATAGTATTTACCTTGGTCAATAGTAATTACCTTCGTCAATAGTATTTACCTTGGTCAATAGTAACTACTTTCGTCAATAGTAGTTGTCCCTTCAATATTACCAAGAGTCATTTGACCCTTCGTTAAGACCAAGAGTAATTTGACCCTTCGTTAAGACCAAGAGCCACCCTCAGTTTTTCTATAAATAGAGGCCTAGGGCTTCATTATTTTTCACGAATTCATTCAAGCTATAGAGAGAGAAAGTATAGAGAGAATAAGAGAGAGAGAATAAAAGTATTCTGCTACATCACTTTTCCAATATCCAGTTCTTTTAAGGTAGGGAATATTATTTCTTTTATATTCATGAAGAGAACTTCTGTTATTCCATTTGTTATTATTCTGTTGGAATAACCAGTATACGCGGTCTACCCTATACTTGGTGACATTCTTCTATTATTCTGTTGGAACATCCTGTCTGTGTGTTTTACACCGGACCTGGTTCCGTTTATTATTCTGTTGGAACATCCTGTCTGTGTGTTTTACACCGGACCTGGTTCCGTTTTATTATTATTCTGTTGGAATATCCTGTCTGTGTGTTTTACACCGGACCTGGTTCCATTATTTATTATTCTGTCGGAATATCCTGTCTGTGCGTTTACGCCGGACCTGGTTCCATTATTTATTATTCTATTGGAATAACCTGTCTGTGCGGTCTATCGCATGCATGGTGATTTCTTTTGTTATTCCATTCTTTATTGTACTCAGTTGGTTAAGTTTTGACTTCTATACTCCATGAAATTTGTGGAATATCCTTGATAGTTGCGTTTCATCCAGTATTTTTTTCAAGAAAATATTCTTCTAAGCATTCTTGAATTTTACTCCACAATGCAGTATCATGTTGACAATTTGGACGTTGTTAATTCCTGGATAAATTAATTCTTGAACTTGTTTCATTGAATTCTTATATCATTGTCATCATCCTCATGTTTATAAAATGTTGAAAGTCATCTGTGGCATGTAGTGCATAGATGGACTTGGTATGATTATGACCAGGGATTATTCGGTATAATCATGACCGTAATGTTACAAATGATGTGGTAAAAGTCCTCATTGGCCCGTAGTGCATTGATGGACAGTTGTTGGCATGATCATGACCATTAATGAATACACGAATATCCTTGGCCGTAGTGCAGGGGTGATTCGATGATGTGGATTATTTTATTAAGCTGAGTCTCAGCGATTACAGTGTTGAAAAACTTTTTAAATCATAAAAGATAGTAGAGTTTATTTTCTACTTGACTCTTTTAATGGATTGCTTGTTCCGCTACAGTTAAACTTGATGTCTATTATATTTTATCAGTTTAACATTGTTGAAGGCTAATGATAATTTATTCTGCATTATCTTAGTCATAATATTTCTTACTGGGCTAGTTGAGCTCACCCTTTCTTTCACTGTTCTCTTCAGGAAATGAGAACGTAGCTGGGACAAGTCGGGGTACGGAGTGATGGTCCGAATGATAGTATTAGTTAGTAGTCCTCACTATTCTATGTAATGGTGTGTTAATAAATGTAATGAGGACTCCTTTTGAGTATGAATACTCTCTAGAAGATAATATTTGTATTCAAACTCACAGTTTATGTTTTGTCGTATTGTACACGACAGTTGTATTATTAAGTTGTATTTGTATTCTGTACTATGTATCTGACGACTCAAGATGGGTGATGTATACCTAATTTTGGGGGCGTCACAGCTAATAAATATTAATATGTGATGGATAAATAATTTGGTAAAATTTGGGCCATAAAAATAATTGAATTTATTATAATTTTATTATAAGAGAATTAACAAGATATATTAATAAGTAAACAAATAACTAGACCTGATCTGAATTGGTGAGGGAAAAAGCAGCCGTTCGAAAGCTTCCAATAGAAAGAGGAAAGAGATTTGTTCAACAAAGGTGAGATAAAATCATAAAACTCTTATATCAATTGTAAAGATTATGTATTATAATATATGAAAATAGAAAATATATGAGGTGTATTTTTTTTTAGTTTTCTGATATTTTAAACGAAGGAAATCACTGTTAATTTTTGAGACTTCCTCCATATTCGTCTTCAAGTGTCTTTGGTGTATCATAGTGAAATAATATAACATGTGGTTATATTCCTGCATGACAAATTGACAGAATCGTTATCTTTTCCTTATAAAAAAGGGAAAAACGGACTGCTTTGATATATGTTAGGTGCATAAAAAAGGTCCACACAGTCAAACAAAATTAACAGCAGTTAAGATGGAAAATTGGGTTGACATAATCACAAAATCACACAATCAACATATATATATATATATATATATATATATATTAGTAAAGCAATCAATAATAAAAAGCAATCAATTATTAGTAAAAAGCGTACGCATATGCATAAAGTATATATAACTCAATGAAAAGTGAGCTTACTTTTTGTATTGCGTTTGTAGTTTCTAAAGTTTTATTGGTATCCGAGTATCCAAATGTATCATGAAATGAGTAGAATAATGTGAACGCTTTCAACATATATAAAATCTCATGCCACAATAATATAATGATATTTACTCTAGTTCATAAAAAAAGAGGGAGAAGTTGTACACATGGGCTAATTAACAATTAATATAAGTTGCAAAATATATTAGAAGTATACAAAAGTCTATCACAGTCTTGATAAAAAGTTTATAAAAGTCTATTACTTATTTCATGGAGTCTATAAAAGTCATTTTAAAAAAGTCTTTAAAGTCTGTGAAAGTCATTAAAATCCCACAAATTCTACAAAAGTCTGTCACTTAAAATAAATCTTTAAAAATCTTAATTGAATACATCCCCCTTAATTTTTATTCATTTGACATAAAGGTTATTTATAAATTACCACATTAATTAGATTAAAACTCTAGATCTTTCATTGGTTGTATATATTACTATGTGGAGTAAAAGTCATGTATTTTGTGGGGGTTCTTTCAAGGACTGTTGGGTTGTCTAAATAGGAGAACTAAAAAAAACTTTTTTGGGAATCTCAAATTTTATGATGGAAGCTAGAAAAATCTAAAAAACTTTCGAGCTTTTTCAATCAGCAAAATAGGAGAGTAAAAAAAATCTTTTGGGCTACCCGGTCATCAAAGTTGGACTACCAAGTTGACTCGGGATCAACCAAAACAACTCGGTACTTGCCTTGTTATATTTTGGTATTGATGTCTGATGATATTTGTTTTTCAAATTGTTCTACAGTTCAAGTGGCAGCTAAAGAAGAATGCTGCACAAGTTTTTTATTTACACTTTGCATTGAAGAGACGTGCATTTATTGAGGAGATTCATGAGAAGCAAGAGCAGGTGTTTTTAAATTCTCTGCAGTTTACTTAGTATGATGCTCATTTGATGAATCACGACCCCTGTTAAATTACAAATTGTTACTCCATATCCTTCATTATGTTATTGTGAAAGGTTTTTCTGTATTCTAAATTGTTCAGTGTCTTTCAAGGTTAGAGAATGGCTTCAAAACTTAGGCATTGGAGAAAACACAACAATTGTGCATGATGACTATGAGCCTGATGATGAGACTGTTCCATTAAATCACGATGAGAGTGTCAGAAACAGGTGAGTGCTGATTAAGTGTCACTTGTCAAGATTGGTGGGAAATACTTGTTACATCTTTTCTTTACATAATTGATATAGTTCTTACAGGTGCTTTTTTGTTCAGAGATGTTCCTTCTAGTGCCGCTTTACCGATTATTCGGCCAGAACTTGGAAGGCAACACTCAATGTCAGACAGAGCAAAGGTAGCAATGCAAGGATACTTGAATCATTTTTTTGGAAATATGGATATTGTGAACTCCCGAGAGGTATGCTGGTGTCTTTATTTTAAGAGATTTTTCTGACATTAAAATCAGTTTAGTTGCTTTACATAACTATTGATGTCTTATTTTACGTACAATACTCGTGTCCTTATGTGTCTATACTACTAAGAATCCTGTTTAACTCACTGTTGTTAGCACTGAGCTTTTAAATTTTTGGTAGTCTTGAATTGTAGATTTAATAGTTGGTTGAAAAAATGTGTACTTGCTACTATATGACATTAAAAGTTCACTGGAACACCATTGCATTATAAATGCGAAAAAGACCTCAGGGCTGACTCCTTCAAGCCAAGAATCAGAAATAACAACTATTTTGAATATTTTTCAATGGACTTTTGCAATATAGCTTGACCTTTTGTACATGGTCATATTACTATATGGTTTCTTGATGCTTGTTTCACAGAGAATAATTGTATACTGTAGGTTTGCAAGTTTTTGGAAGTTTCTACATTATCATTTTCCCCAGAGTATGGTCCTAAACAAAAGGAAGACTATGTAATGGTGAATCATTTACAAATTCCAGATGACGATGATCATAGGAAATGTTCTCTATGTCAATGGTTCAGTTGCTGTAATGACAACTGGCAAAAGGTACAAAAGTTTAATCATTGCCATGGATATATTTGTGTGTGTGACAGATTTCTGTGAGCCATTTATTCGTTGTAGGGGAGGCTGTGTATATATAGTATTCCATTTTTATTTTTATAAATGTTAAGGAGAGATTATTGCTAGCACAATCCTACTTATGCAGGGTGCTGAGAATAGTAATTCCCATAGCGACCTAAGCTTCGACTAACTTAGAGAACTTGGTATCTCTCCCATTCTCACATCAAACCAATGTTATATTTTTCTATCAACACGGCTACACTTAATATCCATTCTCCTATACATTTATTTGTGTATAATTGTATATGCATATATGTATACGCATAAGAGGCATTGCTTTATAAGTAACAACGATTGGGATTATGGCCATTCCCATCCAATTCCTGAATCATTTCATTTCTTAGTCTATACACTTCATACCTAATTAAATTACTGCACAACAAATATTGCATTGAACTATTATTGTTATTACTACTACTAATTTTTTTAAGCTGAGGTAGAGGTTGTTGGGCGGTATTGTTATCTCAACAGTTTCACGCGTTGAGATATAGTGAAGGGCTTGGCTTTTGGGTGGTGACTGGTTTATCGATTGGAGGTTGATTCTAATTAGTTTCAAGTCCCCAAGTGGCATTGGCAGTTTCCCTCTCTTTTTTCCGTTCTTTCCTATCCACTCAATTCATAATTTATCCAACATATCAATTTAATCTTTAGTTAGATGCACTCTCTAAAGTGTTTTTAATTGTGTATGAACAGCGCTAGTTATCGGATTCATCTAGAATCGTGTAGACTGTAGAGCAGAATTGTGTTGTGTAGTTATTTTTCTGTGTAGTTGCTTCACAGTTTTAATTCGGAGCTATGCTCTTATTATTGCTGTGTACTCTAACTGCATGTAGGTATGGGCTGTTCTGAAACCTGGATTCTTGTCACTGCTAAAAGATCCTTTTGACACCAAGCCGTTGGATATAATTGTTTTTGATGTGCTGCCAACCTCGGATGGGAATGGGGAAGGCAGAGTCTCATTAGCAAAAGAGATGAAAGAACGAAATCCTCTACGCCATTCATTTAAAGTAATTATGATATGAACCTTCTTTTCTGGATAAATTGGTATTTTGTATTCCAATTGTTAGTCAATGATGTTTTTTTTTCTGCTTGAGGTATCTATTGTGCCCATTTATGTACACCGAAGTAGGTGCTGTAGCCTGTAGGTATGAGTTCCTTGTCAATTCTTTTGTCTTTCGAAGCTAAAATGTGAATGGTCTCTTGCGTTTACAGAATTCAGGCCTTATTCACCAAAGTTATGGAATCTTAAGTTGATTTCTGCATTGTATACACCTAAAAAGCACTGGGTATGATAACAGGGTTAGTCAGAATTTAGCATCCCTTAATAGAGGCCTCAGGCATCAGGATAGTATTAACAAAACTTTTACTCCTAAGCTAGAATCTAATTTTAATTTCCATACTAAGATGTTTGATCAAAATGATATATGTTGAATTTCATCTTGTTATACTCTGTAGGATTTAGAGGTGAAAACGATCTCGAGTCGAGTCGAATAGTACCTTGCTCAGATTCTACTCAAAACTTTTGTACGGTACTCGGATTCGTACTCGAATTCATATCCAATTTTGCAATTTTTGCTCATATTCGAATTTGACTCATTTTATTATACTCAAGTTTGACTCAACTCGTTTTTTAGTCGAGCTACTCGCGAGCATTTGATTTGAGATATACACGAATCAAAACATGATCACTTATATTATGGTAATTTATATAAAATTAACTCATTCAACTATTTAGAATAATTTGAACTCTTCAAGTTAGATCTCGAGCCTTGTAAAAAAAATAGCGAGATGATATTATCACTCTTGAATCAATGGATGGACATGTACAGAAAACATAAAAACTCATTCAACTTCTCAAAGTATGTGGAGGATTTAATTGTTAAATACTATATTTTAAATAAATGAGTATACTCGTTACTGTTTACGAGTAAGGATCAACGAACATGTCTGGAGTATGGATCAATGAGGTAAGAAATTTCAATACTATAAATGAGCGAACATTAGGCGGCTCACATTCGACTCATACAAGTATCAGAGTATCAAAGTGGATTCAAATTCACTTTAAGTATCAAATCCGAGTGAATTTTTCGAGTTGATCTCGAACCGGGTTTCAAACCATGGGTTCATTTTCAGCTCTAGTAGAATTTTGAACATTGAAGAACAAATGAGGAAATTATGTTAGGATCCTTACTATATCAGCAGTTATTCTAACTTCATTTCAGCTTAGTCAGAGGTTTCTGAATTTCCCCCTTGTACTATTAGAATTGGAGGATTTATAAATACCGCTATTGCATAAAACTTACAGAAAGATGCAGTGGCTAAAAATAATTTCTAAATATGTTGGAATATTTGTCATTAACTATACCTTTTAATGAAGCTAAAGAGGATCTGAACCATACTCTTCTTCTCATGGAAGAGACCTGTAAATCTGGATGTCTTGTGCTCGACTTTCTTGGATTGAAAAAGCACAAACTTGATTCTGACAATATAAAATAACTATAGGTGTCTTGTGGAAACCGGAGCATAATATTAAGATGTAAGAGTAGTGCTAAAGTTAAAGATTGGGTTGCTGCTATTAATGATGCTGGTCTTCGCCTTCCAGAGGGCTGGTGTCATCCTCATCGTTTTGGTTCTTTTGCTCCTCCACGGGGTTTGACTGAAGATGATAGTCAGGCTCAGTGGTTCGTCGATGGTCGAGCAGCATTTGAAGCTATTGCTTTGGCCATTGAAGGAGCAAAATCAGAGGTGCAAGCTTTAACATTGTCAGAAATTTCCTTGCGCATTATTATTTGTTGTCAAGTCTAAAGACTTTTTTAATGATCGACAGTTTTGTGTAGATATTTATTTGTGATTGGTGGCTTTGCCCAGAACTGTATCTAAGACGCCCTTTTCATAATCATGCGTCCTCCCGGCTTGATGCTTTACTGGAAGCAAAAGCCAAGCAAGGTGTCCAGGTACCAAGCCTCTTATAATTGATTTGCCTCTATGATTCATCTGTCTCTGTACGTTAAAGCTTTGACCAGTTTTTATTGCATTTCATATTAGCCTAGCTGGTGGCACTGAGTAATGGAAGACAAATTTGCATTTCATAATGGGCCAAAACTGAAAGCTTCCCTATTCAATTTTGCCCTATTTCTTAAGCCATGTTACAGTTTTGATCAGTGTTCTACAAATCGGTAGATGAACCTAGGCGGTGGAAAATGCCTACCACTCATGCCGCCTAGGCGGCACATAGCCATCTTAGGTGGTTATTTATTTATTGCATATTATATAAAGCATATATAATGTAAATATACTAAATTTTTTATGAGAAAAATTACCAAAATATTCTTATAAGGTATAACAAATTCTTCAAACCCTTCATCAAAAGCCATCGTTAAAAATTCATATTTTTAGTTATTTATTAGACAGTTCTTTTTTACTTTAATTTCAAATCTATTCCCTCCATTCCAAAATATTTCATAGTTTCGGCCACTGACCAATGCTTTTGGGATTTCGAGAAGAGCTCCTGTTAGTACGAATATATATATATACACACACACACACACACACACAAAAACACACACATATTTTTGCAGATGTATATTTGTCTTTGCAGTTATGTTTATATATGACATGTTTTAAAAAATTTGTTAACTATAGTTCTTAAGCAATAAAAAAATGTGATTTATTGTTCTGAAGGTAACAATTTTTTTTTTGTTTTTAATGGCAATGGAAGGTTACATTGAAGCCTTGAGCAGAGAAGTTTTACTCGTGTGCGTGCGTTTGGGTTAGGTGGGGGAAGTCATTAGTGCGCAGACGCGCATACACATATTGAGGTATAAATGTATACCTCAATATACACACACGGAAATATACACTCTTTTAACAACTTAGCTTTGCATTACCCTCCCGTAAATGCGCACCTACATACACACACATCTATAGTGTGATTATGTTAGTGCCCTGTTGTAACTTGTCCTAGAAAGAAGTTAGTATCCCGTTGTATGTTTGTCCTATTGTTGCACATCAATTCATTAAACTTTATGCTGACAACGCCTGAATGGTTTTTGTTGTTCGATCTTAATTACTTCAGATTTACATCCTTCTGTACAAAGAGGTTGCTCTTGCTCTGAAAATTAACAGTGTGTACAGTAAGAGAAAGCTTCTTGCCATTCATCAGAATATCAGAGTATTGCGTTATCCTGATCATTTCTCTAGTGGTGTCTACCTATGGTATGTAGAGTATGAGGGTAAATTTTCTAGTTCTACTGTAATTTGAATTTAATTCTAAATAAAGCAGACTTTGCAGCTGCTGATTTTTATTTTTTGTAATAGGTCTCATCATGAAAAACTTGTCATTATTGATAATCACGTATGTTTTATTGGAGGACTGGATCTATGCTTTGGCCGTTATGACTCACCTGAGCATAAAGTGGGTGACTACCCCTCCAACATATGGCCTGGAAAGGACTACTATAATCCAAGGTACGTGTCTCTTGCTCCATGTCAATAAATTTGATTTAGCAAGCAGCATGGGCAATTATCAGGATAAACAAGTTTGCCTAATGCATAGATATTTGGTATCTTGTTACTCCTTGGAATTTTTTAAATTTTAAATTTTATTTCTTTTTTGTTTTTCCTCATTTGCCCTTTATTTTTATTTATATTATAGTTTTATGTTTTTGAAGTTGTACTAAAAAGGTAATGTAAAATGATAACTTTTAGGAGGACGTTTCAGTATTCTTAAACTTTCTGGATTAATAGATGTTTTTTGATCATTTCACTGATGAATATTTTTACTTTCACCGGACATGTCTTACTGATATGATTTGTCATTTAAAGCTTCTTGCCAAATACTTCGTAAAACTTGGCATTTAATAGGAGTGGTCGGTTCAGTGGATTAACTTTTGCTGCTGGCAATGGAAGAATAATATAAATATAGTAAAGGCAGTCTTTTCTACTGAAACTAACCAGTAGCTGGGCTTGTAAATTAATCTTGACTAAAACAGTAAAACTTCAAAGTTAGTTGCTAATGGATTTTGTTTCCAATATTTAAGGGAATCAGAACCAAATACTTGGGAGGATATTATGAAGGATGAGGTAGATCGTAAAAAGTATCCACGCATGCCGTGGCATGATGTCCATTGTGCACTTTGGGGACCACCTTGCCGTGATGTTGCTCGGCACTTTGTTCAGCGTTGGAATTATGCAAAGGTATCTTTTATTACAACTCGTTACTTGTTTTGCAAGATGTTTGCTAGTTTTGGGATCGTAAAAGTGTCCATTCTTTCAGAGAAATAAAGCTCCAAATGAGCAAGCAATTCCACTACTTATGCCTCAGCATCACATGGTTATTCCACATTACATGGGAAGTAGCAGCAGAGAAATGGAGATTGAAAGTAGAAATTTTGAAGACAACTATAGAGATCTCAAAAGACAGGATTCTTTTTCCTCTCTATCATCTTTTCAAGATATCCCTTTACTTATACCTCAAGAAGCAGATGGGCTGGATGCATCTAATGGAGAGGCAGAATTAAATGGGTTTGATATGGCCCATGATTTCCATGATCAAGCAAGCAGGACCAGCAAGGGCCCTTTCTCTTTTAGGAAGTTCAGAAGTGAACCTTTAATTGCAGATATGCCAATGAAAGGATTTGTGGATGACCTTGATTCCTTAGCTCTTAAGCAGGATTTATCTTCAGATGTTCTACAGCCCAGCATGAGAAAATTTGAAAAAGAATGGTGGGAAACACAAGAGCGAGGTGATCAAGTTGTTTCTTCAGATGAAACTGGACAAGTTGGCCCTCGCGTTCCATGCCGCTGTCAGGTGAGATCTAATTCTTGAAGTTGGAAATATTGTTTACTTTTTGTATTTTGATCTCTTGTAAGTTTTTGATATAACACTCACCCATCCTACCGTTTTGTGTGTGTATTGTATATCTATTAACCAATGAACTTGGAGATCCTGATCAGTTGTGAAAAATATGCTGTGTTTTTTATATTTAGTTCTTTTGTTGATAAGGTAGTTGGGTACTGTATCATATATTTACGAGGAGTACGGCATTATTTCATAGATTCAAGCTGATTGGTCTAGTGGGCTGTGTTTATTGTTCCCTAGTACTGGCGTAAAAGGGCTGCTTTTGACCACATGAGTGAGGAAAAAGCCAAATAAGAAAGAAAAGGACCCTAATAAACTAGTCTCCGTAAAAATAATGGGAGCCATTCTCAAATAATACCACTCTACAAGTAATTGATCTTGTGGGCTGTGTTTATTTTTGATTGTTCAAATCCTAATATCAGTTTTCTCTTTTGGTATGCTACTCTATAAGTAGAGCTAGTGAACATTAATCAAATGATAAGATAGGATAGGACAGCCTATGCTGTTCCTGGCATTCTTACCTGGTTCCTGGCATTTTTAACTCGGAGAGTAATGAACCTTTTCTGCTGCTTCTCTGACTGATATTATTTTCTCAATGTTTTTATTACGTTTGTATTACTAGATTCTCTTTCTATTACCATCATCAGTGACCTCGCTCCATTTCAGGTTATAAGGAGTGTCAGTCAATGGTCTGCTGGGACAAGCCAAGTTGAAGAGAGCATTCACAGTGCTTACTGCTCTCTTATTGAAAAAGCCGAACACTTTGTCTATATTGAGGTACATATTACATTATTTTATAAAATAATTTTACCGGAAAGAAAGAGAAATACCAAAGTAGGACAAGAAGTCCATGAAAAGATATCTTTGGAAGTACCTTTTTCAGACTATCATTACCACAGCTTTAATTAAGTTTTCATGGTAAACCCTCTGCGGCTCTGCCTAAATTACACTGTATTAATTATATGGATCAGGAAATAAATCCTTATATAACACTCTTTCAAGTCATGCTCAAATTCAGTATTGCACTAAACGCAGGAGCTTGGTTGGAATTTCTTTCTACAAGCTATGAGCATAATCATCTTAATGTCTCTCTTCCATGAGAAACAAATGGCTTTGCAGTGTTCTTTAGTTTACCATTTTTAAAGTGTTTGCAATTCATTCCGGATGTTGATCGTCTGCCACATGTATCTGAATTATGAATATTTAGGCCACTGAACTTTAAATTCTTAGAAAGTGGCATTGACCAAAGTGAACTCCAATGTTTGCGCTTCATTCCAGATGCCTTTATTCCCTCTAAATGACAATTTAGCCAAGAAAGAAACTTGTATATTGGAAGAATAATGAGGTAGCTTTCTTAAATATTAAACCAAAGAAGAAGGTTTTGGTGTTTTTGGGAACTTTGAGTTTTGAATATACAGAGATGGCAAGGAAAATTGTTTTTTTTTTCTCTTTTTTTTTAGATAAAAAGGTAAATAGAATTTACTCTTAAAAATGAAGTCATGCTTGAAACCCCTAAAATTGTTGGAGAACTTTGGTAGAAGATGGTGGTAATAGTGACGCATATTATCACACAGGTGAAGGCTTAACATGTCATTTCCAAGTTCAAACCAAATATATCTATTATTTGCATGTTATTACATAAGATTTGCTATATTTTTGGAAGTTTTGATTTTCCTACTTGATATTTGGTGATATATACATTAAGAATTTAGATAGGCTTTAAAGACTCACAAGTGATTGTGAGCATCGTTATACGTACCTCTAATAGGTACATGTCATAGGTTCAAAACTTCATAGAGGCCTCTGGGGTCAGGGGGTTCCTTGTGCGCACCTGAATGGTAGTGGCTGTAGGAGCCTTCGCAAAAAAATATATATATACTTAATAATAATAAATAACAATTATAGAAAAAAACAAAATGTTTCTGACTTGTGCTTTTTTAATGCATGGCCATCTTGTACCAGAATCAATTCTTCATTTCAGGTCTTTCAGGAGATGAGATTATACGAAACCGTGTTTTAGAATCATTATATAGACGTATCAAGCTGGCATACCATGAAAAGAAGTCCTTCAGGGTTATTATTGTCATACCACTCCTTCCTGGTTTCCAGGTACTAACACCTATTGGTTTTTCTTCAATTTTAGGATATAGAAATTTGTATTAACTATTAAGTGATATGTTATATAGGGTGGTCTTGATGATGGTGGTGCAGCATCTGTGAGAGCGATTATGCATTGGCAATATCGAACAATATGTAGAGGACATAATTCTATATTGCATAATCTCTATGATCTTCTCGGTGCTAGAATGCATGATTACATATCATTCTATGGTCTAAGAGCTTATGGTAGACTCTTCGATGGTGGTCCAGTGGCTGCTAGTCTGGTATTATCTTCATGAATACACGCCTCTGCTTACGTTTTTTTTTATAGTTCTTCTCTTCCCCACGTGTGAAAAATGTGTTTATAAGTATTTCTTTCTCTCATGGCCCTATAGCTAGTTATGCATGCTGGTCATGTAAATATTTGTTCGCTCTCCCTAACATAATGCATTTTAGAATAGCTGGTTGTTAACATGTGATGGGTAGTAGGATTAGTGAGTGCTGTAGGTCCATTTACAGCTTTGTGATATTGATCATCATATAAAATAGACCATGCTAGGGGATGTGGCCAGCCTGATAGACATGTCGATGCCAAATTTTTTTTTTGATAAGTACTCATTGACGTAGCAAAGCAACTCAAATGTTACTACTAACCTCCATCTATGGAATGAGTAGGAAACTAAAAAATCAGCTGTTAATCATACAAAAAGGAAGTATAAATTTAGAAACAAAAAAAGAAAAGAAAAAAAAGAAAGTTCACTTATCATGTATAGTCCCCTCATTGAGTGGGTCATTCGTGTGCACATATCATGGAAGTGTAGGGTTTCAATGCTTTTGCTGATGTTAATCGGCAACTGCTATTAAAGATTAACAAATTTACATATATTCTTAAAATATAAAATGTATTGAAAGTCTAGCTTCTACCACGTGCTGATGTCACAACCAACAGCCTTCTCTTTTTTTTACTGCAGGTGTATGTTCATAGTAAGGTCATGATAGTTGATGACTGTACGGCCTTGATTGGATCTGCAAACATTAATGACAGAAGTTTGCTTGGATCAAGAGACTCTGAGGTATCATTTCTAATTTATAGTTCCTTCAGCATTGCAATTTTTATTTCCAAGTTTGAATCGTGAAACTGTTTGATATAGATTTCCTGCAGTTGAAGCATAATGCTTTTTCCAGGGATTAGGAAACTGATAAATGTAATAGTTTGATTTTTTTTCTTGGTTTGAAAAGCTATGTGCAATTGCTTTCAATTTGAACTCCCTGCCCAATCCTCTTTGCATCCATGGATTGTCTTTCATCACTTTTGGAGTTGCACATTGAGTCTCATTCTTTTAAGGAAAAAAAAAATCTAACTGTGAATTAATTCTAAATAACCCGTATGGAAATCACAAGTTATGTGGCGACTGCTTGGATGCTAGAGCTGTGTGAAGTCATTTGACCTATAGATTGCTAGATTAGAAAATTAAGTTTGTTTCTAATAATTCTGAGAGGTACCTTTTCTTATATAACATTATGCATTTTCATATATATATATATATATATATATATATATATATATATATACATGTATATGCAATTGGTGTTCTGTGGTGACTGCATAGATGCTAGAGCTCTGTGCTTAGGAAAATCGTCAAGTCATCTGATCTGTAGACTGCTAGATTAGAAAATTAATTTTCTTCCTAATAATTCTATTAGTACCTTTTCTTTTTAAACATAATGTATTTTTTATTGTTATTGGTATATATATATATATATATATATATATATATATATATATGTAGGTAAAAATAGAAATACACAGCCGTGTAATTTTTAAAGTTACACGTTCTACGATCGTAGAGTGATTTCACTCTACGATCTCGTAGAATAGTTCACAGATAGTAGAGTGAAATCACTCTACGATCGTAGAGTAGTCCACGATAGTATAGTGAATTCACAAATTGTGGAGTGACTATTCTACAATCGTAGAGTGAAATCACTCTACGATCGTACACCGTGTAACTTTAAAAGTTACACGGCTGTGCACCTCCATATTCCCCATATATATATAATTGGTATATATATATATATATATATATATATATATATATATAATTGAACTAAATTAATGCATAGGTTAAATAATTTTTATTGCAAATTGTCAGCTCAGCTTTTATGAGAATTTTGGATTTCATTACTTTTTCCCATGAATATGTAATTCTTGTAATGCCTACTTTTAGAATTGTTTCTCGTTTCTGATAGATGTGCGAAATATTGTAGTCATTGTTGACTATTTAAGTTCTTACTAAATCTATCTCATCAGTCAATGCACACTCTTTTAAATTTCTAAAGCTATTCCTACCACTTGAAATTTTTGTGCTCTTCTTTTTATGTGCATCCATGACTTCCACAAAAATGTTGTATCAGATTGGTGTACTTATTGAAGACAAAGAATTAGTTGATACATGCATGGGAGGCAAACCATGGACTGCTGGAAAGTTTGCTTCAAGTCTGCGCCTTTCACTTTGGTCTGAGCACCTTGGTCTTCATGCCGGAGAGGTCCATGCATTTTTCAAAATATCTATACATTCAAGGAACCATCATTGAATATTTAACTGATAATGTATGCTTCTTTCTTTTTCCCCTATTTCCAGATAGGCCAAATCATTGATCCGGTGATTGATTCAACGTACAAGGATATATGGATGGCAACTGCAAAGGTGAGTGTAGGAAATATGCTATTCTTGAGCTAGGGGCTACTAGAGCTAATGTAAACATTTTTTTCCCTTAAGAATTCGATATATATTTTCTTATTGGGGAGAGATTGAAACAGTAAACTGTGTAAATATTTTATTGTAAAGAAGTTGTAATCAGGGACAACAGCTATTGCTTAGCACATGTTTTTTGCCAAAAAAATATCTCAATTTACTTTTTCTTTCAATTTCCAAATGCAACTAACTACCGCATGTTAATGTGTTATGAACAGACAAATACAATGATCTATCAAGATGTAATTTCTTGCATCCCTAACGATGTTATACAATCCAGGTATGATTCAAGCTTCCATCTTCCCTTGTATCTTTGTGTGCCTCAATTTCCAACATGTAAGAAATGGTATCATTACATGCAGAGCTGCACTTAGACAATCCATGACCCACTTGAAGGAGAAACTTGGCCACACAACAATTGATTTAGGAATCGCCCCCATGAAGCTGGAATCATATCAAGATGGAAATATAAAGGGACCTGATCCCATGGAAAGATTGAAGTCAGTAAAGGGGCATCTGGTGTCTTTCCCTTTGGATTTTATGTGCAAAGAAGATTTAAGACCTGTATTCAAAGAAAGTGAGTACTATGCGTCTTCTCAAGTTTTTCATTGAGAGATTTTTGTCTGGAAGAGGAGCTGTTTTGTTGTACTCTAGGGAAAGAGTAGTATACTGTAAATAATTCATCTCATCTCAAGTTGTCGCCGAAAGTTCTGTATCCACGATGCACGGCTATGCGCGAAAAGAATGTCAGAACAACATTTTGAAGTTGTAAGCTGTCCTGCACCGGAGATATTTTATAAAAAATTGGTACATCCCGCATTGGGTTGATATAATTATAATTAATTTCAGGTATACCTCTGATGTAATTTTGTTGTTTTTAATCAGCAATTTGACGTCTCAGAATAGAGATGAGAGTTTACCTAAATATAAATGTTAACGCCTGATTTTGTACGCCTGACGAAATCACCAAAACAGCAGGCCAAAATAGCGCAAACGGTTGATAGATTAATTGTTGTGAAATCAAACTCACGAAATACACTCACATAAACCTAAATAAAGAAATATAAAGTATGAACACAAGAATTACGTGGAAACCCAATTGGGAAAAATCACGGGGAGAGAGAGTAATGGGAAAAACCACGGGGAGAGAGAGTAATCCACTATAATAATATTGGAGTACAAGTTGTGTATTTGTGTTGTATCTCTTGTGTCCTTCCTCCTTCAATCCCTTGCATATTGATGTATTTATAGATAGGAGTAGGAGTCCTTTTCAGAATCACCTTATAACTGCAATTAATGGCTAATAGATTCTTTCCCAAATTAAACTTCCTTATCCCACCAAATAAGAAAATACAATCTTATTTTAATAAGGACTCTCTCACTATCCAAATAATCACACTCCAACATTGCCCTCCAGTCTCTTATTTACAAGGAACTTAAAATAAGAGAGTATACAAAAAGTCTCCTCGAAATTTTTAACCTCGGGATTTATATCCGCTAGATTTATATCCGCTGGATTTTTATCCGCTGAATTTTTATCCGCGAGATTTTTATCATCCGAATTTTCTTCAGTCTTCTGTGGTTGATGATGAAACCAAAGCTGCCTTTAAAGCACTTCAATGATATAAAAGCTTAAACTTTTATCTTTGCGCTGGCTGAATTCGTTACTGGTGCGGTGACTCAGCACCAATTTATCATCACCTGGACCAAAGTGTTAATGTTTAGATTTTACATGCATCATGTAAATACTACCACTACATGCATAATATAAGTACGAGAATATGTAAAATTGTATCAATAATCAATTACGATCATGCTTCAATTGCTATTGATATAATACATATATACACACGTACACGTATATATTTATTTTAATAAAAAAGAATCACTTATCTCCTTCGGTGAATCGGTGATTTTAAATCGACACTAGAACAAGTGTCTTGTTCCCACAGACGGCGCCAAAAATGTTAACGCCAAGTTTCGTCTGCGCGTCCAATCACAAAATCCACGCGCTGAATCCTGCACAATAACAGATCACACAGAAGCTTGACGGCCGTGCCGCCGGGGGATAGCTCCGGTGTGAGAATAAGTACAGGCCGTTCACAAGGTTTAACAATGGAGGTTTATATGTTTAGTGCTCAAAAGTAGATATTACCCGTTAATTGTAACCTTGGCCTTGTATTTATGGAGCTCCCACCACCTTGGTATCCTCTTCTTTGGAGTAGAGTAGGACTCCCAAATATGTTAGCTACCATATTTGGGTCCAACACAATCTCCTTAAAAAGTGCAAGTGGAATCCCTTTCCACCACTCCCCCCAGAGTTGCCTTGTTAACGTAGGATTAGGGTTGATACCCTTAATCACGTAAACTCCTTGTCGCACCAACTCTGCATGTGGACTGCTCATATGCTCAGGCCCAAACTAATAGCCAAACCCAATAGGCCTGAACTCAACCCACACGATGACTACGGGCCCCGACCTATTGGGATCGGGTAACCGACCCCGATCTTACATCTCCGAACATACGAGCCCGACCTCCTTTGACCCGGCCCAAGCCTTCAGCCCAAAAGAGGGTCGGGAAAACACTCCCGAACATTGCCCCCCAGTCTCTTGTTATAAGATATTTATGACACGAGACTTGAAAGGACATGAATTCGGATAGTCACGCCATAATGATGAATTGTCTCGGGAACCCAAGCGGTTTCTCCTCGGTCTGAGAGCGGGTACACGTTTTTTCATAACTGGGCCTACCTGCCATAAATAACCGCCTTTGGAAGCCGTACCAGACGGGCTATATAAGCTCCCCAACATTCATCAGCGTCACTTTTTCGAGCCTTTAATATTTTGAATCTCTGTCAAACTTTTCCGGCAAGGGCGATTTTCGGCGAGACACTCATTTTTCCAGATTTCTTCAATCTGTGCCATTTCCCCTCTAAACTCTTGTCTTGTACCTTTCTTCCCTTCAAACCACCATAAATGGCTGATTCCAGCGATCCTCGTCCCCCACCAGTCACAGCAGCCGGCACTCCCACTCTTACTTCCGGCGACCTTCTCCAAATCGAGCTGGAGGCTGCTCCGGTCGAACTCTCCGTGGAGAACGCCGAAACCAGTATTCGCCAACTCTACGCTTCGAAAACCGACTACGCTGTCATCAACACCAAATCTTCCATCACCCCCTCTCAACTGTCGGACATCCAAACTTTGTTCAACATCCCCAAAGAATACAAGCTTCGGGTTCCCGAGGCCAGCGAGAGGATGTACCACCGACCCGAGGGCGATTGGGTAGCCGTCCATCTGTATGCCCTAAGGTACGGGGTTCGGTTCCCCCTCCACGAATTTATCTCTTCTTTCCTCTGCCTGGTAGGGATCGGGTTCTCCCAGCTGGCTCCCAACTCCTACATCCAGCTGATCAGCTTCATCGCCCTCTGCCAGGAGGCTGGCATCACCCCCGGGCTGGACTTCTTCTTCGTCCTGTTCTCGGTTGGTCGGTCGAAAGAGCCCGGCCTTCGCCATCTGAACCGTGTTCCTGGACGGGACACCTTCGTGAAGACCCCATCCAGTAACAAGGGGTGGCATTCACAATGGTTCTTCATGAGGGGAACCGATCTCAACCTACTCCCCAACTGGGCCGGTCCCGAAGACGTCCCCATGAAGGTCAACAAATTTCCGAAGAGTCGTTCGGCAGCCTTCAAGAAGTTTTACGCCCTTCTGAAGCAGACCAGCTGGGGTCTAGGAATCGTGTCCAACGAATCCTGGCTCTGCGAACACGGCTGTAAGTTAATCTATCCGACCTTGTTTTCTTATTCTCCCAATCATTTGCTTCGATTTAATGATCCTTTTATTTTATGTTGTAGTGACCATCTTCAAGCCTGACAATGCTGAAGTGGCTCTGTCCCCACTGCCGATCCTCGTCGAGCCCATCCATCTCCCAGCCGCTGATGACTGTCCTTCAGACGAGGCTGTTCTCATTGCCGAGATGTCTGTCGGTTCGTCAACCGGTCTTCTTCCCGAACCTTCCACGAAAAGTGTGTTGCAGATGAAGGGGGCCGACAAGATGGCTTTGCTAAAGAAGTCAAAGAAAAAGTCTTCTGTTCGAGCGCCCCCCAAGGCCATCGCTGTGGCCCCGCCGAAGCCTGTTCTCACATCAACTCCCCCACCTCCGACCATAGTGACAGTGGCCGAAGATTCGGAGGGTACTGAAGATCAGCTTCCGGAGCCCGCCTCGAAGAAGCCGCGGTTGACCGAAGGGCCCTCCCTAGCCGAGGAGGTCGTTGCCCCGATCCGAGCTTCCTCCCCGAAGTCCAAAGCTAGCTCTTCCGGAGGATCACAACCTACCTGTTGGCCGAAGAGCCCAGCTGACAAATTTCCTTTCCATTTGCTTGATCAATTCAAGCTTTCCGGTGACAATGAGCGGTTCAAGAACTTTTCGTCAGAGGATTTTCTGGTCACCTATCTCCGAGCTCAGACTCAGGTATTTATCCTCATTTGTATATATGTCTTCATTTGCTTTTTTGTTGTCTGATCAATTCGCCTATATATTTAGGCCAACGCCATCCTCGCTCGAGCTATCGCTCCTCTTGCCCGATCTACCAAGAGAGAGGTCCAGCTGAGAACCGACGTGGAGCTTCTCCAAGCCGAATTATCGGGTCGGGATTCGGAGCTGAGGAGGGAGCGAGATCTACATGCTGACACCAGAAATAAGGTGACCCGGGCTAACCGCCGAATCGCCGAACTCGAAGACCAACATTCATTACTTCAACAAGAGTTCGTCGGTCTCGATGGTCACGCCAAAAAGCTGGTGCAGGATAAGGAACTCCTGGTCGAAGAGAATAGGACCTTGGTGGGGAACCTTCAGGTCATCGAGGGGAAGTTCGCGGGGGTTCATGCTCAGCTGAGTACCCTGATCCATGCGAACAACACTTTGATGGCCGAACAGGCCATCATTAATCAGGCTGTCATCAGAGAATACGAAGAATCGCCTGCCCTGACCGATAAGATTATGACCCAGTTTGCAGAGGGTGTCGAAGCTTATCGGGAGAAGGCCCGAACGAAGCTTGTTGATGCTGGTCTGGACGCCTCGATCCTTGACTCTTCCGACGAGGAGTCCGAGGCCGAAGCCGATGCTGGTTCCCCTTAATTTTTTTTTGAACTTGTTCATACTTGTAATTTCTTCTTTTCTAAGTTTTGTAATTCAACCTGACCAGAGAGGCCGACGGTGTATGTACCCGAAGCCTATCTGATCGGGAACTGTAAAACCTTTATAATATGAATGAAGACAAAAGATTTCTAAGTAGTTATCTCGATCAGTTTAACTTTATTTTTATCGCCCAGTTAGGTCATTTCTGACCGTCTGGTCCATTTATGTCTAAAGTGTACTGTCTCGGATATGTAACTTTTATCGATCAGTTATACTTGTGGCGTTTTATCAGTCAGTGAAGTTCTTTCGGACTGTCTGATTGTTTTACGCTCGAAGTTTATCTGATCGGATGTGTATCTTTGTCGATCAGTTATACTTGTGGCGTTTATCGATCAGTTAAGTTCTCTAGGACCGTTTGATCGTCTTACGCTCGAAGCTTATATGATCGGTAAAGCAGTGCAAGATTAAAACGAAGTACAAACGTCTCTCTTGAGAGAAGTTTTCATTTCATTGATAAATCGAATAAATTACACCGTTATCGGGAAAGAACAGGCATGTATTTACTGGTAATATCTCCTAAGTCTTCCAGCATGCCATGTATTCTTTACTTCCGACCCATCCATTGCTCGAAGCCGGTAAGTCCCTGGCTTCGGCACTTCTACTATCTCATAAGGCCCCTCCCAGTTAGGCATTAATTTTCCTGTGTTCTGGGGGGTTGATGCCTCTGCCTCCCGAAGCACCAAATCTCCTACCTCGAACCTCCTCAACTTCACCTTCTGGTTATAGTGTCGGGCTGTCTTCTGTTGATAAATGGCCAACCTCAACACCGCGGCATCACGAGCCTCGTCTAGCAGGTCCAGATTTACTTTCAGACCTTCATCGTTGTAGAGCTCTTTGTACTGGCTGACCCGAAGAGTTGGTGATCCGATCTCTACTGGTATGAGTGCATTGGTCCCATATGCCAGCCGAAAAGGGGAGTCTCCAGTGGTTGTCCTCGGGGTCGTCCGGTATGCCCACAAAACGCTGAATAGTTCTTCGGGCCATCGACCTTTCAACTCATCAAGCCTTCTTTTTATCCCGTTGAGTAGGGTTCGATTGGTCACTTCCACTTGATCGTTTGACTGGGGGTGGGCAACCGAAGTCTTCCGGTGTTGAATTCCCAACTCTTTCAGGAAGCTTTCAAACTTTGACCCCACGAACTGTCTACCGTTATCCGAGACTACTGCCATCAGAATGCCGAACCGATAGACTACTCCTTCTTTCAAAAATTTAAGACATTCCTGCTCGGTTATCTTCTGCAGTGGTTTGGCTTCGACCCACTTTGTCATGTAATCGATAGCCACTATTATAAAGCTGACTTGTCCCTTGGCCTTCGGCAGAGGTCCCAAGATGTCGATTCCCCATACTGCGAAGGGGATCGGGGATAAGACCGAGTAGAGTTCTTCGGGCGGTTGATGTGGGATGTTGCTGTTTAGTTGACACTTGGGACATTTTTTGACAAGTTCCTTGGCCTCTGTGTAGATGGTTGGCCAGTAATACCCCTGTCTTAGAATTTTGTGCGCTAGTGACTTGGCGCCCATGTGATCCCCACAAATTCCTTCATGTACCTCCCGAAGTGCGTAGCTTGCCTCTGACGGTGTTAAACATTTAAGTAAGGGAGAGCAGAAGGCCCTTCGGTACAAATCTCCGTCGATCAGTACAAAATTTGAACTTCGGTGCTTGATCTTCCTTGCTAGAATCCGGTCCGAAGGTAATGTTCCATCAGCCAAATAAAAAATATAAGGTGTAAGCCAACAGTTCAGCCGATCAACACATAGCACCTCTTCTTTCGAGACACTTGGCTGTTCCAATGTCTCCAGATACACCGAACCGTCGAAGGAGCTGGCTTCAGTTGACGCCAGCCGGGCCAGGGCATCTGCTACTGTGTTGTCGGATCTATTCACTCCCTGACAGCTGACCGAGTTGAAGTACGTCAGTCTATTCTTTGTCTCGGCTAAGTACTTCGTCATTCTTGCCCCCCGAGCCTCATACTCTCCCAAAATTTGTTTAACGACCAGCTGCGAGTCACTAAAGATGACCAAGTTCTGTACTTCTAGGCTTCGGGCCAACTTTAACCCGGCTAGAATGGCCTCATATTCTGCTTCGTTATTGGTTGCCTTGAACCGAAATCGAATAGCTTGTTGGACTTTGAATCCTTCGGGACTCGTCAGTATGACTCCTGCACCACTGATGTCTAACGTTGACGAGCCATCGACATATAGTGTCCATAAAGTCTTTATGTGTTGCGTTTCGGTCACCGATCCCACATCTGGCTCCGAGAACGAACATTCCACGACGAAGTCTGCCAGCGCTTGCCCTTTGATTGTCGTTCGGGGATGATACTCTAGCGTAAACTGTGTTAGCTCCATTGCCCATGCCGCCAGTCTTCCCGAAACCTCTGGTCGATGTAGAATTTTCTTCAACGGCTGATCGGTGTATACCACCACCACCCGACCCTGGAAATAATGCCGAAGTTTTCTGCTTGCGATGATTAAAGCGTAGGCAAATTTTTCCAGGTTCGGATATCGGATTTTTGCGTCTCGAAGCACGTAGCTGACGTAGTATACGGGGAACTGATTTCCCCCTTTGTCCCGAACCAATGCTGCTCCCACTGCCATCGAACTCGCTGCCAGATAAAGATATAGGGGTTCCGAATGGATCGATTTCATCAGCAGAGGTGCCGAAGAAAGATATTGTTTGATCCCTTGGAAGGCGTCCTCGCATTCTGAGGTCCACTGGAAGCTTTTCTCGTTCTTGGGCCCTTTTAAGGTGTCAAAAAATGGAAGGCACCTCTCCGCTGATTTAGAGACGAACCTTCGTAGGGCCGCTATCCGACCCGTTAGTCTCTGCACATCTTTGTATGACTTTGGGGATTTCATATCCAGGACTGCCTGGATTTTCTCTGGGTTTGCTTCGATTCCCCTTTTGCTGACCAAGTATCCTAGAAATTTTTCCGATCCTAGCCCAAACGTACACTTGGTCGGGTTTAGCCTTAGCTTGCGTTTTCGGACCGTCTCGAAACAGTCCTCCAGATCTTCAAGATGATCACGGACTGACATGCTCTTAACAATCATGTCGTCTACGTAGACCTCCATGCTCCTCCCCAATTGTTTCGTGAACACCAGGTTCATCATTCGCTGATAAGTTGCCCCGGCATTTAGTAGCCCGAAGGTCATTTTCCTGTATGCGTATATTGCCCGATGTGTGATAAAACTTGTTTTCGGGATGTCTTCCCTATTCATCGAAATCTGGTGGTACCCAGAGAATGCATCCATAAAACTCAACATACCATATCCCGACGTGGCGTCGATCAGTTGATCTATGTTGGGCAAGGGGTAGAAATCCTTCGGACACGCCCTGTTTAGATCCGTGTAGTCGATACACAACCTCCACTTCCCGTTTTACTTCTGGACCAATACCACGTTGGCCAACCACTCCGGGTAATCAATCTCGAAGATGAATTCGGCCTCCAGGAGCTTGGCAATCTCTTCGTCGATGATTTTTTGTCTTTCTGGGGCGAAAATCCTTCGCTTCTGTATGACCGGTTTCTTGCTCGGGTCCACGTGCAGCCGATGCAGAGCCACTGATTCACTTACCCCCGGCATGTCGCTGGGTTCCCATGCGAAGATATCAGCGTAGACTCTGAGTAATTCTATCAGCCCGGTCCGGAAGGGTTCTGATAACCCTGACCCGATATTAATTAGTTTGTCTTTCTGCCCCGGTACCAATTCTACATCTTCAGTTTCTTCGGCAGGAAGAGCAAGTGGCTCTGTGCTCCCCTCTGTGAATGGTTCGATCTCAATGGCCATTGTCTGTTTCTGTTTGCAGACCCCGACCCCTGAAAAAATCAAGCTGTTTCGGTAACACCTTCGGGCTATATCTAGGTCTCCTTTTACCTCCCCGATCCCGTTCGGTGTTGGAAACTTGATTTTAAAATGGGGAATCGATGTTACTGCTTGCAGGGCTGCCAAGGTGGGCCTTCTGAGTATCGCGTTGTATGCCGAGTCTATTTGGACGACAAAAAATCTCACCACTATTTCAACTTGATTAGGTGCTGTGCCGAATTTGACAGGCATCTCGATGGTGCCCGACACAAGCACCGGATCACCACTAAATCCGTACAAAGGTCCTTCTCCTCCCAAATTCATCTTCTTTTCTTGTAGGTCTAACCTCTGATAGGCATGAGAATATAGGATGTCGACCGAAGACCCGTTATCTATCATCATTCTTTTCATATCCACTATCCCGACCTGAGCCGTTATTACCAACGCACCATCATGGGGCTCGATGAGATCCGTCGGATAATCCTCGTCCGTAAATGAAATAGACGTTCCCGGATATGCCCGATCCTTTCTAGGGGTTGACCCTGCTACAGATAGCACTGCTTCCAGAGTCCCCCTTCTTTTACTTCCCGATACTCGTCTAACGAAACCCCCCGAAATAACATCAACTACACCTCGGGCTGGGGGGTTCTGTGGCGTCTGGGTATCCGGGATCTGATCTGTGGTCTCCTCTTTGGGCATCTCTGCATTTCCCCGGCCTGCCACATATTGTAACAGTTGTCCGTTTTGGACGTTTTTCTCAATCATATCCATCAGATTGACGCATGCTTCGGTCGAGTGTCCGGTACTCTGATGGTATTCACAATACTTATCCCGACCTCGCCTTCCGGGCTTGGTTCGCCTGGGGCATGGCTCGTAGAATGGTTGGTTTTTCATCTCCTGCAGAATTTTTGACCGATCCGCAGTGAGGGGAGTATAGACCTTGCTGACGTTACGGTTGGGTAGTGGAGGTCGGTTGCTACCTGAACCTCCACTGTTGTTGTTTTTCTTTTTCGTTCGGTCTGATCTCCACTGGTTGTTGTCCGAACGTTGGTAGGTCAGTTTTTCCCGGTCTTTCGATTTCTCATAAGGTTGTTGGGGTGGTTTGAAATTTCCCAAAGCTTCTTCTATAGCGATGAACCCTTCTGCCCGATGAAAGGCCTCGGTCAAGTCTGCCGGAGGGTTAATCACCAAATCCTTTACTAGCTTCTTGGATCTCCCGATGTCTAAGCCGGTTGTAAAAAATCACAGTGCTTGTGGGGAATTCAGCTCCGCTACCGATCCCACTGCCTCTCGAAACCGTTTGACGTACTGGCTTAGGGTCTCATCTGATTTCTGCCGTACCTGCATGAGGGATGCCGTGATCTTCCCTCGTCTTCGGTTGCTTCCGAACCGAGCATGGAATTTTTCACGAAGATCGTTTCATGATCCGATTGATCCTGCTGCCAGGGTCCCTATCCATTCCCTGGCACTCTTCTTGAGGGTTGTAGCAAACATGTGGCATTTGGCTGCATCCGAATGCCCATAGTATGACATCAGCCGATCATATCCATCCGAATGGTCGTAGGGATCTCCCAATCCGTCATATGTCTCCATCGGGGGCATCTTCTTCTTTGGATCGGCTATCACCCGGTTTATTTCGGGCGAAAAGGGAGATCCTAAACATGGCGAAGATGTCCCCGTCATGTTTTTTGTCCCTAGCAATTTCTCTAATTCAGCCACTCTTCGGGTAAGGGGGTCGGATCCTTCCTTATGAGGGGACGATCAGGGTTTGTCCCTCCCATAGTCAGGAGACGCTTCCCTTTCCGTTTGCCCCGTCCTGCCTCGGTGTTCTGATCGGCGCCCGGCCGAAGGACTCCTTCTTCTACTCCTTCCGTCTCTAGAGCGACTCCAGTGCCTGCTCTGTTCTCTTCTTGCCTCTCCCCGCCGAGGCGATCGGGACCGGCTTCGATTCCTGCGCCTTCTGGAACTCGCTTCTTGATCTCCGGCCATGTTGGCCATCTGTCTCTCCAACTCCACTTGTTGTAGCTGGAGTGCCAACATGGCGTCTTTGTTCTGGTCCAGTTTCTTCTGCAAGAGAAACTCTCGTTGGTCTCGGCTTCCTGCTCCTCGGTCTTGCCTCACGAGGGCTTGAAAGTGTCTCTCGTCGGCTTGACTCGCTTGATGAGGCGTGTGTTGACTCTCGGGGAAGAGCTTCCGCCGAAGATCATGGACCGGTATCTCTTCTACCTCCTGGATTTTAGACCCCAGTCAGTCCTTCACTGACCCCCTCGCCTGAGTGGTTTGGTGGGACTGCTGGGTCTTGGCCCTTTCCGAGACAGCGATATTATCCTTACTCGCCATGATTGCTGCCGAAGAAACGTATTTGTGGTTGCAAAGAAGCACTAGCCCTCCTTCTAGCGCCAAACAATTTGATGTAAACATTGATAACGAATATCATTTTCCAACCTAAAAACAGGTAGGTAGTTACCCTTACCCCATACCAGGTCGTGGTTTTATGGTCATTTTACATAAAGACAATAAGGAAAAAACATGGAGTTCGCAATTTCGCATCACTCGTCGGTACCCATATGAAAATACATTTCTTAATGGGGTAGCTCAATATAAATACAGCAATTGAAGAAAGAAAAAGAAGATAAAAAGAGGGGGAAGAGAAATTGGAGCGAAGAGGTCTCGTCTATTATTGAAAGTGAACTTATCACTATTATTCTCTCCTCAGGTATTTTCCCAAATTTATTTCAGTTCTCATCTTTCTTTTCATTGTCTTTTTATTTCATCGCAATCTGTAAATTCCTGTTTCATATTATTTGTCTTTTTAAAGATTATTATGTGTGTTTTTTATGTGGAATAAATATACAAGGGTTAACTAACATGGTTCGAAATGAAATTGGTAGTTTGGATTTTGGAGACGAATTTGCGTGTTTAATTTGTTAAACACGATCTTGATTTTGAAATTATGAAGTTGAGGTTCAATTTGAACTGTTTATTATTATTATTAACATAGTTGTCATGCATCGCCATCACCTCGTCTAAGCGACGTCCTGACGCTAGAGAAGAACAAGGCAACGCCTTGGACGCCAAGCGGCCAAGGCTTAAGCCTTATTACCAAGTTAAAGTGATTAAGTCATTTTATGACCCGACATAACCCATGAACTAGCTTTATGGTTTAATTTTATTATTTATTAGACTTGTAATGTGTGATGATTGATTGATTGTTGACTTGGTTGATCCTTATTCTCTACCTAATGTTTATTAACTTGTTGTACTAATTTTCAATATCAAGTGTTTTTTTTTTAAGTTAGAAAAGTTTGGCTCACAAATAGGCACTCCAGGTTTTTTTTTTTTTTTGAAAAAGAATCAGTTTTAATTACCTAACACGGAAGGAATTATTTTTGTATTTGTGCCAGCAAATAATGTGTTGGCTGTGTAGAAAAAGCGCGGTGCAGTCAATACTTTTGCTAGACTTTCTGTGGATTACCATAAGCATTTATTTGATTCATACTGACCGAGATTTTCTGCAAGCTTTTTTCTTCTATTTTCGCCATGTTTCTTTGATTACTTGGATTTCAACTTGCAGAATTGTGAGTTGCTAGTTATTCAATGACTTCTTCCACAATAAGCTTTGGTGCATTGGTTACTTTGAAAGAACTAAGCTCCTCTAGTCCACACTTCAAGGAAGGGGCCTCACTTCGAGTTACTGGAAAGTGGGTGAGGGTTAGCTATACTTTGCACTAAGTGTACATTTGCAATTATCTTATATTGCATTTGCAGAGTCACTCAATG
Organism: Panax notoginseng; assembly: GCA_016801055.1. Classification (NCBI taxonomy): domain Eukaryota; kingdom Viridiplantae; phylum Streptophyta; class Magnoliopsida; order Apiales; family Araliaceae; genus Panax; species Panax notoginseng. The sequence continues at coordinate 154,914,519 of CM029023.1, read as the reverse complement.
AATCTAAATGTGTTGTTTCGAATACTTAACTGTATCCTTATAGCAATTTAAGCTCAATTGTTCTTGTGTTTTTTTAGGCTACAAGACTACAATGTGGAGACTGCAATTTGCATACTTAATGATGGAGGTGCAACTCTAAAAGTTGACACCCAGCACTTGAACCTCAACCTTCGAATCAGTTCTATCTATCAGTTCACTGGAGAACTCCATATTCATTCCCCAAATGAGGTTTGAGATATCTTTCATTTATTCTCTTAAATGCATACGTACTCAAGTACTTGTAGATGGAAGCCCATGGTTGGTGTAAGGGCATGTGCTAGTCTCTGCATGAAACCATTATTTGTGGCCCTGTCTTTTAGAAAAAGCTTTATTGAGTGGCAAAAGTTACCTGCTTGTATGGACAACCATAGAAAACATAGCCTCCCTATCCAGAGTCCAGAAACAATAATTGCCAGATCCAACTGCTACGTATGGTACACATGGACATCAGCCTCCCTTTGCAAGCATAGTACATGTGCAATTATTTACAGCTTGGTTTCGTGTGTCGTGGCGTGGTTTAAACTTAATATTTACTTTCTTATTCCAGGCAGTACTGAAGGCAAGAGTGGGTAGAAATGTAGATGGCATTGATCTTAATCTCTATTACCAGTCTCTGAAGCTTTTACAAGAGTTCCAAGCTGATCAAATCAGGGGTCAGGCACCTTAGAGCAACATGTGTCAGTAAAGGTACAATTGGGAACTCAGGAACTGATTTATGAGACACAGAATTGAGAAATCTAGGTTGAACTGATGATACTTATTTTGCTTGAATTACATTGGAGTTAATCTTACTGCAGGATCATGTCTCATGATGATACAGCCAACAGCATGCCTTTTAAATTGCCCAAGTGAAGAGAGTAAATTGGTTGCGCAACTTGTAACTAGCTTGGGATTTGGATTCCATACTAGTACTGTAGGACTTATTAGCAGTTGGCTATCTGCATCATCCTCAATATATTTAGTACTAGTTTAAAACCATGTGCAATAATTCCTGTGTTGATGTAAGGTCTGTTCAAAGGCTGCCTAGTTTCTACTTTTTGCCCATTCAACAGATTGCATGCATTAATATAAACTTACATAATTAGAAAAATTATTGTGGGCTAGGCTATCCTATTATTATTATTATCTATGCTTTCAGCAACATATGATTATTATATGGGTGAAACTACTGCTACTAATTTACGTATACTTTATTAGACCTAGCAAGGTTGGAGAGGGAGATATAAATGCAGCAAACAACAGTGCACTGGGAGATTTTTATAGAAGTGGATTGTACAAATAATAATAATAATACAATTTAGGGGGTAGGGGGTAGGGGGTAGGGGGTAGGGGGGAGAATTGAACCCGTATCTTTCATTATATATATAGTCCAGCTCTCTCCAGTTCGCTGGAGAGAGCGACTAAGAGCGAACCGGCTATAGCGATTATTTTTTTCGTCACTATAGCATATATATATATATATATATATATATATATATATATATATATATATATATATATATATATACTATTGGTTCGGATCTTAAACTCACCATTTATTTAACATACCTTGTTCATCCTTCTTTAGCGACGGACCGGACGACGATTCGGTCTGTCGCTATATGTTCAGTCTGTCGTTATATGTTGTCTGTCGCTAAAAGTTAAGACGACTATTCTATATATAGTGATGGACAGAATCGTCGTCCGGTTCGTCGCTAAAGGGGGTTGAGCAAAATATGTTAGATAAGGGGTGAGTTTAAGATTCGGACCGACTATATATATATATATATTTATTTTTTTTTATTTTTTTTTGAGTAGGTTTATATATGCCAAGTTTCATGCGAGTTAACTAGCTTTGCTACGAGTATAAACATTAATATAATACTATTAATTAATAATATGTTGAGATGATAGAATTTTTTTTAATAAAACAATAATTCTACCTTTATTATAATTAAGAAATGAACGACCGAAAACTTAAAATCACTAAAAAATTAATAATATACGCGTTATTTTTTATATTTTTATATTTTCATATATTTATATATAATTAATATTTAATATCCATGTGAATTTATAATTTTACACAACATAATTATTGAATAAAAACAAAAGGAACATGGACATGAATTTTAGTTTGCCACTGGCAGCTTTCTCAACGAGTTGGCCTCTTCGCGCCTCAGCCATCTCCCCAATTTCTTTTTCGTCACACGTGGCAGCATCCTATTCACCATCTTTCTCCACTCGATTTCCCAACCTCTGATCGCACCTCTTCACTGCTTCACGCCACGACCGACCACCGTCGAGTGCATTTCCGGCGATCCACCATGTCCTCTCCCGACGCCTCGCCGGCACTTCTCCCGAATACCGACTACTCAGAGCTCAGCAACGACTCTGATTTCCAGAAACTTGTTTCTCCCGATTACCTCATCTCAATCTGTGGATTCGGTTCTCTCCTCTCTGGTACATCCGATTACTCTCTCATGGTCGCCGTCATCACCATAGTGTTTTTCATTTGTATATTATTATAATGTCCGATTGATTTGCTTATACGTGTACGGTTGATCAACAGAGAAAAGTGCGAGAAGTACATTTCCTGATCTAATCAATTTCCGAGTGGCGAGATTGAGCGGCTTTCGTCGTGTTTTCGCTCATGCGGCTCCCATTTTCTTCCAGCGTGGCATCGCCAATCCCCAAACCAAGGTTATACTCATAATTTTTGGGTTCTAATGTGTAATTGAACTATGCATATTTGATTGGTGGGAAAGTAACAAAGTGAGGATAAAAAAATGTAATTTTTCTGACCTATTTTTTGATCTAATTTTATTATGAATCATTCAGTTCAAGTAAATTAGACTTGTCAATTGGGCAGTTTTGTTGGCTGATAGAGTGATACATAACTAAACTATAGTAGGGGTAGATGTTTTTTGGTGGTAAGAAAGCTCAAACTTTAGCAGTTTCTAATTTTGTTTTGGAATACTAGCTTCCGAGTATTATGCCCGAGTAAGTGAAACAGTAAAGTCTAATTTATGAAGTGCTAATTATGCATTAGGCGTTTGATATATGAGTGTAATATGTTTAACTGAAATAGCAAAAGAAGCTAAAATACTTCTTAATAAAGGTTTTGTCTTTGCTACCTTAATGTATTTCTTTAACATTTCTCAATAAACATTGAAGGAACTTGAATCTAATGTATTGATGATTTGCTAATTGTGTACAATTTAGGAAATTTCAAGCTTAAGCGTTGAACCTTACGAAGGTGAAAACCTTCTTGTTACTGTTTTTGAGATTCATAATTCAGAGGTATGTGTGGAATTCTTTACCTATGTAGTTTTTTAATCTATGTAATATTTTGTACTCAACTGATTCATATGCACTTCACATAATCAGATTCCTTCATTTATCGAGAGGGAGCACGAGTTTCGCTTTTTAGCTGTAAGTTAAATTCTAGTTTACTTCATGACTGTGATACTTAAAATATCTGTGTTCTCTATCTGACGCATATTTCTGTTATAATTTTAATTTTAATTTTCTTTTCTTAAAAGGTCATACCTGAAACATTAGACGGAAAGCCATATACTAGTCCTGCGGTGAGTGGAAGTGTGAAACTAGACTATTTACATTGCAATGTTATCCTTATATTTTCAGGGTGCGCTTCTGTAATCTGCTTATTTCTTAGATTGATGATAATTTTTTGTTTGATGCTGATACAGGTGCTTTGTGCACGTTATAGTGATGAGGAATATTTCCTTAATAGATGTAAAGGTAATATCCTTATTCTCCTAAAAGTAGATTTTGGATGTCAAGAGTGGAAGGATGATGATGCTTCTTGTTTTATTAGTGTTTATATTGTTTGTGAATTGATTGAGCACATGTGATGCTCTATGTGTTTAGATCGTGATTTCATGTATGAATGAACTGCATACCTCATATATGAACAAACATATAGATTTTGGTAGTACGAGGAAAGAAGGGTGTGTGTGTGTGTGTAATCTTTACACATCATGCAGGTTTGGTAGTTTGTTGATAAAAATCCTCGACGAATATGTATAGATAAATTTAAGAATTCTGAGCACTCACCAACTGGAATTGTCTTGTTGTTTTGAAACTAGCAGATTATAGTGAATTTGAGCTATATACCTGAACATCCAAGTTTATATATGAACCACTTCTACTCATGGGAGATAAAATCATAGTTTTATTAAATTCCAAAGTAACTTTTTAGTTGTTGATGAAATTGCTCTGAGATGTGTAAGGAAATATTATCTGTGTTGTAGGAAGCCAAGAGATCTACTTCCAGCGATATGGACAATATAACATTCACAAGGTATGGAGAGATGATATCCTACCTTGTCGTGTTTATCTTCGACATTGGTGAGGCTCTATTTAATCATACATTTACTTTATTTAGGGTACATGCATTCATCTAATCATTGAAAGCTTTGCTTTTCTGAAAGTAAATGTAAATTTGACCAATTTTAACAATGGTTTCCAAAACCTCTCTGATGAGTTGATTCAGCATAGATAAAACTTTGAGGTTGCAAACATCTAAGTTTTCCTGCTTAGATGTTAATTCGATGATCTGCAACTTATAAGGGCTCCTTTCTTTATAACTCCAATTACTCTGCACATGAGCTGAACATGATTTACTTTTATCGCAGTGTGCTGGCAGCAAAAAATCTCGGGGAGGCAATCTACAACGACTTTATTGATCATACATTCCTTGGAGACCGTAAAACAACCATTCGAGAGTATTTAGCAACTACAGGTTCAGGCATCATGGAAGAGGAGCCTCCAGAACTTCTGAAGAATAGATATGGTGGTTGACATTGGTCTATGTGAAAATTTTCATTTTGTGGCATAACATTCGATGAAGCAATGGTTTATGATCTGAAGAGCAAGACTTGGAACATTTCTTTTGTTGGACTGGTCAGACACCAACTGGGTTGTGAATCTTTAGGGAAACTTCAGAGGAATTAGTCTAACCACCGCTACAATGTTTCATGAAGTGAACACGGACTATTGAATCCTCCTTCGCCTTAAATTTTAGTTTCTTCTGAAATTAGTAAAAGTTTAATGCTAATTTAGCATCAAGATTCTCACATACAAGAAATCACCAAGCATGTTAGTGGTATATGAAATGCCCCTGCGTTAGAGGTTTGGAAAAAGAATCATGCTTGTGTAATGTTGTACTGAAAACTGTCATATTGAAGGATGGAAACCAATTTTTCCTTTCAGAAATATTGTCTTGAAGACTTGAACAATTCAAAGTTGAATAAAATTGCCGACGCAACATATTTTATAAGTACCAAAAGCAAAACACTATATTTGATGCGGTGAGTTTGGGGCTTAGAAGCCACCCCAAATGCACAAGTCCGCGGCCAAACAAACAAGCCCCAAAAGCAGTTTCCATCCCGCGTAGTTGGTTTTGAGTAGAAGGCGTACGGATCTCTGTAAACTAACTTAGATATACGACGGAGCTGAGTGTCCCGAGATGCTCACTAAAACCTGGGTTCGGGGCCAAAGACTTCAATTCATAATCATACCCAAATTAAAGACGATAATTAATGTTTACATGAATATATACATTTACGTTCAATTCCCTAATTTTATGTAAATGATAAAATTAATAAAAACAATTACCCAATTTCTGTAATCCCAAGTTCCCGACCAACTGATCTACCCAGTCAGCCACCTCAGGAGTCATAATCCCCAATCTCCAGATCGACCTTTCAGTATAAAGAATCAAGAATCATTTTCATTCCAAACAGGGAATATGCAATATATACTTCTTTCTTATTCTTTTCACATCATACAAATATACTCTTCTTCATTTTCCAGTTCCCTGATTAATTGTTCTATCATCTTTTTATACATGGGCATGTAATGATCATTAATCATTGTTATCGACAGCCGCAGCTTACTATATAGATCCCTTTGTGTCTCGTAGATGCCGACATGTACCTGTTCCTCAGTAGGTTGATCCTGACCAGGATCACTTGCTTCAGATGAAACTACAGAAACAATGTGCTTTATTCTTCCGGGAGGATAGAAATAGAGGTTCTCTGAAACATCCTGCGGAGAGGTGGGTGCTTTATTGTTAAGTGAGTCAGCCAGTTCCTCTTCCTCCCCAATTATTTCTTTTGCAGCAGCAGCTTCTTCTTCCTGCTGCGCCTGAGCATCGGCTCCATTCTCCTCCCGTTGTAGTTCCATCTCCAGTTCATACCACAACTCACCTTCAGTGATGTCTTCCATGTTGGAGTCATTAATGACTCTGTTGGCTGAGAGGTGCACTTCTTCTTCATCAGTGTCATCATGCTCTGATCCACCACTGGAAGAACTTAGTCCTACATCGTCTGCCTCAGGGTCTCTATTAATGACCTCACTCACAGGAGAATCTGGTGATCGAGAACGTGATCTCGATTGCCGAGTTATAAGAGAAGTTTCAGGCATATCCTCTTCTTTAGTGTTTGACAAAGAGCCAACAGCAACAGCACGACGACGTGCCCCCATACATGACCATGATGATAGGGATGAGCGGGTTTTAACAACAGCCTGAGCAACATTCTGAGCACGCTTCATCACGACCTATAGTTCATCAAGCAGAACTTACCCGTCAACATATGAGAAGATCAATAGAAAGTTACGAGATTAGAATAAAAATTTGCATCTACTAAGAAAAACAGGACTTGATTGCATGTGTCATCATTAGAAATTGCACCCTTTCATTTGAACTTCTTTTCTTAACACTGAATCAGGCTATCAAACACATAACTGGCACCCTAGCAACACTCACCTGAGTACTGCTGGAAACGGGGAGAAGAAGCGCACCTGCACCAGCAATCCTTGCTCTTGCATTAGCAATTGATGGGAGACGAGACCCTAAAGCAGTTGCAGAACGATACACGACATTTAGTACTCTTGTGCACTCCATTTGATCCGCAGATCATTAAACCAAGACGATGCTCTAACCTGATGATACTCCTCTCTACATAAATACACTTGCGAAAAGGAAACTTAACAGATGAGTTGGCTGTAGTGATCCACAGCTAGTGAATCACTCCCCATATATATATATATGTATATATATATATATATATGTATATATATATATACTTGAACATTTATCTGAAAGGAAGATGAGTTACCACACCTCAGAGCGAAGATCATCCACAAAAAGCTGTTGAGAATGTAGGCACCAGATCAGAACCATTAATAATTGTGGTAATGAAATGCTTGCCTGATTCTGCTAATTCCCATGTCATACAGGCAGCTGCAAGTTGATATTGCATTTAAGTATTAGTTAAAAGCATCACGAAAGGTAGATCTTTGCTATAAAGCACCCAAACAGAAGTGATAAGAGTTTATTTGACCAAACAAGTATAGGCATTTATCTCAGCTTAGAATTAAAAAAACAGGAGTCGGGATGCACAGCTTTCATACTCAGCTTTCTTTGGGTAAGTTCCTATTTGTCTACAAAATTCCGTCTCTCAACAAACTTGAGAATCTTATATGACATAAAAAGAATAATAAAAATAAAGTAAAAAAATTTGTGACCAGATTAACCTAACTCTATGTTCTGCTTTGCAAGACGAAGTTAATGGACTAACAATAACATAAAGACCCTTAATTATCTCCTTTAATTGATTTGCCTGTTCTGATCAGTTAGAAATTGAATATAAATATTGTCTCAAATTCCAAAGACTCAATATTTGATGACCATGTTTTTGGATTTTTTTTTAAATAAATGAAAATATATTTTAATTTCCAACAGTCCAAGGGGGAACATGCCTGGAAATGTTATGCAAGTGGTTGAGGAGAACTCTTTCTGTTCCCGGAGAATATATGTTAAAAGTGCAGCAGTACCACCACCAAGTGAGTGGCCGACAATCTGAAAATGAAAAGGGAAACCTTAGTTACAATACTCATATAGGTCAATTAACATTAATTTATGGACAAATGAAAATTGAAGTTTTCAAGAATGGGCAAATGGCAGAAAGGTTTAAAAGAGTCCAGTCCTCTTACAATCAGCAGATGTAAAGCAACGGTGCGCAGAAATTTGGAAACTTTATGCGTTTAGCTATCAAAGGCAGATTGCATCAAGAGTCCATTATAATTCTCTTTCTTAACTGATAATGCATATCAAATAGCATGCTATTGGTTAACTATAATGATTTATTTGATAAGATCTAATGAGTACCAATCCACTATTTAGCAGGGTGATCATACTGATTGTAATTTTAGTAAACTAGGAAGCAGGAATAAGGAAAAGATAAATGCTGCCTATAGAATACAATCAGATATGAAAACTTTAATATTTTCTTTTTTAAGTTGTCATCATCAGTAAGTAGTACCGTATAAAGGGTTTTGACTATAGAGAATGTATACAAAAAATTCTGGGTCATCTTCAAGGAGATAAGTATGTTATAGAATGCGTGAAACTGGTAATGAAGTAGGTAAGCCACCTTAGTGTTATAACAAATATAATTTACACCATAGTAGTCAAATAGTGAATCATATCATGTACTGAATACCCCCATATCGTGTTTTTCATGTATCGTATCGTGAATCGTATCGTACAATACGGAAATGAAATGAAAAATGTGGTAAAATATATTTAAACATATAAAACACACAATTTATTGGACAATCAAAGCATAGTTTGACTATATATAAAAATAAAGTAAATATTATTATAGACAAAAAATAAATTTTAAAGCTAGATAGTAATCAAAATACTCTAAATTGATTTATTAACAAAATAAAAAAAGTGGTAAAATATATTTAAATATATAAAACACACAATTTATTGGACAATTAAGCATATTAGTTTGACTATATATAAAAGTAAAATAAATATTATTATAGACTAAAAATAAATTTTAAAGTTAGATAGTAGTCAAAATACTCTAAATTGATTTATTAGATATTATTTAAGTAATCTTTATAGTGTAACAAGAGAACGAAAAATTCAGATTCATCTTTTATCTATAAAACAAAAGAGAATAATTCAAATTAACAAGTTGAGATTTATGTATCTATAAAAAGTAACATGAGAAAAATAGAGCGACATTCTGAAGAAGATATAAATCTTTAAATAGGAATTAAAGGCTCATCAAGTAATATAGAATATCTAACAAACCTCTTCAATTGAAATGATAGAAGGCTTAAAAGTTTTGTTTTTACTCTTGGTTCTACATAAAACTTTTTCAAGATGGTTGCTAACTTTAAAAGGTATCGTGCATTATATGAATTGTATCAAATCGTAAAAAAATCATAAAATACGGTGTCATTTTCGATTCATCCTGCGATACATATCGAATTGTCTATGTATTGTACCCAATAAAGTCAGTAGTAACATGTACCTTCACTTTGTAATCAGGAAAGTCATCAAAAGCCTTGAGCAGAAATGGGGTGCTGAGCTTTGCAATCCAACAAGCAGCAGCAACCATCCCACAGTGGGCATATCCTAATACTAAATTGCTAATGCCACCATCATGTAAAACCAAATGGTGAAAAGGAACTACTGCACCTGTCGCGGCAGTTAGTGTATCTTTGATGCTATGAGTACCCCGAATCAATAGAAGGAAGCACTTCAAATTTTTATCACATAAAATGGTGAAGGAAGGCTTCAAAATCTGTAAACATAATATGTAACTATCTTAGAAATGCTAAATAGAACATCATTTACACATAATGAGGCTTTCATAGTTAATCACAATAATGTACATTCAAATTTGCATACCCCAGCTTTTGGCTTTTGAAGAAGAACATCAGCCTGAGTGTAGCCAGCAGACTCCAAGAATACTGGAAATGGCTTCTTTGAGAAAAGTATGCAAAAGGTCAACAATCTCAAATAATGTTTCAACTCGGCTATAATCTCTGGGCCCTTCAGTTGTACACAATTATCACCAGCATATACACTTGACACTTGTAGGTTACCCTGCAATTACGTTTAAGATTTGTCAACAAGCCAGCCCAAGGTGCAAAGAGTAGAAGCATACCCAACATCTTACATTCATATTTTGAGGAATATATCTAAGAGAGCACGTCAATAATATTACAACAATCAAATTTACTCTCACAAATAGAATAAACAAGACTGAGTTAGTAGGTGACAGAACACAAATTTGATAGTTTGAATTTTTCAAAAGATTTTACTCCCTCTTGAACCATAACGAGCCAGACCCATAATGAGAGTACTAAACTGATTTATTTTATGCACGTGAAGCTTAGCCAATTGCCACACTTAAAAACATAGTAGTTTTTGGAAATTAGGGAGTTTTACTTTGGGGCATTTAGAAAAGGAAAGAAACATTCTTAAACTGGGTCAGGGAGAGATATTGTCAGAGATTAAATTACTTCCTCATTTCAAACTTTTTAAGCAATCAGAAGTGGAAATATATTTTGGTGGACAAATTTTCAACTTTTCTTCTATCATTTTATACAATTCAGATTTATAGTTACATCACCTGATTTATTCGAACATGAATTTGATTGTAAAAAAGAAAAAGAAAATTCTAATGAGAATAAAGTTGGAGTCTTTGAGACTAAGTTTGAAAGGTATTCTTATTAGACATAATCACTATCAGTAAAATGGACATACTAAATTAAGCATAAACACATTGAGAAATTTATAGAAAATCAATAGGAAAAAAAATCCAACTTTAAATACAAAAAAAAAAAGAGCAATCAAAACAAGTGAAATGCGGACCTGCCTTCGCATGTGATACTTGATGCCGAAAGCCAAGTCTCCGATCGGCCATTTCCCTAACGTTCCAGAATACGTAAACCTAAGAGTCTCGGAAAGCGTGCTTATCGTCTCGAGCCACGTGGCAGGCGCCTGAGCTGGCCTCCTCGCGATTCTCCTCTTCACAGATCTACTCGATTTCGAGTAATCATCCTGATCACCGTCCTGGATTTCCCCCTTTGCCGCCGACGAATGTCTCCGACTTAACACGTAGTAAAGGAGCACCATCATTCCAGCTGCCGTCGCCATTGTCGTGGCAGCCATTAGATCATTCTTTAATCAACTGATTACTGATCGATTATCCAATATATAAATATACATGTGAGGTTTGCAATTGAAATTCATGTAAAAAAAAAATTAGCTTCTTTGTAGCTCCGACGAAATCAAGTTTTGTGAAAATTAAGTTGTGGCTTTATACAAAATCGAAAATGTAGAAGAAAGTCGAGTCCTTTTTGGTCATCCATTATCTAGTACAGTATCTATCTAGAGAGAGGGAATGGCGTGTGAAATGGGAACCCGATGCCGGGATGGGAATGGAAGTATGGAACTGCTTTTCGGAAGAGAAAGGATATGATTACAATATTACCCCTGTATTATACTACCAATTATTTCTTTGAAACTTTAAATTTAATAGAAAAGAAAATGATAAAATAATCTTATACTAGTTTTCTTTTATGTTTTGCTTGGTAAAAGAAAATTTAAATTTAAAATATCTTTTTTATTTTAATTTTGTTATATTATTATGTATAATTGGTGAATATTTGTTTATGTTAATTAGTTTTCTCCATGAGTTTTTTGTTTTTCATATTTTGGAATGTAAAAAATGATCATCAAATATAATTTTGGTATGATATTTGAAATGTCAAAAACTTGTATAATAAAATCAATTTTCAACCTATTTTTTATGAAAGCATAAGGGCAGAAATGGTAAATGCAATACATTGGGTTGGGGTAATGGAATTGGGTGCAGGGTGCGTACGTTAAGGCTAAGAATCGACGTGGGGAGAAAGGAAGGAAGATAAGGACAGAGGGAGGAGTGCGAAGGTGAACGCGGGGCCTAGATGCTTCTCATTTTAATAAAATAAAAAGTACTTTAGGTCACATACTTTTGTAATTTGAATAGTATAGCTACCTACATATAAATTTCTTTCTTTTGTTTGGGTTAATTTTTCAGTTAATTTAATAGAGTAAGACTATATTTGTTTAAAATATTAATTATAAGTGTCTTATTTATTTTTAAATTTAAATTTGAGATTAATTAATTTAAAAATTATAAAAAACTTAATAATTTTAAGTTATATTTATTTATAAAAATTATAATCTCAAAATTATAATCCATAAAATTATAACAAATATAGTCTTGAGATTATAATAACATGAATTATAATCGTGTTACAAATAAACATAGCTTGATTTTTTTTAAAAAAAAAATACAAATATTTATGAAGCATGAAATTGTTTTTGTATAAGCTATTTGTCACTCGCAGCCACTACACTTTTTGGGTTATGTTCATGCATATAATTAAATTAAACTAACATGAAATTGTGGATTTAATGAAATTGTAACTCAAATCAAACAGCTAGTACTGGATTATTCCTTATATATATATATAGGGTTCTTAACACTAATATACAATAACTAGAAAATAATTATAAAAACAAAATATCCACAAAATAATTACAAAAATAACGCAACACAATATTACCTTATTAAAATTACGCGTTATTAACTCCCTACACGTCAGTTACCGACTTTCATATTTTCAACTAACTGATCCTAAATTCACGCTAATGAAGAAAAAAGGCAACTTGGAGATCAGAAAAAACAGAGCAACTACAAATCGATTGGAGAAGACGAGATGTAACTCTGTGATTGGATAATAGAGAAGAAGATCAACATCAACTTCAAGATCAACAACAACTTCAAGATCAACAACTTCAACAAGATCAACAACAACTTCAAGATCAGAAATCAACCTCTGTAACAACTTTGATATTAAAGTTTATATGCATATAGTTACCCCGTGGGTACTATATACTCGTATATTGGATACATTTCTTAAGTTTTTCGCTCTTTAATTGGTAACAAAGTCAGTATACTGACTGTTTTGATTTCAAAATGCATGTAAAAATATGTTTTATATTCTGGTTATTAAGTACATATAAATTGGTTACTATTTATTATTTATTTGGTTACTGTATAATGTTTATTTGGTTACCCCGTGGTTACTATATACTCGTATATTGGTTACCTTTCTTAAGTTTTTCGCTCTTTAATTGGTCACAAAGTCAATATACTGACTGTTTTGATTGCAAAATGCATGTAAAAATATGTTTTATATTCTGGTTACTAAGTACATAGAAATTGATTACTGTTTATTATTGATTTGATTACTGTATAATGTTTATTTTGTTGATGTATACTTTAAATATATATTCTACTGATATTTTTTATATTGATGGTTACTTATTAAATACATTGGTTACCTTCCTGCAACTGTTGAATCTTTAAGTACATATTGATGTTTTTTATATTATTTGTTTTTGCTGTAAAATGCATGTCAAATATGTTTTATGTTATGGATACTAAGTAAATATATGTTGGTTACTGTCTAATCTGGATTTGGTTAGTATATAATGCTGACTTGTTTACTGTGTAATATTACCATGGTTATTACATAATATTATTGTGTTTTATACTGAATTTTTTTATATTGATGATTACTGATTAACTACATTGGTTGCTTTCATACACCTGTTAGTCTTTAATCAAGTGACATTTGATCCGGTGACATTGATTAACTACATTTGATCCAGTTTATGAAAAGATTTGATAGATTATGGAAAGATTTGATCAAGTGACAATTTTGTAATTTCTGTCAATTTTGGAGTGTCAGATTTTGACATTTTCAGAGCCTAATTTCATTGGAAACGGGTCAACGATCAAAAGTCACCAGCTTTGCTGGTAAACTGCAGGATTTTTTGGTCAAATTCCATCATTCAGACCTTCAGAATTGCATGTAAAAATATAGTTTATATTTTGGTTATTAAGATTATGTAATTTGGTTACTGTCTAATATTGATTTGATTACTTTACAATATTTATTCAGTTGTTAGAAAATGGAGACTGACAGTAACCAATACAATAAATTTAATTGTTTACAGAAATATATAATTATTTACTGTTAGTAACCATTAACCACATGATTGGTAACATTTTTGATGGTGTACAGTAACCAAAATTGATGTTGATTAATATTGTAATTTTTGATTCTATCATGAGTTATCAATATAAAGTAAACATATACATTGAACAATTGGTAACTATTCTGATATATTTTTATATAAATTTAGTTACCCATCTAAAGTAAAATGGTTACCTCTATATTCATATTTAGTTACCAACTAGCATGGACCATTTTCAAATAACTTTTATAACTACGTAATTTAAAAGTATCCATCAGCTAGATAAATGAAAACTCTCACATGTACATTAAGCACTTGATAATTGTTCTGATATAAATTTTTAATTATTTGGTTACTAATAAAAATTAAAATAGTTACCCTTATATGCAAGTTTGGTTACCAACTACTCCTCTTAAGCTATTTTTTATTTTAATATGAGATCTATAAGTGACAATCATATATATAAATGAGAACTCTTAATTGGAGTTTTTTATTCTATCATGATGACATGGTATAAATAAAACATATACCTTTAACACTTTATAACAGTCTTAATACAAGTTTATAATTATCTGGTTACTAACAAGCTTGTAACTGTCTATGATAATTATCTGGTTACTAACAAGTGTAAGACCCCGAATTTTATAAAATAAAAGTATTCAATTTTTCTTATAATTACTATTTAGTAAATGGTTAAATTGATAAAAGTTTAAAGTTATGGGTGAAATGTGATTTTTTTTTCAAAATAAGCAAGTGGTTATAAAATAATCACTGTTGTCGGGGAATATTCGTTCGACGTCGCAGCTATTTGTGGGCCCCATAACGAATAACTGTCGGATGAAGATAACGACAAAAATTAAGTTTTTATAATTAACGGCGTAGTTGTTACCGTTAACACTGTTGGAATACCCGGTGGTTAAAATACAGTAATACGCGTTGTTACACAGTAGCACACGGATTGCACAGTATTTTTGAATTATTGATTCTTACGGAGGAAAGCACTACTCAATAATTGTTACAGTAGTTACTGTTCAATATTTTATTTTATTGATTCAATAATTGCTGCGTTGATATTTTATATTATTATTGTTTTAATAATTGTTACTGCACAGTATTTCCCATTATCAGATCAATAATTCATATTATTTGAATAAAATCATTAGATAATATTATTGGCAATGTCTAGAAAGCTCTGTCTAAGGAGAGGTTTGGTCACCTAATTGCGCGCCAATAAGGATAAATCCTTATTGAAAAACCCCCTCTTTCTTGGGAACGGCCTGGTTGTCATAAATGTGATTCTGTAATATTATTTGTGAATAATTAATTATTGATTCATATGATAAGAAAATATTTATTTTATGTGAATATAAATGAGGGATATATTTTTGTGGTTAAAAATGAAGGAATTAATGTTGAGGTGTTTTATCAGTATTTTTGTCGGAATGGAGGTATTAAAAATCAAATTAGGGTTTTTGAGTTATTTTGCGGGGGTTATAATTTTTAATCTGACCGTTGGATCGTGGTAATTTTTGGATATGTTATACATATATAAGTTGAGTATATGTCCGCAAATTTTGAACCGTTAAAAATTAACGAATGATTTGTTTCGAATTTTACGAGATGACTAGTTCAGAAATTGTTGAATTTTCGGAGTTTATCATTTTGGTGAAAAATTCTAGAATTGGTGGGCCCCACTCTTGGTTGATGAAGAAATGTGCTGAGATTTTTATTCAAATGAGGTGGGTGAGAATAGTAGCAGGTAAAGCCATCAGGTTGCAGGTTAAGTCTGCTTCGGCGTGCTAACATTTTCCTATAAATAGAGGGCTAAGTTAGAATTGAAAATCACACCAGAATTCATAAGTTTTCTCTTTTTCTCTCTCTATATTATGAAATATATTTTGTGAGTATTTAGATACTTTGAGAGTTGCTATTCAGTGCAAGTTTTCTTCGGCTTTGCATTCCAGTCAGAAATACTACACTTTTGAGGTAAGGGATTTTAAGGGTTGTTATATTTTTCAGTTTCGTAATTTTTCTGACCTTCAAAAATTCTAAAAAAATTTAAAATGATATTTTGATGAGTTTTCTTGATTGTGTCCAAAAATAGTGATTTTTGGATGTATAGATTAAGAGTTATGAATTTTATGAGAAAATACTATTTTAAAAGTAACCGCTTATAACTTCTTGTGGTTAACTCCAAAATTGATGAAATTTTTATTGGGAGTACATGTATATGATAGGAGTATACTCTGTGAATTTCAGAATTTTTAGATAAAAGTACAATTTTTGATAAATGTCTAAATATTCAGTTTGTCTCCTCTAAAGATAATGTTGCTGATGCTCTCACTAAACCATTACCATCTAGCTGTTTTTCGTCCAACCGATCCAAGCTCAAAGTGTTTCCACGGATAACTTTTGGCTTGCGGGGGAATATCAACACCAACTAACATTTAGCAATCTGTTAGGATATTATCTTAACTAACCTTCATTATCTATTGAGCATAATTATTCATGTAAATCACTTAAATGTAGAGATTATGTCTATCCCTTGTTTGTAGCTCCACTCTGTTATTATACATGTATATATAGGACAACCTCTGTTGTAATCAATTACAGAAAATAATACACAGCATTCTATGCGATTCAATTGTTTGACAGTTTTTTTTCCTCACAAAAACTCCCATCTTCTTGCTTTCAAGGTTCTGATCATGACAGTTTGTGAATGCATGCAGGGCAGAACACTAGGAAGCTGGTGAAGGATGGGTTCATCATCATCAGGAAATCAATCAAGATTCACTCACGTACGATCTCGTTCTAGGAGCTAGAATGAAGGAGGCTAAGAGAAAAGGACGCCATGCATGCCGGATAATATACGGTAATGCAGACTTCCAGCACGGTGTAAATTAATTACTGCAAACCAAATTTACATTGTTTAATAATGACTGTAAAGGTGTTAATAAAATGGAGTATCTGAGTACAGTTGCGATCTGTTTTTTCATTCCTGGCAGGCAAAACCAACCACTGCATGTTTTTCTTGAATTTCTGGGCTTGGGGGACATTCATCACATTTCTAAATTTGTTACTCTTTCCGTTCCTTAATATAGGTCGTTTCAGAGTTGTACACAATTATTAAGAAAATGATTGTAAAACATTAAATATACTATCAATTGTTTATATTGCCCTTGTATTGAAAAAAGAGAGTGTTATTTATTGGACAAAAAATAGTGAGAGAACCAAAGTTATATTTATTACTAGGGGTAATATTGGAAACTAAGCAATTAATGCTTACTTGAAATTCTCAAACGATTTATATTTAGGAACAAAATTTTTTCTCTAAAACGACCTATATTATGAAACGGAGAGAGTATCATGTTCACTCGATCAGGTGAATTTAATTACATCATAACCTTATTCCTTTTGCTAGCTATTTGTTGAGTACTCCCTCCGTCCCTATTTAAATGACATTTTAGAGTTTTTTATTTGTCTCTAATTAATTGATGTTTGTTTAAATCTAGGAGAATTAATGATAATTTTTTCAAATTTATCCCTCATTACTCTACTTATTTTTTTGGTATTTTTAAATTCTTGTGCTATGATAAATTAATGATTTAAGGATATTATAGACAATTGAGTACTATATTTAATACTTTTCAATTATTATCTTAATTCTTATACCCATCTTAAAAGGTCATTCAAATAGAGACGGAGGGAGTAATGTATTTATTTATGATTCATTAAATTATCCATATATCTGTTAGTTTGGAATGAGTACACGTATTCCATACTGTTCGGATTGAAATTAATCAATATTGAGAACTGAACTGATATAAATATAGTATTAACTTCAATAACCAAATCCTTTACTAGCTTCTTAGATCTCCCGATGTCTAAGCCGGTTGTAAAAAATCCCAGTGCTTGTGGGGAATTCAGCTCCGCTACCGATCCCACTGCCTCTCGAAACCGTTTGACGTACTGGCTTAGGGTCTCATCTGATTTCTGCCGTACCTGCATGAGGGATGCCGTGATCTTCCCTCGTCTTCGGTTGCTTCCGAACCGAGCATGGAATTTTTCACGAAGATCGTTCCATGATCCGATTGATCCTGCTGCCAGGGTCCCTATCCATTCCCTGGCACTCTTCTTGAGGGTTGTAGCAAGCATGTGGCATTTGGCTGCATCCGAATGCCCATAGTATGACATCAGTCGATCATATCCATCCGAATGGTCGTAGGGATCTCCCAATCCGTCATATGTCTCCATCGGGGGCATCTTCTTCTTTGGATCGGCTATCACCCGGTTTATTTCGGGCGAAAAGGGAGATCCTAAACATGCCGAAGATGTCCCCGTCATGTTTTTTGTCCCTAGCAATTTCTCTAATTCAGCCACTCTTCGGGTAAGGGGGTCGGATCCTTCCTTATGAGGGGACGATCAGGGTTTGTCCCTCCCATATTCAGGAGACGCTTCCCTTTCCGTTTGCCCCGTCCTGCCTCGGTGTTCTGATCGGCGCCCGGCCGAAGGACTCCTTCTTCTACTCCTTCCGTCTCTAGAGCGACTCCAGTGCCTGCTCTGTTCTCTTCTTGCCTCTCCCCGCCGAGGCGATCGGGACCGGCTTCGATTCCTGCGCCTTCTGGAACTCGCTTCTTGATCTCCGGCCATGTTGGCCATCTGTCTCTCCAACTCCACTTGTTGTAGCTGGAGTGCCAACATGGCGTCTTTGTTCTGGTCCAGTTTCTTCTGCAAGAGAAACTCTCGTTGGTCTCGGCTTCCTGCTCCTCGGTCTTGCCTCACGAGGGCTTGAAAGTGTCTCTCGTCGGCTTGACTCGCTTGATGAGGCGTGTGTTGACTCTCGGGGAAGAGCTTCCGCCGAAGATCATGGACCGGTATCTCTTCTACCTCCTGGATTTTAGACCCCAGTCAGTCCTTCACTGACCCCCTCGCCTGAGTGGTTTGGTGGGACTGCTGGGTCTTGGCCCTTTCCGAGACAGCGATATTATCCTTACTCGCCATGATTGCTGCCGAAGAAACGTATTTGTGGTTGCAAAGAAGCACTAGCCCTCTTTCTAGCGCCAAACAATTTGATGTAAACATTGATAACGAATATCATTTTCCAACCTAAAAACAGGTAGGTAGTTACCCTTACCCCATACCAGGTCGTGGTTTTATGGTCATTTTACATAAAGACAATAAGGAAAAAACATGGAGTTCGCAATTTCGCATCACTCGTCGGTACCCATATGAAAATACATTTCTTAATGGGGTAGCTCAATATAAATACAGCAATTGAAGAAAGAAAAAGAAGATAAAAAGAGGGGGAAGAGAAATTGGAGCGAAGAGGTCTCGTCTATTATTGAAAGTGAACTTATCACTATTATTCTCTCCTCAGGTATTTTCCCAAATTTATTTCAGTTCTCATCTTTCTTTTCATTGTCTTTTTATTTCATCGCAATCTGTAAATTCCTGTTTCATATTATTTGTCTTTTTAAAGATTATTATGTGTGTTTTTTATGTGGAATAAATATACAAGGGTTAACTAACATGGTTCGAAATGAAATTGGTAGTTTGGATTTTGGAGACGAATTTGCGTGTTTAATTTGTTAAACACGATCTTGATTTTGAAATTATGAAGTTGAGGTTCAATTTGAACTGTTTATTATTATTATTAACATAGTTGTCATGCATCGCCATCACCTCGTCTAAGCGACGTCCTGACGCTAGAGAAGAACAAGGCAACGCCTTGGACGCCAAGCGGCCAAGGCTTAAGCCTTATTACCAAGTTAAAGTGATTAAGTCATTTTATGACCCGACATAACCCATGAACTAGCTTTATGGTTTAATTTTATTATTTATTAGACTTGTAATGTGTGATGATTGATTGATTGTTGACTTGGTTGATCCTTATTCTCTACCTAATGTTTATTAACTTGTTGTACTAATTTTCAATATCAAGTGTTTTTTTTTTAAGTTAGAAAAGTTTGGCTCACAAATAGGCACTCCAGGTTTTTTTTTTTTTTTTGAAAAAGAATCAGTTTTAATTACCTAACACGGAAGGAATTATTTTTGTATTTGTGCCAGCAAATAATGTGTTGGCTGTGTAGAAAAAGCGCGGTGCAGTCAATGCTTTTGCTAGACTTTCTGTGGATTACCATAAGCATTTATTTGATTCATACTGACCGAGATTTTCTGCAAGCTTTTTTCTTCTATTTTCGCCATGTTTCTTTGATTACTTGGATTTCAACTTGCAGAATTGTGAGTTGCTAGTTATTCAATGACTTCTTCCACAATAAGCTTTGGTGCATTGGTTACTTTGAAAGAACTAAGCTCCTCTAGTCCACACTTCAAGGAAGGGGCCTCACTTCGAGTTACTGGAAAGTGGGTTCACTTTACTGAGTGTCATTTCAATTTCTTATATTGTTAGCTATAGTTCCATTTGGGTGCATGTTTCTTTGTTTTCCATTAGAATCCGTCTGTGCACATTACTAATACAAACAGTTGCATTTTCTATTATGCATATATGATACGAATTCTCGTGCATAAATAAAAAAGGAATGCAATGAACTGAGTTGAAATTTTCTGTGGAACGCCATCAAGTGAATTAAATTTCATGGGAAACACAGAGTCACTCAATGAATCTAAATGTGTTGTTTCGAATACTTAACTGTATCCTTATAGCAATTTAAGCTCAATTGTTCTTGTGTTTTTTTAGGCTACAAGACTACAATGTGGAGACTGCAATTTGCATACTTAATGATGGAGGTGCAACTCTAAAAGTTGACACCCAACACTTGAACCTCAACCTTCGAATCAGTTCTATCTATCAGTTCATTGGAGAACTCCATATTCATTCCCCAAATGAGGTTTGAGATATCTTTCATTTATTCTCTTAAATGCATACGTACTCAAGTACTTGTAGATGGAAGCCCATGGTTGGTGTAAGGGCATGTGCTAGTCTCTGCATGAAACCATTATTTGTGGCCCTGTCTTTTAGAAAAAGCTTTATTGAGTGGCAAAAGTTACCTGCTTGTATGGACAACCATAGAAAACATAGCCTCCCTATCCAGAGTCCAGAAACAATAATTGCCAGATCCAACTGCTACGTATGGTACACATGGACATCAGCCTCCCTTTGCAAGCATAGTACATGTGCAATTATTTACAGCTTGGTTTCGTGTGTCGTGGCGTGGTTTAAACTTAATATTTACTTTCTTATTCCAGGCAGTACTGAAGGCAAGAGTGGGTAGAAATGTAGATGGCATTGATCTTAATCTCTATTACCAGTCTCTGAAGCTTTTACAAGAGTTCCAAGCTGATCAAATCAGGGGTCAGGCACCTTAGAGCAACATGTGTCAGTAAAGGTACAATTGGGAACTCAGGAACTGATTTATGAGACACAGAATTGAGAAATCTAGGTTGAACTGATGATACTTATTTTGCTTGAATTACATTGGAGTTAATCTTACTGCAGGATCATGTCTCATGATGATACAGCCAACAGAATGCCTTTTAAATTGCCCAAGTGAAGAGAGTAAATTGGTTGCGCAACTTGTAACTAGCTTGGGATTTGGATTCCATACTAGTACTGTAGGACTTATTAGCAGTTGGCTATCTGCATCATCCTCAATATATTTAGTACTAGTTTAAAACCATGTGCAATAATTCCTGTGTTGATGTAAGGTCTGTTCAAAGGCTGCCTAGTTTCTACTTTTTGCCCATTCAACAGATTGCATGCATTAATATAAACTTACATAATTAGAAAAATTATTGTGGGCTAGGCTATCCTATTATTATTATTATCTATGCTTCCAGCAACATATGATTATTATATGGGTGAAACTACTGCTACTAATTTACGTATACTTTATTAGACCTAGCAAGGTTGGAGAGGGAGATATAAATGCAGCAAACAACAGTGCACTGGGAGATTTTTATAGAAGTGGATTGTACAAATAATAATAATAATACAATTTAGGGGGTAGGGGGTAGGGGGTAGGGGGTAGGGGGGAGAATTGAACCCGTATCTTTCATTATATATATAGTCCAGCTCTCTCCAGTTCGCTGGAGAGAGCGACTAAGAGCGAACCGGCTATAGCGATTGTTTTTTTCGTCACTATAGCATATATATATATATATATATATATATATATATATATATATATATATATATATACTATTGGTTCGGATCTTAAACTCACCATTTATTTAACATACCTTGTTCACCCTTCTTTAGCGACGGACCGGACGACGATTCGGTCTGTCGCTATATGTTCAGTCTGTCGTTATATGTTGTCTGTCGCTAAAAGTTAAGACGACTATTCTATATATAGTGATGGACAGAATCGTCGTCCGGTTCGTCGCTAAAGGGGGTTGAGCAAAATATGTTAGATAAGGGGTGAGTTTAAGATTCGGACCGACTATATATATATATATATTTATTTTTTTTATTTTTTTTGAGTAGGTTTATATATGCCAAGTTTCATGCGAGTTAACTAGCTTTGCTACGAGTATAAACATTAATATAATACTATTAATTAATAATATGTTGAGATGATAGAATTTTTTTTAATAAAACAATAATTCTACCTTTATTATAATTAAGAAATGAACGACCGAAAACTTAAAATCACTAAAAAATTAATAATATACGCGTTATTTTTTATATTTTTATATTTTCATATATTTATATATAATTAATATTTAATATCCATGTGAATTTATAATTTTACACAACATAATTATTGAATAAAAACAAAAGGAACATGGACATGAATTTTAGTTTGCCACTGGCAGCTTTCTCAACGAGTTGGCCTCTTCGCGCCTCAGCCATCTCCCCAATTTCTTTTTCGTCACACGTGGCAGCATCCTATTCACCATCTTTCTCCACTCGATTTCCCAACCTCTGATCGCACCTCTTCACTGCTTCACGCCACGACCGACCACCGTCGAGTGCATTTCCGGCGATCCACCATGTCCTCTCCCGACGCCTCGCCGGCACTTCTCCCGAATACCGACTACTCAGAGCTCAGCAACGACTCTGATTTCCAGAAACTCGTTTCTCCCGATTACCTCATCTCAATCTGTGGATTCGGTTCTCTCCTCTCTGGTACATCCGATTACTCTCTCATGGTCGCCGTCATCACCATAGTGTTTTTCATTTGTATATTATTATAATGTCCGATTGATTTGCTTATACGTGTACGGTTGATCAACAGAGAAAAGTGCGAGAAGTACATTTCCTGATCTAATCAATTTCCGAGTGGCGAGATTGAGCGGCTTTCGTCGTGTTTTCGCTCATGCGGCTCCCATTTTCTTCCAGCGTGGCATCGCCAATCCCCAAACCAAGGTTATACTCATAATTTTTGGGTTCTAATGTGTAATTGAACTATGCATATTTGATTGGTGGGAAAGTAACAAAGTGAGGATAAAAAAATGTAATTTTTCTGACCTATTTTTTGATCTAATTTTATTATGAATCATTCAGTTCAAGTAAATTAGACTTGTCAATTGGGCAGTTTTGTTGGCTGATAGAGTGATACATAACTAAACTATAGTAGGGGTAGATGTTTTTTGGTGGTAAGAAAGCTCAAACTTTAGCAGTTTCTAATTTTGTTTTGGAATACTAGCTTCCGAGTATTATGCCCGAGTAAGTGAAACAGTAAAGTCTAATTTATGAAGTGCTAATTATGCATTAGGCGTTTGATATATGAGTGTAATATGTTTAACTGAAATAGCAAAAGAAGCTAAAATACTTCTTAATAAAGGTTTTGTCTTTGCTACCTTAATGTATTTCTTTAACATTTCTCAATAAACATTGAAGGAACTTGAATCTAATGTATTGATGATTTGCTAATTGTGTACAATTTAGGAAATTTCAAGCTTAAGCGTTGAACCTTACGAAGGTGAAAACCTTCTTGTTACTGTTTTTGAGATTCATAATTCAGAGGTATGTTGGAATTCTTTACCTATGTAGTTTTTTAATCTATGTAATATTTTGTACTCAACTGATTCATATGCACTTCACATAATCAGATTCCTTCATTTATCGAGAGGGAGCACGAGTTTCGCTTTTTAGCTGTAAGTTAAATTCTAGTTTACTTCATGACTGTGATACTTAAAATATCTGTGTTCTCTATCTGACGCATATTTCTGTTATAATTTTAATTTTAATTTTCTTTTCTTAAAAGGTCATACCTGAAACATTAGACGGAAAGCCATATACTAGTCCTGCGGTGAGTGGAAGTGTGAAACTAGACTATTTACATTGCAATGTTATCCTTATATTTTCAGGGTGCGCTTCTGTAATCTGCTTATTTCTTAGATTGATGATAATTTTTTGTTTGATGCTGATACAGGTGCTTTGTGCACGTTATAGTGATGAGGAATATTTCCTTAATAGATGTAAAGGTAATATCCTTATTCTCCTAAAAGTAGATTTTGGATGTCAAGAGTGGAAGGATGATGATGCTTCTTGTTTTATTAGTGTTTATATTGTTTGTGAATTGATTGAGCACATGTGATGCTCTATGTGTTTAGATCGTGATTTCATGTATGAATGAACTGCATACCTCATATATGAACAAACATATAGATTTTGGTAGTACGAAGAAAGAAGGGTGTGTGTGTGTGTGTAATCTTTACACATCATGCAGGTTTGGTAGTTTGTTGATAAAAATCCTCGACGAATATGTATAGATAAATTTAAGAATTCTGAGCACTCACCAACTAGAATTGTCTTGTTGTTTTGAAACTAGCAGATTATAGTGAATTTGAGCTATATACCTGAACATCCAAGTTTATATATGAACCACTTCTACTCATGGGAGATAAAATCATAGTTTTATTAAATTCCAAAGTAACTTTTTAGTTGTTGATGAAATTGCTCTGAGATGTGTAAGGAAATATTATCTGTGTTGTAGGAAGCCAAGAGATCTACTTCCAGCGATATGGACAATATAACATTCACAAGGTATGGAGAGATGATATCCTACCTTGTCGTGTTTATCTTCGACATTGGTGAGGCTCTATTTAATCATACATTTACTTTATTTAGGGTACATGCATTCATCTAATCATTGAAAGCTTTGCTTTTCTGAAAGTAAATGTAAATTTGACCAATTTTAACAATGGTTTCCAAAACCTCTCTGATGAGTTGATTCAGCATAGATAAAACTTTGAGGTTGCAAACATCTAAGTTTTCCTGCTTAGATGTTAATTCGATGATCTGCAACTTATAAGGGCTCCTTTCTTTATAACTCCAATTACTCTGCACATGAGCTGAACATGATTTACTTTTATCGCAGTGTGCTGGCAGCAAAAAATCTCGGGGAGGCAATCTACAACGACTTTATTGATCATACATTCCTTGGAGACCGTAAAACAACCATTCGAGAGTATTTAGCAACTACAGGTTCAGGCATCATGGAAGAGGAGCCTCCAGAACTTCTGAAGAATAGATATGGTGGTTGACATTGGTCTATGTGAAAATTTTCATTTTGTGGCATAACATTCGATGAAGCAATGGTTTATGATCTGAAGAGCAAGACTTGGAACATTTCTTTTGTTGGACTGGTCAGACACCAACTGGGTTGTGAATCTTTAGGGAAACTTCAGAGGAATTAGTCTAACCACCGCTACAATGTTTCATGAAGTGAACACGGACTATTGAATCCTCCTTCGCCTTAAATTTTAGTTTCTTCTGAAATTAGTAAAAGTTTAATGCTAATTTAGCATCAAGATTCTCACATACAAGAAATCACCAAGCATGTTAGTGGTATATGAAATGCCCCTGCGTTAGAGGTTTGGAAAAAGAATCATGCTTGTGTAATGTTGTACTGAAAACTGTCATATTGAAGGATGGAAACCAATTTTTCCTTTCAGAAATATTGTCTTGAAGACTTGAACAATTCAAAGTTGAATAAAATTGCCGACGCAACATATTTTATAAGTACCAAAAGCAAAACACTATATTTGATGCGGTGAGTTTGGGGCTTAGAAGCCACCCCAAATGCACAAGTCCGCGGCCAAACAAACAAGCCCCAAAAGCAGTTTCCATCCCGCGTAGTTGGTTTTGAGTAGAAGGCGTACGGATCTCTGTAAACTAACTTAGATATACGACGGAGCTGAGTGTCCCGAGATGCTCACTAAAACCTGGCTTCGGGGCCAAAGACTTCAATTCATAATCATACCCAAATTAAAGACGATAATTAATGTTTACATGAATATATACATTTACGTTCAATTCCCTAATTTTATGTAAATGATAAAATTAATAAAAACAATTACCCAATTTCTGTAATCCCAAGTTCCCGACCAACTGATCTACCCAGTCAGCCACCTCAGGAGTCATAATCCCCAATCTCCAGATCGACCTTTCAGTATAAAGAATCAAGAATCATTTTCATTCCAAACAGGGAATATGCAATATATACTTCTTTCTTATTCTTTTCACATCATACAAATATACTCTTCTTCATTTTCCAGTTCCCTGATTAATTGTTCTATCATCTTTTTATACATGGGCATGTAATGATCATTAATCATTGTTATCGACAGCCGCAGCTTACTATATAGATCCCTTTGTGTCTCGTAGATGCCGACATGTACCTGTTCCTCAGTAGGTTGATCCTGACCAGGATCACTTGCTTCAGATGAAACTACAGAAACAATGTGCTTTATTCTTCCGGGAGGATAGAAATAGAGGTTCTCTGAAACATCCTGCGGAGAGGTGGGTGCTTTATTGTTAAGTGAGTCAGCCAGTTCCTCTTCCTCCCCAATTATTTCTTTTGCAGCAGCAGCTTCTTCTTCCTGCTGCGCCTGAGCATCGGCTCCATTCTCCTCCCGTTGTAGTTCCATCTCCAGTTCATACCACAACTCACCTTCAGTGATGTCTTCCATGTTGGAGTCATTAATGACTCTGTTGGCTGAGAGGTGCACTTCTTCTTCATCAGTGTCATCATGCTCTGATCCACCACTGGAAGAACTTAGTCCTACATCGTCTGCCTCAGGGTCTCTATTAATGACCTCACTCACAGGAGAATCTGGTGATCGAGAACGTGATCTCGATTGCCGAGTTATAAGAGAAGTTTCAGGCATATCCTCTTCTTTAGTGTTTGACAAAGAGCCAACAGCAACAGCACGACGACGTGCCCCCATACATGACCATGATGATAGGGATGAGCGGGTTTTAACAACAGCCTGAGCAACATTCTGAGCACGCTTCATCACGACCTATAGTTCATCAAGCAGAACTTACCCGTCAACATATGAGAAGATCAATAGAAAGTTACGAGATTAGAATAAAAATTTGCATCTACTAAGAAAAACAGGACTTGATTGCATGTGTCATCATTAGAAATTGCACCCTTTCATTTGAACTTCTTTTCTTAACACTGAATCAGGCTATCAAACACATAACTGGCACCCTAGCAACACTCACCTGAGTACTGCTGGAAACGGGGAGAAGAAGCGCACCTGCACCAGCAATCCTTGCTCTTGCATTAGCAATTGATGGGAGACGAGACCCTAAAGCAGTTGCAGAACGATACACGACATTTAGTACTCTTGTGCACTCCATTTGATCCGCAGATCATTAAACCAAGACGATGCTCTAACCTGATGATACTCCTCTCTACATAAATACACTTGCGAAAAGGAAACTTAACAGATGAGTTGGCTGTAGTGATCCACAGCTAGTGAATCACTCCCCATATATATATATGTATATATATATATATATGTATATATATATATACTTGAACATTTATCTGAAAGGAAGATGAGTTACCACACCTCAGAGCGAAGATCATCCACAGAAGCTGTTGAGAATGTAGGCACCAGATCAGAACCATTAATAATTGTGGTAATGAAATGCTTGCCTGATTCTGCTAATTCCCATGTCATACAGGCAGCTGCAAGTTGATATTGCATTTAAGTATTAGTTAAAAGCATCACGAAAGGTAGATCTTTGCTATAAAGCACCCAAACAGAAGTGATAAGAGTTTATTTGACCAAACAAGTATAGGCATTTATCTCAGCTTAGAATTAAAAAAACAGGAGTCGGGATGCACAGCTTTCATACTCAGCTTTCTTTGGGTAAGTTCCTATTTGTCTACAAAATTCCGTCTCTCAACAAACTTGAGAATCTTATATGACATAAAAAGAATAATAAAAATAAAGTAAAAAAATTTGTGACCAGATTAACCTAACTCTATGTTCTGCTTTGCAAGACGAAGTTAATGGACTAACAATAACATAAAGACCCTTAATTATCTCCTTTAATTGATTTGCCTGTTCTGATCAGTTAGAAATTGAATATAAATATTGTCTCAAATTCCAAAGACTCAATATTTGATGACCATGTTTTTGGATTTTTTTTTAAATAAATGAAAATATATTTTAATTTCCAACAGTCCAAGGGGGAACATGCCTGGAAATGTTATGCAAGTGGTTGAGGAGAACTCTTTCTGTTCCCGGAGAATATATGTTAAAAGTGCAGCAGTACCACCACCAAGTGAGTGGCCGACAATCTGAAAATGAAAAGGGAAACCTTAGTTACAATACTCATATAGGTCAATTAACATTAATTTATGGACAAATGAAAATTGAAGTTTTCAAGAATGGGCAAATGGCAGAAAGGTTTAAAAGAGTCCAGTCCTCTTACAATCAGCAGATGTAAAGCAACGGTGCGCAGAAATTTGGAAACTTTATGCGTTTAGCTATCAAAGGCAGATTGCATCAAGAGTCCATTATAATTCTCTTTCTTAACTGATAATGCATATCAAATAGCATGCTATTGGTTAACTATAATGATTTATTTGATAAGATCTAATGAGTACCAATCCACTATTTAGCAGGGTGATCATACTGATTGTAATTTTAGTAAACTAGGAAGCAGGAATAAGGAAAAGATAAATGCTGCCTATAGAATACAATCAGATATGAAAACTTTAATATTTTCTTTTTTAAGTTGTCATCATCAGTAAGTAGTACCGTATAAAGGGTTTTGACTATAGAGAATGTATACAAAAAATTCTGGGTCATCTTCAAGGAGATAAGTATGTTATAGAATGCGTGAAACTGGTAATGAAGTAGGTAAGCCACCTTAGTGTTATAACAAATATAATTTACACCATAGTAGTCAAATAGTGAATCATATCATGTACTGAATACCCCCATATCGTGTTTTTCATGTATCGTATCGTGAATCGTATCGTACAATACGGAAATGAAATGAAAAATGTGGTAAAATATATTTAAACATATAAAACACACAATTTATTGGACAATCAAAGCATAGTTTGACTATATATAAAAATAAAGTAAATATTATTATAGACAAAAAATAAATTTTAAAGCTAGATAGTAATCAAAATACTCTAAATTGATTTATTAACAAAATGAAAAAAGTGGTAAAATATATTTAAATATATAAAACACACAATTTATTGGACAATTAAGCATATTAGTTTGACTATATATAAAAGTAAAATAAATATTATTATAGACTAAAAATAAATTTTAAAGTTAGATAGTAGTCAAAATACTCTAAATTGATTTATTAGATATTATTTAAGTAATCTTTATAGTGTAACAAGAGAACGAAAAATTCAGATTCATCTTTTATCTATAAAACAAAAGAGAATAATTCAAATTAACAAGTTGAGATTTATGTATCTATAAAAAGTAACATGAGAAAAATAGAGCGACATTCTGAAGAAGATATAAATCTTTAAATAGGAATTAAAGGCTCATCAAGTAATATAGAATATCTAACAAACCTCTTCAATTGAAATGATAGAAGGCTTAAAAGTTTTGTTTTTACTCTTGGTTCTACATAAAACTTTTTCAAGATGGTTGCTAACTTTAAAAGGTATCGTGCATTATATGAATTGTATCAAATCGTAAAAAAATCATAAAATACGGTGTCATTTTCGATTCATCCTGCGATACATATCGAATTGTCTATGTATTGTACCCAATAAAGTCAGTAGTAACATGTACCTTCACTTTGTAATCAGGAAAGTCATCAAAAGCCTTGAGCAGAAATGGGGTGCTGAGCTTTGCAATCCAACAAGCAGCAGCAACCATCCCACAGTGGGCATATCCTAATACTAAATTGCTAATGCCACCATCATGTAAAACCAAATGGTGAAAAGGAACTACTGCACCTGTCGCGGCAGTTAGTGTATCTTTGATGCTATGAGTACCCCGAATCAATAGAAGGAAGCACTTCAAATTTTTATCACATAAAATGGTGAAGGAAGGCTTCAAAATCTGTAAACATAATATGTAACTATCTTAGAAATGCTAAATAGAACATCATTTACACATAATGAGGCTTTCATAGTTAATCACAATAATGTACATTCAAATTTGCATACCCCAGCTTTTGGCTTTTGAAGAAGAACATCAGCCTGAGTGTAGCCAGCAGACTCCAAGAATACTGGAAATGGCTTCTTTGAGAAAAGTATGCAAAAGGTCAACAATCTCAAATAATGTTTCAACTCGGCTATAATCTCTGGGCCCTTCAGTTGTACACAATTATCACCAGCATATACACTTGACACTTGTAGGTTACCCTGCAATTACGTTTAAGATTTGTCAACAAGCCAGCCCAAGGTGCAAAGAGTAGAAGCATACCCAACATCTTACATTCATATTTTGAGGAATATATCTAAGAGAGCACGTCAATAATATTACAACAATCAAATTTACTCTCACAAATAGAATAAACAAGACTGAGTTAGTAGGTGACAGAACACAAATTTGATAGTTTGAATTTTTCAAAAGATTTTACTCCCTCTTGAACCATAACGAGCCAGACCCATAATGAGAGTACTAAACTGATTTATTTTATGCACGTGAAGCTTAGCCAATTGCCACACTTAAAAACATAGTAGTTTTTGGAAATTAGGGAGTTTTACTTTGGGGCATTTAGAAAAGGAAAGAAACATTCTTAAACTGGGTCAGGGAGAGATATTGTCAGAGATTAAATTACTTCCTCATTTCAAACTTTTTAAGCAATCAGAAGTGGAAATATATTTTGGTGGACAAATTTTCAACTTTTCTTCTATCATTTTATACAATTCAGATTTATAGTTACATCACCTGATTTATTCGAACATGAATTTGATTGTAAAAAAGAAAAAGAAAATTCTAATGAGAATAAAGTTGGAGTCTTTGAGACTAAGTTTGAAAGGTATTCTTATTAGACATAATCACTATCAGTAAAATGGACATACTAAATTAAGCATAAACACATTGAGAAATTTATAGAAAATCAATAGGAAAAAAAATCCAACTTTAAATACAAAAAAAAAAAGAGCAATCAAAACAAGTGAAATGCGGACCTGCCTTCGCATGTGATACTTGATGCCGAAAGCCAAGTCTCCGATCGGCCATTTCCCTAACGTTCCAGAATACGTAAACCTAAGAGTCTCGGAAAGCGTGCTTATCGTCTCGAGCCACGTGGCAGGCGCCTGAGCTGGCCTCCTCGCGATTCTCCTCTTCACAGATCTACTCGATTTCGAGTAATCATCCTGATCACCGTCCTGGATTTCCCCCTTTGCCGCCGACGAATGTCTCCGACTTAACACGTAGTAAAGGAGCACCATCATTCCAGCTGCCGTCGCCATTGTCGTGGCAGCCATTAGATCATTCTTTAATCAACTGATTACTGATCGATTATCCAATATATAAATATACATGTGAGGTTTGCAATTGAAATTCATGTAAAAAAAAAATTAGCTTCTTTGTAGCTCCGACGAAATCAAGTTTTGTGAAAATTAAGTTGTGGCTTTATACAAAATCGAAAATGTAGAAGAAAGTCGAGTCCTTTTTGGTCATCCATTATCTAGTACAGTATCTATCTAGAGAGAGGGAATGGCGTGTGAAATGGGAACCCGATGCCGGGATGGGAATGGAAGTATGGAACTGCTTTTCGGAAGAGAAAGGATATGATTACAATATTACCCCTGTATTATACTACCAATTATTTCTTTGAAACTTTAAATTTAATAGAAAAGAAAATGATAAAATAATCTTATACTAGTTTTCTTTTATGTTTTGCTTGGTAAAAGAAAATTTAAATTTAAAATATCTTTTTTATTTTAATTTTGTTATATTATTATGTATAATTGGTGAATATTTGTTTATGTTAATTAGTTTTCTCCATGAGTTTTTTGTTTTTCATATTTTGGAATGTAAAAAATGATCATCAAATATAATTTTGGTATGATATTTGAAATGTCAAAAACTTGTATAATAAAATCAATTTTCAACCTATTTTTTATGAAAGCATAAGGGCAGAAATGGTAAATGCAATACATTGGGTTGGGGTAATGGAATTGGGTGCAGGGTGCGTACGTTAAGGCTAAGAATCGACGTGGGGAGAAAGGAAGGAAGATAAGGACAGAGGGAGGAGTGCGAAGGTGAACGCGGGGCCTAGATGCTTCTCATTTTAATAAAATAAAAAGTACTTTAGGTCACATACTTTTGTAATTTGAATAGTATAGCTACCTACATATAAATTTCTTTCTTTTGTTTGGGTTAATTTTTCAGTTAATTTAATAGAGTAAGACTATATTTGTTTAAAATATTAATTATAAGTGTCTTATTTATTTTTAAATTTAAATTTGAGATTAATTAATTTAAAAATTATAAAAAAACTTAATAATTTTAAGTTATATTTATTTATAAAAATTATAATCTCAAAATTATAATCCATAAAATTATAACAAATATAGTCTTGAGATTATAATAACATGAATTATAATCGTGTTACAAATAAACATAGCTTGATTTTTTTTAAAAAAAAATTACAAATATTTATGAAGCATGAAATTGTTTTTGTATAAGCTATTTGTCACTCGCAGCCACTACACTTTTTGGGTTATGTTCATGCATATAATTAAATTAAACTAACATGAAATTGTGGATTTAATGAAATTGTAACTCAAATCAAACAGCTAGTACTGGATTATTCCTTATATATATATAGGGTTCTTAACACTAATATACAATAACTAGAAAATAATTATAAAAACAAAATATCCACAAAATAATTACAAAAATAACGCAACACAATATTACCTTATTAAAATTACGCGTTATTAACTCCCTACACGTCAGTTACCGACTTTCATATTTTCAACTAACTGATCCTAAATTCACGCTAATGAAGAAAAAAGGCAACTTGGAGATCAGAAAAAACAGAACAACTACAAATCGATTGGAGAAGACGAGATGTAACTCTGTGATTGGATAATAGAGAAGAAGATCAACATCAACTTCAAGATCAACAACAACTTCAAGATCAACAACTTCAACAAGATCAACAACAACTTAAAGATCAGAAATCAACCTCTGTAACAACTTTGATATTAAAGTTTATATGCATATAGTTACCCCGTGGGTACTATATACTCGTATATTGGATACATTTCTTAAGTTTTTCGCTCTTTAATTGGTAACAAAGTCAGTATACTGACTGTTTTGATTTCAAAATGCATGTAAAAATATGTTTTATATTCTGGTTATTAAGTACATATAAATTGGTTACTATTTATTATTTATTTGGTTACTATATAATGTTTATTTGGTTACCCCGTGGTTACTATATACTCGTATATTGGTTACCTTTCTTAAGTTTTTCGCTCTTTAATTGGTCACAAAGTCAATATACTGACTGTTTTGATTGCAAAATGCATGTAAAAATATGTTTTATATTCTGGTTACTAAGTACATAGAAATTGATTACTGTTTATTATTGATTTGATTAATGTATAATGTTTATTTTGTTGATGTATACTTTAAATATATATTCTACTGATATTTTTTATATTGATGGTTACTTATTAAATACATTGGTTACCTTCCTGCAACTGTTGAATCTTTAAGTACATATTGATGTTTTTTATATTATTTGTTTTTGCTGTAAAATGCATGTCAAATATGTTTTATGTTATGGATACTAAGTAAATATATGTTGGTTACTGTCTAATCTGGATTTGGTTAGTATATAATGCTGACTTGTTTACTGTGTAATATTACCATGGTTATTACATAATATTATTGTGTTTTATACTGAATTTTTTTATATTGATGATTACTGATTAACTACATTGGTTGCTTTCATACACCTGTTAGTCTTTAATCAAGTGACATTTGATCCGGTGACATTGATTAACTACATTTGATCCAGTTTATGAAAAGATTTGATAGATTATGGAAAGATTTGATCAAGTGACAATTTTGTAATTTCTGTCAATTTTGGAGTGTCAGATTTTGACATTTTCAGAGCCTAATTTCATTGGAAACGGGTCAACGATCAAAAGTCACCAGCTTTGCTGGTAAACTGCAGGATTTTTTGGTCAAATTTCATCATTCAGACCTTCAGAATTGCATGTAAAAATATAGTTTATATTCTGGTTATTAAGATTATGTAATTTGGTTACTGTCTAATATTGATTTGATTACTTTACAATATTTATTCAGTTGTTAGAAAATGGAGACTGACAGTAACCAATACAATAAATTTAATTGTTTACAGAAATATATAATTATTTACTGTTAGTAACCATTAACCACATGATTGGTAACATTTTTGATGGTGTACAGTAACCAAAATTGATGTTGATTAATATTGTAATTTTTGATTCTATCATGAGTTATCAATATAAAGTAAACATATACATTGAACAATTGGTAACTATTCTGATATACTTTTATATAAATTTAGTTACCCATCTAAAGTAAAATGGTTACCTCTATATTCATATTTAGTTACCAATTAGCATGGACCATTTTCAAATAACTTTTATAACTACGTAATTTAAAAGTATCCATCAGCTAGATAAATGAAAACTCTCACATGTACATTAAGCACTTGATAATTGTTCTGATATAAATTTTTAATTATTTGGTTACTAATAAAAATTAAAATAGTTACCCTTATATGCAAGTTTGGTTACCAACTACTCCTCTTAAGCTATTTTTTATTTTAATATGAGATCTATAAGTGACAATCATATATATAAATGAGAACTCTTAATTGGAGTTTTTTATTCTATCATGATGACATGGTATAAATAAAATATATACCTTTAACACTTTATAACAGTCTTAATACAAGTTTATAATTATCTGGTTACTAACAAGCTTGTAACTGTCTATGATAATTATCTGGTTACTAACAAGTGTAAGACCCCGAATTTTATAAAATAAAAGTATTCAATTTTTCTTATAATTACTATTTAGTAAATGGTTAAATTGATAAAAGTTTAAAGTTATGGGTGAAATGTGATTTTTTTTTCAAAATAAGCAAGTGGTTATAAAATAATCACTGTTGTCGGGGAATATTCGTTCGACGTCGCAGCTATTTGTGGGCCCCATAACGAATAACTGTCGGATGAAGATAACGACAAAAATTAAGTTTTTATAATTAACGGCGTAGTTGTTACCGTTAACACTGTTGGAATACCCGGTGGTTAAAATACAGTAATACGCGTTGTTACACAGTAGCACACGGATTGCACAGTATTTTTGAATTATTGATTCTTACGGAGGAAAGCACTACTCAATAATTGTTACAGTAGTTACTGTTCAATATTTTATTTTATTGATTCAATAATTGCTGCGTTGATATTTTATATTATTATTGTTTTAATAATTGTTACTGCACAGTATTTCCCATTATCAGATCAATAATTCATATTATTTGAATAAAATCATTAGATAATATTATTGGCAATGTCTAGAAAGCTCTGTCTAAGGAGAGGCTTGGTCACCTAATTGCGCGCCAATAAGGATAAATCCTTATTGAAAAACCCCCTCTTTCTTGGGAACGGCCTGGTTGTCATAAATGTGATTCTGTAATATTATTTGTGAATAATTAATTATTGATTCATATGATAAGAAAATATTTATTTTATGTGAATATAAATGAGGGATATATTTTTGTGGTTAAAAATGAAGGAATTAATGTTGAGGTGTTTTATCAGTATTTTTGTCGGAATGGAGGTATTAAAAATCAAATTAGGGTTTTTGAGTTATTTTGCGGGGGTTATAATTTTTAATCTGACCGTTGGATCGTGGTAATTTTTGGATATGTTATACATATATAAGTTGAGTATATGTCCGCAAATTTTGAACCGTTAAAAATGAACGAATGATTTGTTTCGAATTTTACGAGATGACTAGTTCAGAAATTGTTGAATTTTCGGAGTTTATCATTTTGGTGAAAAATTCTAGAATTGGTGGGCCCCACTCTTGGTTGATGAAGAAATATGTTGAGATTTTTATTCAAATGAGGTGGGTGAGAATAGTAGCAGGTAAAGCCATCAGGTTGCAGGTTAAGTCTGCTTCGGCGTGCTAACATTTTTCTATAAATAGAGGGCTAAGTTAGAATTGAAAATCACACCAGAATTCATAAGTTTTCTCTTTTTCTCTCTCTATATTATGAAATATATTTTGTGAGTATTTAGATACTTTGAGAGTTGCTATTCAGTGCAAGTTTTCTTCGGCTTTGCATTCCAGTCAGAAATACTACACTTTTGAGATAAGGGATTTTAAGGGTTGTTATATTTTTCAGTTTCGTAATTTTTCTGACCTTCAAAAATTCTAAAAAAATTTAAAATGATATTTTGATGAGTTTTCTTGATTGTGTCCAAAAATAGTGATTTTTGGATGTATAGATTAAGAGTTATGAATTTTATGAGAAAATACTATTTTAAAAGTAACCGCTTATAACTTCTTGTGGTTAACTCCAAAATTGATGAAATTTTTATTGAGAGTACATGTATATGATAGGAGTATACTCTGTGAATTTCAGAATTTTTAGATAAAAGTACAATTTTTGATAAATGTCTAAATATTCGGCTGTTTTGGCCATATGAAAAATAGTAAATGACTTTTAAAAATTCTGAGAAAAATATATGTTCACTATGGGACTATATTATACTAAATTTCAGAAAAAAAATATTTTTAGAACTGATTTGATATTTTTCATAAAAATATTATAGTTATGAGTAAATGAATTAAATATGTTATGTGAAGTAAGAAAATTGGAAAATAGGATTTTATGACTTGAGAATCCTATATGAGGTATATGCAGATTTTTGATGAGGGTTTTAGTTATTGGTGATGAAATCTTATGAGTTTAGCATTTTAGAA
The DNA here is from genome assembly GCA_016801055.1 of Panax notoginseng. NCBI lineage: Eukaryota > Viridiplantae > Streptophyta > Magnoliopsida > Apiales > Araliaceae > Panax > Panax notoginseng. The sequence goes on along the minus strand of CM029023.1, from coordinate 154,877,408 downwards.
TGATTAAATGTATTATTTTAGTAAAGTGTAAACAATTAAAATAAATTGTTTATAAATTTAAGAAATGTTATTCTTTCAATATCATTATACCGAAATATTGGTATGGATTTTATTGTAGAATTTTTATCTTTTGTGTCGGGGTTATTATTCATGAGTTACTATTCACGATTTACTATTCATGAGTTACGAATATTACTCTTGAGATTAAAACTATATGTTGATCATATTATTTTTATTATCATATATAACATTTTTATAACTCTAATGATGATATTAATTTTTCTTTGACTTGAGTGTAAAGATGGGTAGATTTTTGGTATGAACATGACTATGGGTTCTCTTTGGCCAGTAGTGCAAAGATGAATTGTTGACTGGTATGATCATGACCATTGAATTTATAAGTGAATATCTTTAGCTTAAGTGCAAAGGTGAATTGATCAACATGGTTATAATTATTGTTTATATAAATTCTGAAATGATTATATATTTCTTTGAGATATGAATATATTTGGCCTGCAGTGCAAATATGAACTGTTGATGAATATCTTTGGCCTGTAGTGCAAAGATGAATTATTAATGAATATCTTTGGCATGTAGTGCAAAGATGAATTATTGATGAATATCTTTGGTCTGTAGTACAAAGATGAATTGTTGATGAATATTTTTGGCCCGTAGTGCAAAGATGACATGTTGTTGAATATCTTTGGCCAGTAGTGCAAAGATGAACATGTGTTGAGATGAACATGACCAACTGGTGATACAAATGAATATCTTTGGCCGTGGTGCAAAGATGAAGTTATTAGTATGATTATGAACAGGAAATGTGATTTAGTGTAACCATGATCTTTGATGTTTCAGGTAAAGATAGGTGATGAAAATTATCTTCGTCCTGGATGAGAAGAGGAATTTAGAACTACAGTTATGATTATGAGTTATTCAAATAATTGTGGACCAGAATTGTTGATTGATGTTACAGGGATAAAACATTGTTGGTGAATTTTTAACATAGAGAAGATAATAGACTTTATAGTCTATTTGACTCTTCTAATGGATTGCTCGTTCCGCTGCAACTATGGTTGAAATTTTTATCATCTATCATATGTTCTAAATCTTTGATTTATTATTGATGAAGGTTATTGATAATTTAATTATCTTTAGTCATGATATTCTTTACTGAGCTAGTTGTGCTCACCCTTTTGCTTCACAATTCCTTTCAGATAATAAGAGTGTAGCTGGGTCGAGGGAGGGTAACGGGAAAATAGAACGGTGGTCTCTAGCTGTGGAGATTCTCCCGAAGCAGTATAGAAAAGTTCATTTAGTAGTTCTATTTGGTGAATCCAATAGCGTAAGGTGTACCCAATGTTAGAAGGGTGTTTTGCCACTATCATACAAGATGTCTAACGACATACAACCTCGTGTCATCATAAGACAAGGTTGTGCACATCCACTTGCTGAGTATATATACGAGCACTACCTATATAATCTTGATGTTTGTTTGAAGTATAATTCTCAATTAGAGACAATGGAGATAATGATAAGTCAAGAGAAGACTCACCATTGGAAAGAATATGATAGTAATCTTCTCGTTTTTCTTTGGGGTCTATTGGGTCAACCAAGGATAATTCTGTGGCCATATGATATCTATCATAACCTAGAAGCATGACCTCCCATGTACGAAGGTTTCCTTGAGCACTTCCCAAAGATTCTAGTTTCTAAAACAGTTTTTGACTGTACATTTATGTAAGGTACCTTTGTGAGGTGCTGACACATGATGGTGTCCAAAGTCACATTTGGTATATATTTATATTCAAACTCACGGCATATGTGTTGTTGTATTTTACACGACAATTGTTGTAATAAAGTTGTAGTTATTTTCTGTACCATGTATTTGACGACTCAGAGTGGGTTGGATGTAATGAACCTATTTTGGGGTTGTCACAACAAGCTTGTAGATAAATAAGACACTTACACATGTACATTTAACAATTAATATTTGTCCTGATTTAAGCTTGTAACTATCTGGTTACTAATAACAGTAACCATAATGTAACATAATAAAACAGTAACCATATAATTATATGATTGTAACTGGAACAGGTTTTAATGGTAACCAAAATAAAAACATCACGTAATGAAACTCAGTTTAGACAATCAATGTATACTAAACAATTACATATTAACCAAAATAAAAAATAAAAGTATCTAAAATCCTACATTGAGGACACAATAATAGTAACCAAACCATAAAGTAACAGTAGCCAAAACTTAATAAATAAGTAACCAAATAGCTATATGAAAGTAACCAGAACATGTTTTAATGGTAACCAAAACAGAAACAACCTGTATATCCAACCAAGTTTAGACAACCCATATATACTCTCACATGTACATTTAACCATAACTTTTATAATAAATTTTATAGAAAAACATAACCCTTGTAGAATATATTTAAAAGAATTTACAAAAATAATACATCAATGTATACTAAGCAAATACATGGTTTATTATGAATTGGGTTTATTATTTATAAAAATAATACATCCACAAACTAATGATGCCTTAAACTTCTCCAACTGACTTGGGTTCAATTTCTTGGTAATAATGTTGGGGACTTCCATGTCACACCAATATATAACTTTTTCAGTAAATTTTCTATTGCATTCATCATAGTAAAGATCCCATAACTGCAAATAAACAAAATTAGATTTATACAGTCATCAGTAACCAGATATAAACAATATTTATAACATAAACAGTTATGTAGTGACCAACAAATAACAACATACTAACCAAAACATAATATAACAATTACACAGTAGCCAAAACAAACTATAACAAATAACCAACATTCCACATTGACTGCACAATAATAGTTATCATATCATAATATAACATTGACCATACCATAATAAAACAGTAACCAAAAAGTTATATTATATAATCTAATGGTGACCAAAACATAAACATGTAGTACATACCATTTTATGTAGTAAACAAACAATTATATATAATATTAACCAAAACATAATTTAAAGGTCACCAAAATAAAAACATGTATACCAAAAAATATACTAAAGAAGTAACCAAACAGTTACATGATAGTAACCAAACCATGTTTTAATGGTAACTAACACATAAACATGTAAACCAAACCCAGTTTAGTCAACCAATGTATACTAAGCAAATACATTGGAACCAAAACAACATATAAAAATTAACCAAAATCCCAATTGAGGGAAAAAAATGGTATCCAAATCATAAACCAACAACAATAAAAAATATACTAATGAAGTAACCAAACAGTTATATGTTAGTAACCAAAACATATATTAATGGTAACCAATACATAAACAACATATAGACCAAGCACAGTTTAGTCAACCCATATATACTAAGCAAATACATGGTAATTAGAAAAATAAAAAACAGTAACTAAAATCCCAACTCAAGGAAACAAAAATATAATCCAAATCAGAAACTAACAATAACCAAAAATATACTAAAGAAGTAACTAAATATTTATATGATAGTAACCAAAACATGTTTTAATGGTAACCAATACATAAACAACATGTACACCAAAACCAGTTTAGTCAACCATGTATATATTAAGCAAATACACGGTAACCATAACAACATAAAAAAGTAACCAAAATACCAAATCAAGGTAACAAAAATGGTATCCGAATCACAAATAACAGTAACCAAAACATAATACAGAAGTAACCAAACAGTTATATGATAGTAACAATAACAAAATTTAAATTAGCACACCTTTAAAAATTTTTGGGTTAAAAATATCTTCTGGCTATGAACTTGAGCTTCTGTCTTAACTACAGGAACATCAAAATCAGAATCCAACTGCACAAACCCAAATAAATTTCTTCAAGTCCTTAATAAAATCACCCTCTGTGATTCTTTGTATCAATCATTCTATACAAAACATAAAAACAACACAAACCCAAACAATCAATACTCCGTTCTGTTAGAAACATAGCGTATATATATGATCATATTGACAATTAATTAGTAGAATGACAATTAACAAAAATTAGAAGCAGACCTTAGAGAGAGAAACTAGAATCCTTTCAGTTGTGAGAGAGTTGGAGAGAGAAAGTCGCGTATTCGACTGTGTGATTTGTTGATTAACAAGTGTAGCAAAAGTAAATTAAAAAACAACTAATTTATGCCACCAATTAGTTAATTAGTCTAAACTGTGATGAAGAAGAAGAATAAGAGAGAGAAATACGAGTTCAAAAGTTATGGAGAAGAAGAAGATTTTAGAGAGAGAAATACCAGTATAAAAATTATGGGAGTTGAGAGAAAAAGAAGGGTTAACAACAGAGATTCACGCGTTTCAAATAAAAAAACCACCAGATAATGATCCCTTAAATTAAGAAATCCTAATTGCACTAATATTGTAAATAAATATGAAAAAGTGTATTATTTTTGTAATTATTTTATCTATGCACCATTATTGTAATTATTTTTAAAAATGTACTACTATATGTAATTTATCCATATATATATATATAGAGAGAGAGAGAGAGAGTCCGGATCCTATCCGGGATCCTGGACGTTCTTAAAATGCGGATTATTTTTTTTGCTTTTTTTTTTTAAACAACTAAATTTTTTTTTTAATATTTTATAGAACTGAAATTTTTCCATAATACAGTGTTTTGAGTGTGATTTGGATACATATAATAAAACAGGTATGTATAGTCTTTTTATTATATGTATCCAAATTAGTATTATGGAATAATTCCACTTCCATGAAATATTAAACTTTTTTTTAGTTGTTTTTAAAAAAAAAACAAAAAAAAAAACAAAAAAAAGTTTAAAATGCGGACTCCCGCACCTGATCCTCTCTCTCTCTCTCTATATATATATTAGGTTTGTTGGGTCCCTGATGAACTTTTAATAAGAGGTAAATCTCATTTGTATCACAAAGCTTCTCCTCTTGGACGCAGCTCCATTATTCAAGGTTCGTCCACACTCTTGTCTTGTGCATTGGCTATTTTGTGCCTGCTAGAAAGATACTTCAACCTGAATCAGGATGAATGGATGATCCAACACAAACCATGTTGCTTCTCCATCAAGAAACCTATCCCAGGCTGCAGTTCCTGGGCCAATCTGCCTCGATGACTGCCGGCTACTTGGTCTCAGGTAATTTGAGCATTCCACCATCTATCAAGGGCTGACCTCTTCTTTTGCCAGTTCACGGACAACGGAATTGGTAGATTCCAAGAACGCAGTAACTACCTTACAACTGCAAATGGCAATGGGTACCACCACCAATCAGATATATATATATATATTCAACTTTACGATATTACATAAAATGCATTCAACTAAACAAGTAGCAAGTTGTTCTCGAACCTGTGGCCTTGAGCCCACATTTTACACTTCCCTTTCAAAGCTTTCTCCCATAAAATAGAAGCAAAGGTGGGACAATCTAAAACCAACTTGCTGAGGGTCCTGCTAGAATGGAAGTTTTCAAATAGATGTTCCTCTTCTGATCCCTCCAATTTAGGCTGCGCCGCCACAGATGCAACAGCTACGTGTAAGTTATGCAACTTGTCATCCAAATCTGGGTGGAGAATGCCACCGGCACCACCAGTTGCTACCTACATATATAATCAACATGAACTAAGTCAAGGAGACGAAAGAAACGTGTTTAAAGCCTTTCAAACCACTAAAATCTACGAGATATTGGTATAGATACAATATAATCACCTCATATATGACCTCTTTTCCAAAATTTGATCGAAGTAATTCTCCAACCTCCTCACAACAAGCAATGAGACTCTGCATGGATCACCAACGAGTGGATGGAAAAATAAATTAGATGTGCTGCATGAATACCAGAAACCAACTTAAGCTCAAAAACAGTCATTTGCGACAAGTAAACAGTAAAGTAATAAAGTTACCTACATATTTTAGAAACTACAAATATACACTCCACAACAACCAAAACAAAACGAAAAAGTGCGAATAAATATAAATTATAAATTCATATTTAATAAGCTGTGCGGGTAATTTACTGAAGCAACACACCTCAGCAAGACCACTGTTGACCAACAATTCTTGTCTTTGTAAACGTGAGTCCTTTTTTCCACCCTCACTTAAGTTCAAAGTTTCATTAGCGCTTGGATATGAGTTGGCAGTGATATCCTCAGTGTCACTCTTGTTGTCCTCTTCAGCAGCTTCATCAACCTCTGAAGATTTTGTTTTCTCATCCAAAATTTCTTTCTCTGTCACTCTGATGTGGAGAGAAAACAAACAATATAAACAAATTAAATTTCCATATAGCTGCATCACGTTCAAAGGACATTTTTTTTTTCATGTTTTACGAATAGCTAATAAGCAGCCGTAGAGTTGCCTTGGTGCAGAGAGAAGGAATAGATAGATCAAGAGAAGCTAGATCATCTGGACTGAAATAGCGTGAACAATTGGGATAAAGTAGCTGCAGCAATGGGCGTCTTCCATTCTGAAAATTTAAATTTCAAATTAGATATACTCAATTTAGAACAAGGGAAAAGAAAAAGGGGAAAAAAAGCAGCAGCAAAGTGTGTATATATGTAAAAATTATTCTGCATAATATATCAGTTCAGGGAAGGAAACTAAAAAAGATTTTAGTTCAAGGAAGCAAAAACAAAACAAAACTAGTCATGTTCTTTTAACACTTAATTAAAAGTGAGTACATCTATTCTGGTAAGAAACTGCCTTTTCAATCCATAGTGCGAAGGGTTTAAAAAGGTGAACACTTCAGTAATTGGAATAAATATATTCAGCAATTTACTACAGAAAAACTCACCAACCATCCTAACATCCTATTTATTGTCATGTTTAGCTTTCCTATAAACCTAAGGGCTTGTAAGGCACGAGAAGTAAGAAGAGTATCACTTTATCTACAACAAGTTCACTTCATCTTTAATGTTACATTAAGAAACAGCAGAGTAAGATAACAAACCTTATCCAAAATAATCTCCTTCAAAACAGCTTGAAGTTCGCGAATGATAACCTAGAATATTAAGCCCAGTCAAAAGTAAGTTCCTGTACTCAGGTAAGAGTTTATCCATCGAATCTGAAGGAACCAACCTTTGTTATAAGTTTCGTGCCATCAACAGTGGAAAGAATGCTGAAAATAAATAACAAAAGCAAAATGGAAGGAGAGAAAAAAATTGGAATTAGAGAAGAGAAAATGGGAAAAACTGGAAACAATTAGTGGACCTCATTATAATGTTTGTTGGATAACATTAAACAAATGACACAATGACTCATTGACTCCCTATTAGTATCTTACCATACTTCCAAATCTATCATGAGCTATCTTGCTCACATGACCTTTGAGTCCTTTAACTATTTTCTTCCTCTCCTGAAACAAATGAAGAAGTTTAACAATATTAGGAATAAAATGAAAACTAAAATGTCCACGTGAGTGAGGTAAATTTATAAGAGAAATTTCATAAGACCTTTGCACTCCCATGTTTGATGCACAACATCCCAATTCTGGATCCATCTTTAGTATGGATCATCCGGACAAGGAGTGAACCTGACAACTGTTGGATTACATCTGCGGCAGACACCTTTCAACAGACATGATTTAGGAAAAAAGAGTTAACCACTGGAATGAAAAAGCCTAGCCAGAAGGCAATTATACAAGTATCTCCAAAACAATTGCTTAAATTCGAAACATGTTACAACGCCAGCATACCTCGTCAGCAATGCCGAAGAACTCCATCAATGCCCTGTGTATGATAGAGTGATCTACTATACCTTTCTCCAGAATTGGTTGAAACACAGAAGTCATGTGCCTTAAAACTGAAGCTTTTTGAAGGCGCAGCTTAGAAATTATATCAACTAACCTGAAAATATCATTAATGTTGTATGATATTGCATTCAATCAGTGGAAATCCAACATGAAACCATACAATCTTAATTTGATAAGTATAGTAAACATCACAATAAATGAAATTCTAAGTGCATATAATTAGAAGTATCGAGACCAACACATAGATGACATTGAGTAAATATGCCAGTCCTTAGAGCAAAAACTTAATTGTACAAGGAGTAAACATATGTGCATGTAATATAGACAACTAGGTTCTTAATCTAATACAGGTGAGAATACACTTCCAGAAAGATTCTAATTAAAAAACAACAACATGATGATAAAGGGAATGGAAAAATAAGAAAAGAAGAGTTTCCAACTAGCTGAAATAATCACTCCCTAGTTTTTATTTTTTGGGAAAAAAATAAATGTCAGTTTATTGATATAAAAAATCTACTATCGGTACACAATCATAGTTACACCCCAATTTTGGCAGCAAACCCAATTCAGGTATGTCCTAGGCACCAACCTTCATACATGCACTTTCGCTTGAACAAGAACTTCAATCTATCTCAAACCAAAAGCAAGCTTTGTGGTTGTTAAAGATTTTGTTCCTTTCCTGCCATAGAAAATAAAAATAACTCCCAAGGGATAATCTTCAACTCTTTGCTAAAATGGATTTTCCTTTAAAGTTTTGAACTCCAAAATTCAGCTTTTGTCCTGAATTACTCATAGTTATCTTCATAAACTTTTTGTCCTTGAACTGTTAAGTATACTATTTTATTATTTTTATTATTATTATTATTATTATTTTAATTTTTTTCTGGGGGTGGGGGATGGGGTCTAGTGAAGTATAAACTCAAAATGCTGTCTGTAACAATTCGGGAGATGGATATAGGGAAGCTATACGTACAGGAATATTATATGCCAGACTTGTGTTGAAGATAAAGCCACACTTCAAGAATAAAAGAGTTAGGAAAATATTTTGAAAAGCTAGTCTTTTACCTGCTTTCTTTCATAGAGACCAGATCCTTAAACAATTGCAGCTCAGTAGAATACAATTCCATCGGAAGCTCCTGTTTTTGAGTTGCATTTCCCAACTGGTAAGCATGCTCAACAACTGCAAAACCAAGTAGTGTTAAATTGGCATTGTAACCAGTAACGATAGACAAACCAAAGATCTGGGCTAAGTGAGCCAGCCTAGAATAGAGCACATGCTACTTTTTTTCGAAAATGCGAACACCTTAGATTTTACATGGAGTAAGTCGGACTCAATAAATAAGTTAGACACCATAAGATTAAATATTAAAGCCCCTTTTTCTTTTTCTTTTCTGAAGGACCAACCACTCCTTGAAAGTATTCCCCGTATTTTTTTCTATTCTTTTATTCTACATTATATTTTATATTAAATTAATATTTATATTAAAAAGAACTTTATCTGAATAAAATATAATAGAATAATATATTAATTCGCTATTTGTATATCGAATATAAAATATACAAATACAATAGCGAATCTAAATGAATGATTCATGAATATGAATTATGAATCAAAAAATTGGAAAAACCTATTATGAGTAGGACATAATCTCTAAAACTCTATCTTATTCAACCACCAACAGTACCACTATTGTACTAACTAAGCAAAACCTAAAACAACTAAGCTCAAAACATAATTCTGATCGTCTCTCCAGATTAATACTACAGTTATAATCACCCACAAGGCCAGAATCAAGTAAATCTTCCATAATGAGGATATAGGAAAGGTCATCACACTATGTCAGTATAACTTCTATTAAAGTCAAAAAGCTTTTGCCATACCAACTGAGCCAACCATATGTCGAAGAAGAGAAGCAACGTGCCCATGGAGGGAGGAAATAAATTCTGCCAGCTGTTCCTTTGAAGCTGCAGATATAACAAAAATATGCTTAACACAACAAAGTCATACGTGCAAAAAACAGAAACTAGTCTCTCAAGTAATTATACAGCAGCATCTTATAACAACTTAACCATACCATTGTCTAACATTTTTGTCACCAGATGGACTGCATAAGTGTTACAAGCTAGGGAGAGAAAATGAGGCCTAAGCTCCTCGAACACGGCATTTCTTTCTTCTTGTGAACAGTACTTAACACAAGTCTAAAGTTCAAGAAATATAGTTAATACAGGCTACTGAAAAAACATAATTAGGCTTGGACAACATCCATAAAGAAGACACCAGAAATTACCTGAAGAACACGAGAAGAAACATGGGAGCCAGCAATTTCAGGAATTTTTCCCTTCATCTTCTTTAAAGCTTCACTCACCCACCTTTAAATTTAAAAAGTATGAATAAAACTAATTATAACACATGATATATAATGACCAAAAATATAGAATTTTGAATCAAAATACACACTTGGATCTATCTTCTTTGCCAATATTCCGACATCGCATCTTTTCCCACAATACAGCAAGCTCCTAAGAATTTGAAAAAGATTAATAATTTATCAAGCACAGAAAACACATAGAGCTACTTAATAGGCTATCAGTATTTCAAAACAAGTAAATATGTATAAGAGATTCCACTCTTAAAATATAATTTTATTGAGGGCATGAAGCCAAAGTTGAACCTCCAGAAGATGGGGAACATAATTCACCTCATGCACGCACATTCAAACAATGAGTACTGGAAAAAAGTAAGATAGAAGTAAAAAAATAAGCGTAATTTGATCAAATTTTCAAACGGAGCTGCAAACATGAATGAAGAATTAAAATTATATTAAGGACGAAGTAATAATGTAATATGATACAGAAGAAAATATGACTGTGGTTTATCTTAATTCCTGTAGCTGATCTCGATTGATGACTATTCCCTATAAATCAAATGTTGTGGGTAGAGAGAGAGAGGTTACAGTGAGTTTTTCAAAGATAAATGACAACATAATGTTTCATGTTTTAAATTGGGAAATCAAATCAAAATTGTGATCCACACATGAGACAAGTCCAGATGGTGAACTCAGAATTTTTAGTAAAAGCAAAACAGAGAAAGATGGCACCAACATATATCACCTTGTCAGAAAAAGTTTTTGTTATAAGCTAATTCTCAATATTGTTATGCTGCAAATGCAACTGTTTCTCAAACATATTTAAACTATATTCAATAATTTAAAAAACAAAGCCACAGTTATAACGGTGTAAATCAGACAATACAAACTTGTTCAAGAGAGTAATGTCGCTTCCTCTTCTTCTTCCTAGCTTCAGCAAGCTCCTGCAAAATATCCAGAAACCCAAAATAAAAAGTAAATATGAGGCACTATTTCTTATTCCAATTCGAATTACGATAAAACTTTGTTGGGTTGTGCACAATCAATGCAATGCAGTTAATATTAAACTTTGTGTTTGGAAAAAAAAAGTATTAAAGTACATACAAAGCTCAAGCATTAATGAAAAGCGAAGAAAAGGTTAAACCTTTGCTTGTAAACGAGCTTCTCGCTTGGTTTTAGGTACAGATTCAACCGTCTCTGATTTCTCGAACTTCGGCTTAGCTGCTGGTTCATGTTTGGATGAATTGAAATGCTTCTTCAAATTCTTGTTAGGAGAATTAACATTAAATTTCGATTTCTTCGAACTGAATGTCTTTACGTCACCTATCGCGCCTGGAATTGGCTTTCTCTTTTTGGAATCATTGCCGTGGTTCTTGGCCACCATTACTGAATCAATTGAAGCTCCTTAGGCTTTTCTCTTTCTTCTAGCTAGGGGTTTTGATTTTTGGTTGAAGTGTTCCGAAGAAGTCTGGTAACGGACCACGGACTAGTATGAGTCTACTTCATTTGGGTATATTTTAAACCAACTGTCCAAGTCAAGGAGAATGTTAGGGCACAGTGTAAGTTGGGCTAGGGCCTAGGAGTCTGACAGAATTAAACCAGAAAATTGCATCTAATAAATAAAATCATATCTAAATCACAAATTGCATCTAATAAATAAGGTGAGGTGCGGAGGGGGGGGGGGGGTGAATCACTTCACTTATGCGCTAAAAATTTAGGGTAACTTTCGGTCAAAATTAAAATTTTAGTGAAAATAAAATTAAAGTCTAAACTTCAATTTGTAATTTAGTTTAAAACTTATTTTATGAGTAATTTAAAAATAACTTATAAGTAATTTATGATAAATAATAATTTTTTATTTTTCAACAAATGACTTACAAGTCATTTAAAAATAAATAGATTTAATTTAACAAAATATAAAAATTCTCTAACTTTTATTTTAATTGTCTTTACATTTTATTTTAACTTATAATAAATTATTTTAGTCAAATAATTTTATATTTTATTTTAATTTAATTTCTAATTTATAAATTAAAATGTTGTAAAAAAATGATAAATTTATAAGTAATTTATTAAAATAAGTGCCACCATCTGCGACTGTAAATAACCAATATGCCACTTAAACCTGATGAAGAACCCACAAACAATCACGCGGGCAACAGGCTATGCAGCGGCGTTCGGAATAAGAGAAGAGAAGAGAAGAGAGTAGAGAGGGTATTGTAGCTTAACAACACCTTCGCAACCTTCCCTTACGCTCCGCCGCAAATTTTACCTTCTTCACTGGCAATCCACCGCTTCTCTCCCCCTACACGGCGGCATATTGTGGAATAATAATGACGAGCTCAACAAATATCAGAGACCTCTTGACTTCATTTAGTCCATCTCTGGACTTCTTCGCTATCAGTTCTGGAGATGGTCGAATCAAGGTACACAAAACTTGCTCTCCCAATTTATATACACATTAGCTCTGAAATGGAAAATGAAAATTTGAGTTGTTAGCTTTGTATATGATCGCAAAACTTAAACTTACTTGATTAATTTGGTTTCTAGAGTATTACATTCGTACAAACATGTAATATTTAAAGTTTATGTTTGTAGTATATAAGAACGTTGATAAAAGTTGAATGGATGCTATGCAAAACACGTTTTGCAAGCTACTATGTAGAAATAAGTGAATTTGATAGAAGAAAAGGAAAAGATTAAGGTCCTTTTTGAAAATATAGCGACTTTGTTAGACAATTGTGTAATATATATAGGGAGAGCAATGAGGAGAAAAGAAGGTGATATGGGGAGATATACAATACATGAGAAGAGATATTTCCATAGTTGTATGCCAATACTTCCTCCAACTTATAAGTGGAAATAGGTAAAACTTGTACTCTTACACAAGATAAGCTTTAAATTAAATTTATGGGGAGCTGGAACATGGTTACTCCTGCATTCTTTACTCGTAATTGACTGGTTGAAATTGGCACAAATTTGATTTATAGGCACTCATCCATTTGATCTATCTGTGTGGATATGCTTGTGTCTCTGTGTCCATGTATATGTTTGTTTGAATTAGAACATATATAAAGATGTAGTTTTTATTACAACTTGTGTGACGTGGTTGTGAGGTTTTGTAACAGTTAAGTGATGCTTTTATTTTGGGCCTTCTTCAGATTTGGGACACTATGAAGAGTCAGGTGCAGACTGAGTTTGCAGATATCATGTCAACTGATTCGACAGATTTATTTTCTAATCGGGAAGTGGGACACGGGCACCTTTCAGTTGATTATACGTGCATGAAGTGGTTGTCTTTGGATAAAAAGGTTAATTCTCTTATATTAAACTTAGATGAGGACTTGCTTATTATGTCGCAACTTTGTGTCTATGGCCTGTATCTTCATGTCTTTGTCTTAAAGTTATTAATGGTCTTCAGAAAAAAAGGAAGCTTGGAAGTTCATTGTTGGTGTTAGGAACGGGTAGTGGCGATGTTTTGGCGTTGGACGTATCAGCAGGTCAGTTGAAGTGGAGAGTTAGTGATTGCCATCCTGGGTGAGTGTCTTTCTCTGAACTTAATTTTATTGATGCCATCTTATCTCAATTAAAATATCTTGATGCATGTGCACAATGAACAATAAATTGGTTGGTTGCAATCACATTCTTTAGAAAATATATTTACCTACCCTGACAATTTAATTTAGACTTCTGCTAAACAATGGTTTGTGATCAAAGGTGGAACATCCATAGGTCGCACGGAAAAAATGCCAGGTTTTAAATATAAGCATTTTTTTAAACATCAATTAAGCAATGGCGTTATTTTTATTTTTTTCTGATCTATATCTACTACTACTTATATGCGAAATGCATTCCACTTAGTTCCCTCATATCCTTTTTCTTTAAGGCCTAGAAAATTGTGCCATAAGTCAAGAAGCTTTAACATGGGTTAAATTCTATGATGAGATGTATAGTCTGTTGTCCATTGTTTGTCGTATAAATAAATGAGCAATATAGATAATATGCAAGAATCTGCATTTCGGTCTGTAACAGTTTTCTTTTTCTTAAATTTATAACTTTCAGGGGCGTCACTTCCATTTCATCTCCTGCACCTGGTTCGTCCGTATACACTGCAGGGGCTGATGGGATGGTTTGCGAACTTGACTCGTTGATGGGGAACTTGCTGGGAAAGTTTAGAGCTTCTACAAAAGCAATATATTCTATGTCTGTTTCATCAGGTATTTATTGTTTTGTGCTATTATAGTTGGAGAAGCATGCAAGTTTCCTCCTTTGTACTACTAGTGGTTAGTTAACTAGAATGTGAATTAAATTATACTACATATGTCATATACTCTTGTGCACAATGTTCAAGAGGTGGCATTCTAGTAGTACAAAATTAGTCAACTTATGGCACTGTAGTAGTATAAAGCATCTCTCCTGCTAATTAGTCTGGTTGGTGCTTGTATTCTTGGAAGTTACTACATGCTAGGTCACAATAATGATTACAACTGACTTTGTTTGCTTTATTCGCTGCATTGCAATCAAATGGTTAGTGAACCTAACAGGATTTAGGATGTAGTGTAATAACGTTATAACTACTACACAAGTACCAAATAGTATCCAAACGACTGTATTGTTATGACCTATTAATATTAAATTACGGTCATATTACATTAAGAAACTATTGCTTTATGCTTAGTCTCCATTTCAAAATCTTATATGGCAAACCAAAATCTACTTTATTGCATTATGATTATGTTACGGTCCACTAACAAACTCTAACCTTAAACCTAACTTTTGAATGCCTTTCGTTCATGATTTTCTGGTTTCTGTGTGACAAGTACTTTGAGGGATGACACTGTCAGCTTAGGTTCTAGGCAAGAAAGTAAATGTTGCACCACGGTACTATGTATGAAATCTTAATGCAGAGGGAAAAGAAAATTTAAAGTATCTTATCTAGGGATTAATTTTCTTTATTTTCTTATGGTCATTTGTTGATTGTAGCACCATTCCGCTTCGGTGGCTGAAGCACTGTAAATTTACTCTTCGCGCCTTTGTATGGGCTAAAAGCCCATTTTGGAATATCTGGATTTTTTTTGGTAAGAAATGAATATATTAAAAGAATATTTGTGGTTTCTACAGATTATTGTTTGAATTTAAGAACTTAATGGTGACATGTCACTAATCCTTGATTATCATTTTCTGGAGGTTTTTGAGGTGGATGATTTATTTCTCATTTGTCCTTCCTGCAATATATATATTGAGCTTTGTCATGTGTGATTGACCTGTTTAGCGAATTTGCCAAAATAGGTCATCTGTTCTAAGCATGTATCATCTCTACATTCCTTTTATTTTCCTAGTTTAAATCATGTTTTCCTTTAATTCTATCTTTTAGTTTTGATTAGAAAATTCCTATATTTTTCTGCTAAAGTACTGCTACTTGGATGGTTATCTTTTCATAGATGGGAAACTATTAGCTACTGCAGCAGCTCAGCTAAAGGTATTTAATTGTGCAGACCACAAAAAGATTCAAAGGTTTTCAGGCCATCCTGTAAGTTATTGTGCAGCCTTTGTATTTGTTTGAGTGTAATACTCGTTTCTTCTCTCACTTTATATCCTATTCATTAATACAAGCAATCTTTTCCCTTTTTTCTTTTGCTCTGTTCTTAATTAATAGGGGTCTGTTCGCTGTATGATCTTCTCTGAAGATGGAAAGTACATCATCTCTTCTGCTGTAACTGAAAGATATGTTGCAGTTTGGAGAATAGATGGTAGCAAAAAGAAATCAGCCTGCTGTGTTCTTGCAATGGATCACCCTGCTGTGTTTCTAGATAGCAGGTGCACTTTCACTGGAGATACAGATGATAAAGGTCTATGTGTTTTGGCAATTTCAGAAATGGGGGTCTGTAATTTTTGGTACGGAGAGAACATTGATGAATTGCGTGATTCCAAACACACAAAGATCTCCGTATCCCCTACAGACGGAGTCTTAAAGAACAAGGGTGCTGTACCTACTATATTTGCTGCAAAATTACAAGTCATTGCAAAACCTGCCTGTGGACATCTGTTTGCTGCCTATGGTTCACTAATAAAGCCATCATTTGAGAAAATCATGGTGCAGCCAGGCTCAGACATAAAGTTAAAAAGCACTCCGGATGGCATTCTTTTACCGATCGGTCAGACTTACAAATCAAAGAAAGGGTCAGACTTACAGAATCAAAGTAGGCTAACTCTTCCTTGAATTAAAATAATTTACTTATGATGATTTTTTAGTGGTATGCATGATAAACCTGGCCGAGTTTCAAGAAATGACATATTTTGATTACAAGTTAGCCAGTGTTTAACCATACAGATAAGAATAATTCATAATTTTGGAAACCTGGGACATGATGTGTATTTTATATATATATATATATATATATATATATATATATATATATATATATATATATTCATAGTGCACAGATAGTGACTTACACAAATTATGATTTTTTCCAATGCCATTAATGTATCCCTTTGTGTGATATAAATTTGATATTGTACGGACTTGGATTCTACGAGAGGGATAGCGTATGGGCTTTCTGGTGAGAGATCCCCCTCATTTATATTCATGTATATAACTGAATTCGTGAGTTAGCTACTTCATTGTCACTAAGGGGAAAAGATGTCGGCCTGATATGTTGTCTTTAACATGGAAATTTCAGCAAGTTGGGGTTCACATGTAATGATGTAATACATATATAATTTTTTTGTTGTTGTATAATTATCCATGCAGTAGCGAAACTACCAAAAAATTTTCCAATTGTTTCCTGATAATTACTATTTAATTATAAACCTCCCAAGTGCAGGAACCATAAGAGGGTTTCCAAGCTATGGTGGGAAGTCTATTGCCTGACTCAGATTACGAATGTAATTCAATTCAACTCTACAGAACATTCGGCAAAAAAAAGGACCCCCCAAACCAGGGGCGAAGAAGCTATACACTGAACTATCCCCCTTCCCCCCCCCCCCCCCCAAAAAAAAAAAGAGTAATTTTCTTGCAAAAAAATTAGACACCCATCAGGCACTAGGGAAATAAAAATATACAAGAGCCATATCTTCCAGGAAAAAGATAAAAGCTAAAATTGCCTCAAGGATATGCTTTGTTGCATAAAATAAAAACAGGTTTCTTAGTAAATTTTTCACAGGTTTGTAGAATGCTTTAAAGATCCTTATGCTATGCCCATACCGTGGTATGAACGATATAGATTTCCAATTTGTCACGGTGACATTAGATAGTTGCTAAGTGCATATTATCTCTTGGCCTTTCTCCAGTTCTAGTGCATTTATATAAAGCTGTTCCAGGATAGTTAAGTAATCCATCTTTATCTTGACATGGGTGATGTTTTTGTGGAAGTTGCAGACTTCTACCAGTGTAATTAGATTAAAATTGTACTCATGTGAAAATCTTACCAATTGCATCATTTAAATCTTTTGGTTTTTATTCATGCGTATTCTCATTCAAAAAGCTTTTCTTCATTACGTGGATCACTCACAACTTCAATATTGCTAAACAGTTACTGCGCTAGACCGTGCAAATGCAGAAGATGCCTTACTTCCAGTCCCTAAGATTCTTAATTTGGTTGATGGACAACGTGGAGCTAAGTCTGCGACATGTAATGGTATGGTTATTGTTCTCAGAGTGGCCAATTTGTTTTAATAGCATATTACCTTCTTTGATATTATATATTTGAATCGAAGTGTTAAGTTGATTTTTTAGAGGGGAAGATTGTGATGGTTGCTAAATGCTAACCTTTATATGATATTCAATTTATAGCTTCATGTCATATTATCATTATTCGATTCACTCTGTGTGTGTGCGCACCACAGTGAGAGATAGAGATAGAGATAGAGAGAGAGAGATTGGGTGGGGGGGGGGGGGAAAAGAGAGAGATTGTCATTATTTGATTCACTCTTTGCTGTTATTGCTTCGATTTTCTTTGGTGTTATCATCGATTTAAGTTATTATTACTACCTTACCTTTGTTCTTAAGAAATATAGTTTGAGATTTTTTCATTTATTACTTGTTTCTATCGTTTGAATGATCCTTTGCTCTGTTTTTATATTACTTTGGCTTTTCAGATGATATGGTATTTGCTGATGTTACTTATTGCATGGAGGATCGGCTAAGATCCTTAGGAATTCTTAGCAATGATGGTGATCTTACATCTTACTCACAGCTTGATAATAGGATATTGAAGGGTATCAATTTTGAAGCTAATACGCCTCAAAAGAAGGTTTGTTTTTCAGTGCCTCTTATATAATCATATTTATACAGCTATCAATCCAGTACAGATTGGTTGTGAAGGGGAAACAATATATTTTTTTACATATCTTAGTTATTGCTATTTACGACTCTTAGAGTGTGTTGGACGTTAATTCAACAGGGATTGTAATTTGGGGGTGAATTTTTAAATAATGTGAGAAACCTTTGTATGGATGAAGGAAGAAAATATTTCAACAATCTAGGAGGAAATTAAAGCCAGGGATTTTGAAGGAAAGATTGAAATACTTGATATGTGAATAGTTATTTTCAGAATTTTGAAATGTATTGTTATGTAGAATGTTTACCAAACTAGAAATTTCAAAGTGATGAAATTTTATAATGATAGGATTTTGAATTGAAGGGAGTTACAAATTCAAGTACATTAGGAATACCTCATCCAAACACACTCTTAAGTCTTACCTTATTTTTTCCTCTAATTTATTTTGCTAACCGTGATTATCTACACCAGATGAGGGCAATCATATCATCTACGATACCTAGTGATGCCTACAAGTTGTTGAAACACTTGTTGGCCATGTGGCAATCAAGGTATGCTCCTAAAAACCCTCGGTGATATTTATAGGGACAAAAGGAGTGGGATTTGCTGGTGATTTTGCCAATTACAAAGCTTTTTTTCTTTCTTTTTTAATAAAAATATTTGAAATGCTTTTCAACAGATCATGCACTGGGAAGTATGTTCTTCCATGGATATGTTGTGTTTTAGTGAATCACAGTGATTACATCGTAGCTGAGGAACCAAAGACCAAATTGCTAGATTCTTTATACAAGGTAGATATTTTGATACAAAAGTTTACAATCCTTTCGAGATATAAATGATTTCATCTTTCTCTTTTAACTTGCTAAAGGTTTCCTTCCATGTGTCATGGCATATAACCATTTCCTATTTCTTCTCTTTGAGCATAATTAATATTAGAAGATTAAGCCAAGAACTCTAGTCAAATGATTAGGTTAGTTTGCATACAACTTAAATTCTTTTGACCGAGATGAAGTATATGGTATCAAATGGGATATGCATGCCATATCCCATTCTACAAAAGGATTCTGTATTACAATTTTGGTTCACATTTTAATCTGATCTCTTCTATGTTACAAGTGATATTTCCTGTATTGCAATTTTCATTACGCATTTCCATTTGATAATGTTCATTTCTACTCATTCTTATGAAGTTTTCATGAGAATAGACAAATATACTCAAACAATTATTCTGATATAATTTTTTTTCAGCTTACCAATTCGAAAGGGGCTGCTATTCATTCTTTGTTGCAGTTGTCAGGTCGCTTGCAACTCGTGACAGCACAGGTTAAGAGTACTTCACATGTTGCCAATTCTGTTTCTTTTGAAAATATTTTCATATTAATGTATTTTTTTCGTTTCTCTTTTACTGAGCAGATTGACAAGGCTGCAAACAATAAAAGTCAGCCCATACAACATGATAAACAGATGGATGATAGTGAAAATGAAGAAGCTGAAGAATTTCTTTATGGCGAAGAAGATGAAGAGACACAGAATAGTAGTGACAATGATGATTAGGGGGGTTTTACTGTAGAAGGTAAAATATCTTTTTGCCAAATCACATGCCTTTTTTTTTTTTGCATTATTTATTATTTTCCAGGATTCATTAGTATTACAAGATGCTTTGAGAAAATGATATCGTAGAATTGTGGACATGTACAAGTACAGTTAATCCCAAGTTATACTAGCTTAAATGCCCATGGGTGTCTCCTTTCTTTTCTTCTCCTGCTTTTAAATATAATGTGGTGGGGGAGAACATGAGGAAATTGGCTGCACTAGGAGTTATGTCTGATGAGTGATGACTGAGACATTCAGTGTTGGGGCCTGTATGACACGCCCTGTTATGGACAGGCATCATTGTATGCCCGCAAGTCATTCTCCAAATACGATTTTCGGTATTGTTTTAGTTTATTGCCAGTAGAACTTTTTTGGTTACTTGCTTTTTCCTTTTAGGAGTTGTATATTGCAGCGGTGCGACATTAGTGGCAAGTAAAAGTGCTTTTTCACTAATTTGCATTTTGATATACTTCTTTTTCTCTGTAATATTTTGAAGCAATGAATTTTCTTTTCAAATTTAAATGCAAGTGCGAAAACATATTTTGAAGGTAAACATGTTTTTGTTTTCCTTCACTAATCCTCATTTGGCTCGAAAGAATGAGTTAAGAATCTTTAATCTCATCCTATGAGAATTTAACTTGCCTGGTTTCAGTGTTCTATCAACCAGTTGATGGAACTGAAGGAGACTATTAATAGGGAGGAGTTGGATCCATCGTTGGCCTATTAGTAGTTTGCCTAGATGATGTAGTGCATACTATCATATACGTATGACATTGATGAGAGAATAAAAAGATTATTTAATATGAAGAGAGAACATTATTCCTATAAGTCCATCTTTAGAAAGGCAATTTAAGAAAATTATCTATCTTCTAGTTTTGAAGCTGACAGATTTTTTAAAATGAATGACAGTAACGGTGATGGTGATAATTGTTAAAACAATTGAGGTTGGGTAGCAATTATATAGATAATATAGTTTTATAGGATTTTTTCACAGGAAATGATTACTGTATTATTAGACCTCCAGTAGTGGAATTGGAATGTAGGACAAATTCTTCATGCAGTTTACAAGTTGCAAACTTCACTGTTAGACTATCCTACATGCATATCGATTTTCATCACTAAATATTGAAGTGTGATGCTTCCATTCCCATTGTTGACATTAAGATAATACTCACTGTATTGTTCTAGTCTAAGGTAATGTGTGTACTGTTGTGGTTCCGATCTTCTGTAATATGTGTATTGTGTGGTTCTGGTCTGCTGTAGTGCATATTTTCTGGTGGCTTCGGTCTGCTATAATGCATATACTGTTGTGGCTCCTGTCTATTGTGATGAGAGTATTGTGGTGGCGGCGACACAAATTCAGTGACATAATGTGATGGCGTATATGTATTGTAGCTGTGAGCCACATATATTGGTGTGGGTGTCTCATGTCTAATTCCCGGACCATTTAGGATAACTGCTCCCTTGCCCATGATACCCTTGAAGGCCTGAAGCATTGGGATAACTACTCCCTTGTCCGCCATATGCATTGGGATAACTGCTCCCTTGTTTGCCATACACTTGAACACTAGGACCGTAGCCTTATCTAAGTTGTAGTCAGGGGGGTGGTGGTGGTATAATACCTGAACCTCTTCTACATCTTTTGGTCCCACGGGTTGTCTTGGTTGGCTTTCTGTAGCATCAGCAGCTGGAGCCACAATATATATGAAAGTAGCTTTTTTCTGGGTGATGGGTGGGATATATATATATATATAGAGAGAGAGAGAGAGTCCGGATCAGGTCCGGACTCCCGGACCGGACCAAAATCCGGACTTTTTTTTTTTGCTTTTTTTTTTTAAAACAATTAAATAAAAATAAATAAAAAATTATGGAATTGAAATTTTTTCATAATACAGTGTTTTGGGTGTGATTTTTTGGTATAGGTATCCAAAATACGTCCAAAACATTGTATTATGAAAAAATTTCAGTTCCATAAAATATTAAATTTTTTTTAGTTGTTTTAAAAAAAAAGAGTAAAAAATAAAAATAAAAAATGGTCCGGATTTGATCAGGTCCACTCCGGACCTGATCAGTTCTGTATATATATATATATATATATATATATATATATATATATATATATATATATATACTAAACATCAAAGAGAAGTTATATTGTTACTATTTATTAAGATTATTATTAATATTTCCTTGTTGATAAGTTAGATTACTTGTATTATTATATTATATTATGAGAAAGTACCAAAACAGTTCGGAATTCGGATATAATAATATACAGATTAACGGATAACAACTTGAAAAACACAATAAGTTCGAGAAAAGATTAATTCCGCCAATTATAAACATGATTACGTAATTAAACATAGGCATCCGGGTTATACCAATTTATTCCAATTTTTTTAACTCCTCATGCCCTTGGTTTAATACAAAAGCCGAGGACAATATAGATGGATCTCAATAGAGTAAGAGGTGTTCGATAAAAATTGAATAAATTTGAATATAAATAAAAAAAGTTGTTTAATAATTGATATGTCTGAAATATTTGATTCCAATGAAAAAATTTAAAATTGTTGTAAATGTATTTAATATTATTTAATATAATAGTTAATATTGTAAAAATAAATCATTCAGCTGTAATTCAGCCCATTTAACCAAAAAAAATGGGAGTGGCTGAATCAATCATTCATTCAGGCAGTTATCCATTCAAACGATTTTTATTCGAAACAAACGCACTGAATGGCTGAATCATTTAGTCATTTAATGCTAATCAAACAACCTTGAGACATGTATTCACCAAAACAAAACCTGAGCTTGATTTATACTAATGCTCCATGCACAATAAAGTAATTTAAGCCATTCTTTTTATTACTAGAAATCATTTATTCTAACACCAAACATGCCACTAGAAACAACATAAAGGACACAATGTAGAGTTGTGTCACGTTTAAGCATTTAATTTAAACTTAGGCCTCAGGGTTTGCCAAGAGATAGGCTTCCACAGCCTTGAAAACTCCCTCGGTCATTTCTTTTCCAGCCTTGATTTCCTCTTCCTTGATCTCAACTCCGGGTTTGGTATGGTACGTGCTGATATTTTTCCCAACGCACCCTCCATTCGGAGTGGATTCGAGCTTAATCTCATAAGAAATCGACTCGATTTTGCCCAGTAAAGCATCCCCTTCAATCAATGTGTATGCGTATGCCATTTTCTCCTTGTCTAATGCATCAATCCTGTGCTTCACATATTTGAAAGGAGTACCTGTATATATATATATATATATAGAGAGAGAGAGGATATATAAAAAAAATGAAAAATGGTCAACTATTGTTGCTAATTCACACACACATATATATGTATGTGTGTGTGAGAGAGAGAGAGAGACATAATTTAGTGTAATTAATTAGAGGACTTGCCTTCTGTGAAGTTCATCTGCTTGATGGTTCCTGGACCTCCATCGCCTTCAATTTTCACGACGTTTTTTATGGCCTGAGGCAGAATCTTAGGCAGTAGGGTGTCAGCATCAAGGATCAAGGCCTTGAACAACCTCGGGGCTGCAACGGGGCTAGTGATGTCGTCGGTGAAAGTGACAACGCCCATGATTGATCGATCTCCTTTGTGGTTCTTGAAATGAGTTAATAGGGAACGAGGGTAAGTTTGTTTTTGGTGTGAAGATTAGTGAGGATCATGAGGGTATTTATAGCCTTGTGGACGTTTCATCATGCATTAAAGCTTAGCCATCAATTTTTGGTGTAGCCTCCATTAATTAATACTATAGTACGTACTATGAGTTTGCAATTAACAATAGTGTAGTAAGTAGTACTCCATCACAACCCTCT
The DNA here is from genome assembly GCA_016801055.1 of Panax notoginseng. Lineage (NCBI taxonomy): Eukaryota > Viridiplantae > Streptophyta > Magnoliopsida > Apiales > Araliaceae > Panax > Panax notoginseng. The sequence continues at coordinate 154,853,559 of CM029023.1, read as the reverse complement.
TAATATAAGTCGTTTTAAAGTTGTGTATAAGTATTAAAAATATGATTATAGTATAATATTAAATATAATATCAATTGTTTATATTGTCTTTGTATTGAAAAAAGAGAGTGTTATTTATTGGGCAAAAAATAATGAGAGAACCAAAATTATATTTAATTCTTGGAGTAATATTAGAAACTAAGCAATTAATGTTTACGTGAAATTCTCAAACGACTTATATTAAGAGATAAACACTTTTCTAAAACGACTTATATCAAGAGAAGAACGGAGTAACACTTAAACAAGAACACTAAACAAGAAACCACCTAATTTGGCAATTTTGTGCATGCACAATTTAATGAGGTTGTTGGGAAACAGACATAATTGCATGCTTCCAACCAACAACTTCTTGATGAAGTTGACGGGGGTTCATTCCCTTCCTTAACCGCAGCAAACATTGATGATACATATATAGTTATATGTTACGGACGAGAATTATATATTTAAGAAGAGACATGAGTATGTATGTATGTGGGTACATGAAAAAGAAAACCCAAATATATGACTTATACTATATGTATATGACTATGAGGGTGGAAGGTCTTCGAAAGAGAGAAAATTAAATATGCCCGCTTAAAGACAATTCTATCTTCTTTTAATATACATCGTTTTAGAGTTGTGAACAAGTATTAAAAAAATAAGTGTATAATATTAAATACAATATCAATTTTATACATTATCCTTGTATTGAAAAGGGAGGGTATTATTTATCGGATAGATAATAGTGAGAGAACCAAAATTATATTTAAAACTTGAGGTAATATTAAAAACTAAGTAATTAATGTTTAATTGAAATTCTCAAATAACAAATATTAAGAGACAAAAACACTTATTTAAAAAAGAAATGAGGGAGTAAATTCTCTCCCTAACTATATACTGATCAGCTCTCAACTGATCCACCGACCTTTTATTTTTCTCTCTCCAATTTTCTTCTTCATCCCAATTTTTGTGACTGAAAATAATATCAGTCCGTCCTATATAATATAATTAATGCATCAACCTAAGCTAAAACTACTAAGGTACACAAAATGATAAATTAATTAAAGCACTTTGACAAAATATTTTCTCAATTGTATTTTTCATTTGCGCTCCTCTGTAAAGCTAAATTAATTTACTCCATTTAACCCTTACAGTAGAACTAACAATATGGCATTAGTTTGTGAGATTTATTGATCATAACTAATTATTTTTTGAAAGTTTAATTAATTAGTTTATTTCTACATTCCTCATTCCCAGCCTTTGATCACCATTATACAATAGAAGATTGCATTATTTCATATTACTTTTGTTGTAATTTCAATTGTTTGCTAATACAAATTACTTGTTTCGATCATCTAGACTGATAATCCGTACGTGCAAGGCACGGGCCCGCGGGTTAATTTTATAAATGACATATTTTATTTTATGTAGTATAGAGAAATTATAACTATATTTTAAAATTATTTCATTAATATTTGTAAAGTATATATATGCTTGTAGGACCTTAGAAATAATAAAACTACTGAATACGAAGAGTTTAATATTAATGTTTGACATACATTATATCAACAGAACTCTTTAAAAATTACTCCCTCCATTCCTATTTATTTGATATTTTAGAGTATTAAAGTCATTTATTACTCTAATTTTATCATTAAAATTGATATGTATTACCACAACTATCTTTACATAAATTAAGAAAATTTGTATAAAGTTACCTAGATAAATGATAGAAAATTATGAAAGATGATACTTGAGGGTATTATAAGAAAATTTGTAATTAATGCTTTTTAGAAATTTGCTAACATCAAATATATAAGAAAATTTTGAACAAATAAATGGAAATAGAGAGCATATATATATATATATATATATATATATATATATATATATACGATTCGGATCTTAAGCTCACCCTTATTCAACTCACCCGAGCTCACCCCCTTTTAGCGACGGACCCGATCACAGTTAAGTCATACAACCGTCGTTTATACTTTTAGCGACGCTATATAGTCCGTCGCTAAAAGTATAGACGACCGGATCCGTCGCTAAAGGGGGGTGAGCTCGGGTGAGCTTAAGATCCGGACCGTATATATATATATATATAATATTGTGAATTATAAAATTATTGTGAATCAACTCAAGATAAAATCTCCAATCACCTTGTTATATTTCTTGTAATATTTAGTTATTGATTACTCATATAAATTATCTATTTTAGAGTAGGATCTAACAAAATTTGGATTTTATGCAATTGAGGTGCAACAATAATAATAAAAGTTCAATACTAGTGAATAGCAACCATTACATATAAATTGATCTAACCACATTTTTATAACATGTGCTCAATAGTTACATACTTAGACAACATACGTACAGCACGTAATAGTGGTGGATCGATCGATCAATCCACTTTATTCAACACAAAAATAAAAATAAAAATAGAAATTAATCATCCATAAACATATATTACAATACTGGATTTATTAACAAGACTGAGAGAATACATGTCCATGCATGCACGTACGTACGTACTTAGACTATTATTATTAGTATTATTTAATTAATTAATAGGCATCAGGATTTGCTTGGAGGTAGGACTCGACAGCCCTGAGTATGATGGCGGACTTTTCTCTTGCATCTTTAATTTGGTCATGGGTGAGCTTGGCGTCGCCTATGGAGTTGTATGTGATCTTATGCTTGATTCTGCACCCTCCATTAGAAGGCATAAACTTGTAATCGTTACGGATCGACTCAAATACACCTTGCAGTACATCCCCTTCAATTATGCTGTAACTGTATGTTAAGTTGCGCTCATCAATTTCATCAACCCTTTGCTTTGCAGTCTTGAACTCCACGTCTGCATGCAAATTCATATATATATATATAGACCAACCAACCATTCATTAACTTATGTTAATTGTCGTCTGAATGAATAAGCTAGCTAGGTTCCCTTAATGAAAACATGCACGCGCGAGATTTATATATAGATCATCGGTACGTACGTAGGTATATACTTGTTGTAGGGATAAAAAGAGTGATCTGATTTGTGAATTTTCTTTTGATTCACCAAAAAGTGTCAATGTGTCATTTGCTTTTTGTGGGCCCATGTGCAAAATTAGGGTTCACATAACCTAATTAAATTAAATGCACAATTAGGGTTCCATGACCTCATTAAATGTGCAATTTAGGGTTCGCATAACCTAATGGAATGAAGATAGAAAAGTCAAAAATAAATGTGCCAGACCGGGAGAAGCCTCCACGTGTCCCGAGGCGGAAGACTCGTGGAGGCGGCTCATTTTTGGGAATTGATTGAGGGATTGGATTGGTGGCTAGAAGGACAGGGCAATATGGGCATTACTTTAATGACTGAAGGGTATTTCTGGAATTTCATTGAGAACATGTGCCTAGCATGTGATGACTTAAGTCCAGGGAACTCTATAAATACCCCTTCCATTCTAGAAAGAAGGGACTCTCTTTTAGTGGCTTAAGGCTCGGATATTCCACCTAAAAGCACTAACAAGATTCGAACACTCTCTCAACTCGAAAAATCGAAGAAGGCTCTTGGAATCCCAATAACCCTAACACGGTTTCCGAATTCTAAGGGTTCTGCCACGCGTCGTTGGAGTAATCGCCCACCTGTCGTTCTCCCCTCTACAATCAATCAATCAATTCCGTATTCTTCGTGGATTTCTCTCCTCCTCAGCCAACACGAAACCCTAAGCGAGCAAGGAGCGATTTCCTTGCCCACACTTTTTAAATTAACTAGTAACTTATATATTTTGAGGTAAACATGAATATATATATATATATATATATATATATATATATATATATATATATATATATATATATATTTATTGCAAGTAACACTAATTTTTTTTATGAAACGCACTGATCGAGTATATTAGAGAATATGTAGAAATAACAAATTACCTTCGCCAAGAGTGACTTGCTTGATGGTTCCAACTCCACCATCTCCTTGAATGATTTCGACATGCTTAACAAAGCGTGGCACAACCTTAGAGATGAGGTTATCACCATCAAGGAGTTAGGCCTTGTACATTTTTTCTGCTGGGACTTGGGAATGAACCTCAATATCAACATGGAACACACCCATGCTAACTGTTTTAAGTTTGAAGTTTGAATTTGAAGAACAAGAAGTAGAATATATTTGGACAGAAAGGTTAATTAATTTAATTATTTGGAGTTTTTAATTTGGCTTGGGGAAAGTAGAGAACCTGCCGTGCTAGCTATTTATTCTGTGAGGCCGAGGTGTAAGACCCCAATTTATTATAAACAAAATCGAATTTCTATTATTGTGAATAATAAGGTGTTAATTGATATAATATTTTGGTTATGGGTGAAATGTGCAAATTTTACAAAATAAGCAAGTGATTATAAAATAATCATTGTTGTCGGAGAATATTCGTTTGGTCGTAGAATATTCTTTTTGTCGGGAATATCCGTACGACGGCGCAGTCATTTGTGGGCCCCATAACAGAATATCTGTCGGATGAAGAAAACGACAAAGATTGAGTTTTATAAATAACGGCGTAAATTGTTACCGTTAACACTGTTGAGTTATCCAGCGGTTAAAATACAGTAATACGCGTAGGTGCACAGTAGCACAGTAGCACACGGTATTGTACAGTATAGTTGAATTATTGATTCGTACGTAAGAAGGCACTACTCAATAATTGTTACAGTAGTTACTGTTCAATATTTTATTTTATTGATTCAATAATTGCTGCGTTGTTATTTTATATTATTGTTGTTTCAATAATTGTCACTGTACAGTATTTTCCATTATCAGATCAATAATTCATATTATTTGAATAATATTATTAGATAACATTATTGGTAATGTCTAGAAAGTTCTGTCAATGAGAGGTTATATAATCTAATTGCGCGCCAGTAAGGAGAAATCCTTATCGGAAAGCCCCCTCTTTCCTGGGAACGGTCTGCTTGTCATTATTGTGATTCTGTAATATTATTTGTGAATAATTATTTATTGATTTATATGATAAAAAAAAATATTTATTTTATGTAGATGATTTTGGTATAAATGAAAAAAAAATGCATTTGATGACCAAGTGTGAAACAATTGTATTATGGAATCAAATATTTTTATCCGAACTTGGAATTTAGTAACTATTGGCTATTAATAAAATAATGGGATGAGGAAATTTTGTTCAGTAGCCTGCATTAAGTCTTGTTAGGTGTGTTAAGAATGAAAAAGAATGTTTATTATATTATGATTGGTGGAACATGAATTTGTATGTTTGCAGGTGACTTATTATAATGGTATTGATTATATCATTACTAATCAACCTTGGCTACTTTTTTAGCAACTTGACAATTATTTCATACACGTTTGTTTTGATTTTAGACGCAAACTTTTTAATAATGCAACCGTTTGTCAAAGTTGGCATGTTAAAATTCTCTATCAGCCAAAATTTTCAAACTTGGCGTAATAAGATTTTCATCCGATGGAGTTTGTCAAATGAGGCGTGCTAACCATTCTCCTATAAATAGGTGCTTAGGTTAGAATTGAAAATCACACCAGAAACATAAGCTTTCTCTCTCTAGATTATCGAGCGCATTATTGTGAGCATTTTCCTTGAGTATAAGAATACTTTGAGCGTAGTTTTCTGCAAGATTTTCTCATAATATTATCCGATATTCCAGGCAAATCTAGTTTCTACTAAGGTAAAGGATATTATTTTATTTCAATACTCGTAAGAAATATTATTTTCTTTCATACTCCATAGTATGGAAGGGATATTATTTCATTTCATATTCTCTAAATTTGAACTTACTATGATAAGTATTGCTTCTATAATTCCTGAAATGATTAGAAATTTCGTTTCATCTAATATCATTTTATAGGAATATTGGTCTGAACTTTTTATCAAATTTAAAACTTTTCATGACTGGGTACTGTTCACGAGTATTGTTCACAGTTACTGTTCACGGGTACTGTTCACAAAAGAAAAAAAAAACATTTTTTTCTTCTTTCCTTCAAATTATCTGTTGCGACCCTTATTCTTGAAATTTAATTCGTGTTTTGATTTTTCATCATCTTCAGTCCTAAATAGAGATATAAATGAATATTTTTGGCCTGTAGTGCAAAGATGAATGATTAACTGATGAATATCTTTGGCCCGTAGTGCAAAGATGAACAGGTGTTGAGATGAACATGATCGACTGGTGATATAAATGAATATCTTTGGCCTGTAGTGCAAAGATGAATATTGATTGTTGTTACATGGATAAAATATTGATGATGGACTTTTAAATCTTAGAAGATAGTAGAACTCATTCTCTACGTGACTCTTCTAATGGATTGTTGTTTCCGCTGCATTTGTTGATCTAAAACTTGTTGTCTATTATATTCTATCAGATTTTTCCATGTTGAAGACTAATGATAATTTGTTGTATATTATCTTAGTCATAATATTCTTTACTGGACTGGTTGAGCTCACCCTTTTTCTTTTTGTTCCATTTTTCTTCCCAGGAGGTGAGAACATAGCAGGAACTAGCCGGGGTATGGAGTGATGGTTCAGGATAAATGTATTAGTAGTCCTCACTATTTTGTAAAATAATATATCAATAATTGTAATAAGGACTCCTTTTGAGTTTGTATAATCTCTATTAGACTATATTTGTATTCAAACTCACAGTATGTGTCGTCGTATTTTGCACGACAATTGTATTATTGAGGTTGTAGTTTACTTTCTGTACCATGTATTTGGCGACTCAGAATGGGTGTTGTATACCTATTTTGGGGCGTCACAGTTGGTATCAGAGCTTAGGGATATGGTCTCTGGCGGAGATCGGGGAATAGAACTAGGAGGGGAGAGATGAGTAAATCATTCGCTAGTGTGTCATACCTAAGCTTATTTGTTGGTTGGTTATAATATAGGGATATTATGTGATATGTTAATTGTTTAATTAACCCTTGTTTTATGGCAGTATTTAAGAATGGCTGCTGATCGAGAACGTTAACAATGGAGTATACGAAACTGTGGAACAACCTTTAGTCACAAACCAGGAGAACGTGCAACAGGAAGGCAATATTCCTCCTGTAAACAACACTACCGAGCAAACGATGAACAATGGAATGTTTAGGAGCTTTTTACAGTTCATGCAAAACCAGACGAGGGAGACTCATGCACAAAATACGGGTGGAAATGCTAACAATGCGCGGCTTGTCACAGCCAAGCAGTTCAAGGAGTTGGGACCACCAGAATTTAAGGGAAAGCCGGATCCGATCATGGCAGAAACGTGGGTTAAGCAAATTACCAAGATATTCGATGTCTTGGGATGCACGGAGGGACAGAAGGTTCCATTCGCCACCTTTATGTTTCGCGGTGAGGCAGACTACTGGTGGGAGTCTGTGAAGCGTACCCAGCCAGCCGCACTCAGCATGTCTTGGGAAACGTTTCAAAAACTATTCAATGATAAGTACTTTCCTGAAAGTATTCGTCATATGAAGGAGGTGGAGTTTATCAGACTGGAACAAAATAACATTACGGTATCCCAGTACGAGGCGAAGTTTGCAGAGTTATCCAGGTTTGCACCTCATTTAGTTGAGAATGAGGAACGAATGACAAGGATGTTTCTGAGAGGTCTAAAACCCGAGATTCGTCAATACCTTATCTCTCATAAATTTTCTTTATATTCAGATGTTGTAAATAGGGCTCAATTATTAGAGCGAGATAATGAGTATGTTCAACCAAGGGACCACAATCAGGGTCATACCGGTGGCGGCAGTCATCGGAGCAATGAAAACCAGCAGGGAGGAAAATATTCGGACAAAAGCGGTAACCACTCTGGTGGTAATCGTGGCCGTGATAATTGTGACAACCCCAAAATAGGTCCATTCCACCCAACCCATTCTGAGTCGTCAAATACATGGTACAGAAAATAACTACAACTTTATTACAACAATTGTCGTGCAAAATACAACAACACATATGCTGTGAGTTTGGATACAAATATATACCAAATGTGACTCATGTTCCAACCGTGGACATCACCTCACAATAACACCTTACATAAAGGTATAGTCAAAAACTGTTTTAGAAATTAGAATCTTTGGAAAGTGCTCAAGGAAACCTTCGTACATGGGAGGCCACGCGTCTAGGTTATGATAGATATCATATGGCCACAGAATTATCCTTGGTTGACCCAATAGACCCCAAAGAAAAACAAGAAGATTACTATCATATTCTTCCCAATGGTGAGTCTTCTCTTGACTTATCATTATCTCCACTGTCTCTAATTGAGAATTATACTTCAAACAAACACCAAGATTATATAGGTAGTGCCCATAGATATACTCAGCAAGTGGATGAGCACAACCCTGTCTTATGATGACACGAGGTTGTATGTCATTAGGCATCTTGTATGATAGTGACAAAACACCCTTCCAACGTTGGGTTCGCCTCACCCTATTTTCTTCACCAAATATAACTACTAAATGATGACCACCGTTCTATTCCCTTGTTACCCCCGCTCGACCCAGCTACACTCTTATTACCTGAAAGGAATTGTGAAGCAAAAGGGTGAGCACAACTAGCTCAGTAAAGAATATCATGACTAAAGATAATTAAATTATCAATAGCCTTCATCAATAATAAATCAGAGATTTAGAACATATGGTAAATGATAAAAATTTCAACCATAGTTGCAGCGGAACGAACAATCCATTAGAAGAGTCAAATAGACTATAAAGTCTATTATCTTCTCCATGTTAAAAATCCTCCAACAATATTTTATCCATGTAACATCACTCAACAGTTCCTTTCCACAATCATATGAATAACTCATAATCATAATTGTGACTATAAATTTTTCTTCGCACCCAGGACGAAGAATATTTTCATCACCTGTCTTTACCTGAAACATCAAAGATCATGGTTATACCAAATCACAATTCCTGTTTATAATCATACTAACAAATTCATCTTTGCACTACGGGCCAAAGATATTCATCAACAAACCATCTTTGCACTACGGGCCAAAGATATTCACCAACAAACCATCTTTGCACTACGGGCCAAAGATATTCAACAACAGTTCATCTTTGCACTACAGGCCAAAGATATTCATCAACAGGCCATCTTTGCACTACATGCCAAAGATATTCATCAACAATTCATATTTGCACTACAGGCCAAATATATTCATATCTCAAAGAAATATATAATCATTTCAAAATTTATATAAACAATAATTATAACCATGTTGATCAATTCACCTTTGCACTTAAGCTAAAGATATTCACTTATAAATTCAATGGTCATGATCATACCAGTCACAATTCAACTTTACACTACAGGCCAAAGAGAACCCTAGTCATGATCATACCAATAATCTACCCATCTTTACACTCTAGAGAAAGAGAATTTCAACATCAGGGTTATAAAAATGTTATATATGATAATAAAATCAATATAATCAACATATAGATTTAATCTTAAGAGTAATATTCATAACTCAACTATAATTTGGTCAGAAAAAGAAACCAATTTTGTCGTGAATAGTAACTCGTGAATAGTAACTCATGAATAGTAACTCGTGAATAGTAACTCATGAATAGTAACTCATGAATAGTAACCCCGACATGAAAAAGGTAAAAATTCCACAATAATATACATACCAATATTTCGGTATAATGATATTGAAAGAATAATATTCTTAAGCTTATAAACAATTTATTTAAATTGTTTACACTTTACTAATTAATGCATTTAATCATCATAAAATGTCAACTCTTAAGATTTCATCATCAATAACCAAAACCCTCATCAAAAATCTGCATATACCTCATAAATAGGATTCTCAAGCCATAAAATCCTATTTTCCAATTTTCTTACTTCACATAACATATTTAATTCATTTTCTCATAACTAGATTATTTTCATGAAAAATACCAAATCCGTTCCAAAAATATTTCTTTTCTGGAATTTAGCATAATATAGTCTCATAGTGAACATATATTTTTCTCAGAATTTTTAAAAGTCATTTACTATTTTTCATATGGCCAAAATAGCCGAATATTTAGACATTTATCAAAAATTATACTTTTATCTAAAAATTCTGAAATTCACAGAGTATACTCCTATCATATACATATACTCCCAATAAAAATTTCATCAATTTTGGAGTTAACCACAAGGAATTATAAGCGGTTACTTTTAAAATAGTCTTTTCCCGTAAAATTCATAACTCTTAATCTATACATCCAAAAATCACCATTTTTGGACACAATCAATAAAACTCATCAAAATATCATTTCAAATTTTTCCATAATTTTTGAAGATCAGAAAAATTACGAAACTGAAAATCATAACAACCCTTAAAATTCATTACTATCCCTTACTATCCCTTACCTCAAAAGAGCAGTACTTCTGACTGGATATCGGATATGATGCTGAAGGAAACTTGCACTAATGAATAGCAACTCACCAAGTATCTAAAAACTCACAAAATATACTTCATAATATAGAGAGAGAAAGAGAGAAAGCTTATGTTTCTGGTGTGATTTTCAATTCTAACTTAGCCCTCTATTTATAGGAAAATTTTGGTAGGTTTGACCTGCAACCTGATGGTTTTACCTGCTACTATTCCCACCCACCACATTTGAAATATAATTCAGCACATTTCTTCACCAACCACAAGTGGGGCCCACCAATTCTAGAATTTTCCACCAAAATGATAAACTCTGAAAATTCAACAATTTCTGAACCAGTCATCTCGTAAAATTCATAATAAATCATACGTTCATTTTTAACGGTTCAAAATTTGTGGGCATATACTCAACTTATATATGTATAACATATCCAAAAATTACCACGATCCAACGGTCGGATTAAAAATTATAACCCCCGTAAAATATCTCAAAAATCCTGATTTTTAATACCTTCATTCCGACAAAAATACGGATAAAAATCTCAACATTAACTCCTTCATTTTTTAACCACAAAAATATATCCCTCATTTATATCCACATAAAATAAATATTTCCTTATCATATGAATCAATAATTAATTATTCACAAATAATATTACAGAATCACATTTATGACAACCAGGCCGTTCCCAGGAAAGAGGGGGCTTTCCAATAAGGATTTCTCCTTACTGGCGCGCAATTAGATGACCAAACCTCTCCTTAGACAGAACTTTCTAGACATTGCCAATAATGCTATCTAATAATACTATTCAAATAATATGAATTATTGATCTGATAATGGGAAATACTGTGCAGTGACAATTATTGAACAACAATAATATAAAATTTCAACGTAGCAATTATTGAATCAATAAAATAAAATATTGAACAGTAATTACTGTAACAATTATTGAGTAGTGCCTTCTTACGTAAGAATCAATAATTTCAAAAATACTATGCAATACCGTGTGCTACTGTGCAATAACGCGTATTACTGTATTTTAACCACCGGGTATTCCAACAGTGTTAACGGTAACAACTACGCCGTTATTTGTAAAAATTCAAATTTATCGTTTTCTTCATCCGACAGTTATTCTGTTATGGGGCCCACAAATGGCTGCGCCGTCGTACGAATATTCCCCAACAGAAAGAATATTCCACGACCAAACGAATATTCCCCGACAACAATGATTATTTTATAACCACTTGTGTATTTTAAAAAATTTTCACATTTCACCCATAACTTTAACTTTTTATCAATTTAACCATTTACTGAATTGTAATTATAAGAAAAATTAAATACTTTTATTTCATAAAATTCGGGGTATTACAATAATAGAAGGAACTGTTAGGTTTGTAATATTCATGAACGCAATCAAATTGCAAAAATAAGCGAAAACGTGAGAAATCAGAGTTTTAAAATTTTACAAACCATATACCCGGATCACCCTTTATACACAATTATTAATTAAACGAAAAAGAAAGAACAAGAATCATACCCTTGAAGATCCGAGCTTCCTTAGGTACAAGTTCACCTCCAATCATTTTCGCGTCCAACTTGAATCCACCGGGTTTGGTTTCTTCCTTTGATCAACATTAGCCACCCAAGTGTTTGGCCTCTAGAGGTGATCCACCAAGGAAGAAGAAGAATTCAAGAAGTTGGGTGGTTGGCTAAACCCTAGTTTTCTATCTCTATAGAAAAAGAACGTACTCTCCAACTCATGAAATTGTATTCACGTATTGTGAAAGTGTCAACCACCTCACCCATAATAAGACTCCTCTTATTTATAGACGTAGGCAACCCTACTTAACAATTAAGGAATTGAGTTTTATTTAATTAATTAAATTCTTTTAATTAATTAAGCTCCCTAATCTTATTAGGGATAATTAATTAAACTCTTTTAATTAATTTGCTTCATAATCCTATTAGGATATTTGAGAGTACTTTTATTAATTAATTCTCAAACTCCTTTAGGAATTTAATAATAATAATAATAATAGTAATAATAATAATAATAATAATAATAATAATAAGACTCCTCTTATTAATTTATATTTAATATTTTCAAAATATTAAATAATAAATATTAAGCTATTTAATTTATTCTATCACCATAGATTAAATTAAATATACTTAACTTATTATTACGATTATGCCATTAACTTCTTAAATAATTATTCTTCCTTTTATGGTGTGACCCTTTAGGTTCTCCATATTAAACCGGTTGTGAATAAATCAATTAGAACAATTCTAATCATATTTAAATAAATAAATTAAACTAATAATTTATTTAAATAAATAATATTTATTCTACAATAGGGATAAGCCTCCCTAGCGATCAACGACTTTCCAGATAATATAGATTTTAACATTAATCATAAAAGAACCTTTGAGTTAATAGTTACCGTATAATTCAATCCTTCCACCATACAATGTCCCAATTAAATATAAGACATGAAATTACTGTCAAGTCTTATTTTATTTAATTATATGTATTTCGACTCTTAAATGCACAACTCCAAATAATACAAATTAGAAACTCCTTTCTAATTTCATTCTGCCTTGGCCAAGGACTACTGGGTTGTCATTTATCGAATCACATAGGACATTTCTCTTCTTTTACTAGAAGCGGTGGATTCTTTATTGATCATACATTATCTCCATGTACAACTTATTATACCCAAGCAAACCCTTTGATATACCCTAAGGGTCTTAAGGAATAAGTCAAAGTATAACTCATCATATACAAGAAACTATGATGATCTCAAGTCCAAGGATCACTCGTACTACTATCACAACAGGAATTCCTATTGACAGGCAAGTAAAAACTCCATTAGGTATTCCTTATCGAGCCACGTTCAGTGAACTTATTCTCTAATAAGCACCTACATACTTGCTTTAATGTCTCCACACAAATGATCATGAGATCAATCATCCTCATCCAACGAGCAAGCAACGTATGTACTAATCAATCCGGATTCACTAATCCCCTATTTAGTAATCCAACGATTGGAAACTATTTTAGTTTTAAGCTTTCTAAGAATTTAGATCTCATTAGAATGATCATCATCATTATTCTAAAAGCATTGCTTAAAACTATGGGTTTATCACATATTATAAAACATTATCATGTAGATAATTAAAAGCCTTTAATAAATAATACTTAATAAATGAATAAGATTGTTACAAAGTATATGCTTTATCATCAAACATGATTGGCCTGTATGCATACTACTTTCAATCTCCCACTTGCATTAAAACCAATCGTCATGGTATCTCATACTCTTCTTCTCTAAGTGACGATTATCCTGCTGTTGGATAAGCTTCAGTAAATGGATATGTAATGTTGTTCTTGAGAGTCCACTATCTCTATAGTGATTTCCCATCTTTCAATGATTCCTATAATTAAATGAAAGTGCCACAGCACATGTTTAGATCCAAGATGAGACTTAGGAACTATTCCTAGTTTTGTATTGAACTTTTATCCAAACAATCAACTTGCAGCTTCATTTATAGCTACTTACTTTATCTTTATCACTAAACCAGCAACTCTTTGCTGTTTGGAACCTTTCCAATTCGCTGCACCACTTTTCAAGGTAACACCTTACCCTAAAGTGGACTTTATGTCGTCTTGGTGTGTCTGAAAAACTTGAGCCTGTTAAGCCCTCTAGTTTTATTTAGACCCACCATAAATTTGATCACATCCTTAGTGTCGGTTAAGTACTTTAAGATGTTTTTCACTGTCTTACAGTGATCTTCTCCAGAATATGACCGATCATCATCAGGTCTCGTACATTTCATAGCATACATGATAGTTACTCATGCGATCTCTCTTTTTGGAGTCTATGGGGACTATTAAGAGAGATACACTCCATTGCTCATCAACATGAGACATCTCTTGGAGTTTGCCATGCGAAACGACCTTAGCATCAAATGAATATACATTTCTTGGGTTAAGTCGAGCATCCTCTTAAATCTATCTATATAGATTTGTATCCCCAATTAAGATACTCTTCCCAAATCATTCATGGAGGAATTTTTAGACAACTTTATCTTTACTGATTGTAGCATTAATATGTCATTCCTTATCTATAGTATATCAACATATAATATTAGGAATGTCACGACGCTCCCACTGACCCTTTTGTACACACTAGAACTCTTACCTCATCGTATGTAACTGGATCATCATCTTCTATGTTGTGTACCTCATCATCATCATCTATGATGAATCCATACCTCCTAGGTATCTTCGGTACTGATCCAAATTTACGATTCTGTTGTGGTACAATAGGTCTATCTACAGGTTTTTCTTATTTGACTTATAGTGTTTTGTGGTTCTTGAACTCTTCAAGATTCTATTATCCTCCCACTAGCCCCTTCAATGATAAACACCTTTATCTTAGAAGGCAGTGTATTTCGCAACAAATACCTTTTGCTAAGTAGGATTATAGAACATATACCCTAAACTTACTTTAGGATGTCCCACAAATTGACACTTGTCAAATCTTGTCCCAAGCTTATCCTTTGAAACATTTTCACATAAGTTGGACAACCCCTTATCTTAACATACTTAAGATTAGGAATCCTCCTTGTCCATAACTTTTATGGAGTATTGGGACTGGATTTTTGAGGTTACCTTTTCGTAGATATGCAGCCATTTCTAGGACATGACCCCAGAAGGATACTGGAATGTCGGTAAAATCATTATGGACCGGACCAAGTCCAATAAGGTATGATTTTTCCTTTCAGATACATCAATCAATTATTGTGCATCAGAAGGCGTCCATTATGAAAAAATCATTTGAGATGATCTAGAAACTTATTGCACAAGTATTTATTTCTTGATCTAATCAAAGAATTTTAATACTTTGCCAATTTGTTTCACTTCTGAATTCTTTGAATCTTTCAAATAATTCATACTTGTATTTCACTAAATACACACATTCAACTCTTTGAATGATCATCTCTTTTTCTTATACTAGTTTGTTCAATTTGTAAAATTATTTTCATGTAAGTCAAGTATACAAAATCCATTAAGTAATATTCTAGTTCTATAAAAAATATTATTATTATAAATAGAACAACAATTGTTCTTAATTATAATACCAAAGATTTCATTGTCCAACAACAAAACAGAAATAATGTTTCTGATGATAACTGAAATACAATAACAACTTATTGACTTAATAGGTTTGCCCGTAGGCAATGCTAAACTATAAATTTCTATGGCTAATGCAGCAACCTTTGCTTCATTTCCTACACATAGGATTACTTATCTTTGTTTAGCTTTCTACTTTTGCTTGGTTCCTTAATAAATCTATATTTATGACAACCAAAGTCGGTATCCAATACCCAAGTAGAACCTTGACTTAAAGAAAAAATTATTTTAAATCATGAACAAATTTGTATTTATAACCGAAACTTCACTAAGCTTCTTTGGTTAGCCTCTGCAAGATGCTTCTTGCAATTCTATTTTTTTTGTCCAGGCTTATTGCAGTGGAAGCAAACTCCTTTGCTATCCGTATCAGTTTTGTTCTTATTATCCTTTGTTTTTGCCCTTTCTATTTACCTTCTTAGAATCGTTCTTCTTTTCAGAAGATCCTTTGGCCCCTACCAGTAAGACTTGGTCTTTCTTGGTTGGAAAGTGACTCAACATTTTTCAACATGTTAAGCAAATCAGCGAGGCTGATATCTAGCTTGTTCATATGAAAAATTTACAACAATTGTGAAAGGAGTCCGAGAGTGAGTGCAAGATCAAATCTTGACTCAACTCTCCATCCATGACAAAACCTGTTGTCCTAATTGATCAATCAAATTGATTATGTTAAGGACTTGTGTCTGTACTGTAGTGTTATTGGTTATTCTAGATTGGAAGAACTCCTTAGATATATGATATCTATCAGTCCTACTTTTCTCACCATCAACTACTTGATGTGCAGAAATATAGTAAGTGCATCCATAGTTTCATGCTGACGCTGAAGCTCGTTACTCATGGATGCGAGCATAATGCATTGAGCCAACCGTGCATCATCTTGCCACTTTCTGAAAGTAGCAATCTCTTCCTCAGAGGCATTGTCTGCAACCATTGTAGGGATAGACGTATTAAGAAAATAAGATAGCTTTTCAGCCACAAGAATTATTCTCAAATTCTTTAACCAATCCGTTTAATTTGGTCCGGTTAAATAGCATCTAATATGCTTCGCAGTGATAGTAATTTAGACATTGTAAAATTCTGTAAATGAATTTGTAATTAACAATATTTTAACATACATTCTTTTATTAATTACCAAAATAAATTAGGTCTTGTTTTAAATTGGTATCTCCCACTATTTTATTCAAACTATATTACCCTCACTTATATAGTTCGGCAAAATCTAATTAAAAATTTACGAGTGAGAATAAGGATCCCATTTCAAATGTATATAGCCTTGTGTGTGCACACCAAACTATATATAAATAAATAGGTAGACAACTCTTGTCAATTACATCAACTATGTAACTCCTTTATTTTGCCTCTTAAATCATAATGGTCAAGTGTGTGTACATCCGAACTAAAATGATTTAAGTTAAGTCAGACCCAACATTTCCATATAAGTGAAGAGAAAACTACAGCCCTTGTGTGTGCACAACAAAGCAGTAATGTTCAATTCCTTATAAACATCATATGTAATAAAAATAGCATCTTAAATATTTAATACTTGCCTTGTGTGTGCACAACAAACTCATATAAAATATTCAATACTCTATTGTTTCTATCATGCTAGAAGGCGACGTTCGATATTCCAAATATCTTTGAACGTTACAACTTAATATAAAATATTTGAGGGATTTGTTATTAATTTGTCTCATCTTGTTTAGCGCGCATGCACATATATATATATATAAAATACGCGTCATATTAATTAACATGCAAAGCATGTTTGCATAATATATAATATATATAGTATAAGCATGCACATATAGAATACTATATTCTACCCAGATTGATTATGGACTTTTATTCTAGTTTGGTTCACTAGAGCCACCAAGTGAACCAAAAGGTCAAACCTAGGGGTGCAAGAATTAATATTTAAATATAACTATTACATTTAAACCCGAGCTCCATTACAAACGGGTCTTCACGCGCTCCTTGCTTCTTGATCTTCAATTCTTCAAAATTTAATTCTAACTATTCCTATTACAAAACTATTTAAAATAAATAGAAACCTTGGTCAACAGTCAAGTGAAAGTACATAGGAGGGAGATAGAATTTACATTAAGAAAAATTAGATACGACGAGGTTCGCATACCCCATTTAATAAAACCCATACATTCATTCATTCAACTAAAATAAAATCAAATCACATTGGTCAATAGTCCATAATCAATCTCATTTATTATCATACATATCACCATATGCATCAATAAATAACATTCATCTCATGAATAATAAACATTCAATATATATATTGATATCATTTAATGGGCAAATTTAGTTAGTATAAAATTTAATTTTGAATCAAAATAAACTCCTTTATTTTATTCCAAATTTAAATCAAAATAAAACAATTTTATTTTAATTTATCCAATTTTGAATAAAATAAACTATTTTATTTTAATCAAAATCTTTAATCAAAATAAACACCTTTATTTTAATTAATTATGGAATCCAATTCCATGTAAAAAAAACTCCTTTATTAAAAGAAACACGGATTCTCTTTCCTATTCACAAATAAACTCTTTTATTTTGAATAATATGAAATCATATTTCATATCTAAATAAACTCTTTTTTTCTATTCACAAATACA
The DNA here is from genome assembly GCA_016801055.1 of Panax notoginseng. Lineage (NCBI taxonomy): Eukaryota > Viridiplantae > Streptophyta > Magnoliopsida > Apiales > Araliaceae > Panax > Panax notoginseng. Next base: position 154,835,288 of record CM029023.1, on the reverse strand, counting down.
CTCCTTTATTTTAGGAAATATAAAATCCAATTTCAACTCCAATTAGTTATCATGGAATCCAATTCTAACTGTAATTAGTTAGCATGAAATTTTATTTTAAGATTAAAATAAACTTTTTATTTTAAGATTAAAATAAACCTTTTTATTTTAAGATTAAAATAAACTTTTTATTTTAAGATTAAAATAAACTTTTTATTTTAAAATTAAAATAAACTTTTAATTTTAATTATAAAATAATTAAAATATTATATATTATAATATTTATATTAACCACGCTAATCCTTATTCAAGTGATTCACTGTAAAGCAACATGTTTATATGATTAAGGATTACACCAATTCACGTGATGGACATGTTATGTGATGAATCCCCTGCAACTCCCTTGGATATATATAATATGTACTAACATACATATTAACTTAATAATAAAAGAATTTCCTGAAGCATACTAATATATATATTATATATATAATATATCAACTAACACATGAATCTTCCTTAATCGTTCATATATAAACGAAATTCATGTGATTCATGTGAATCACTAGGATGACGCAGATTCGGGAAAAAAAATCGGCTCCCTTTTTTTTTTTTTTTAAATAAATTTTATACAATAAAATTATGCCCAATAAAATTATTCTAAACACATATCAATATACATATCAAATCAAAACAATTAATAATTTGCATAAAGGTTTGGCTCTGATGCCACTGTTAGGTTTGTAATATTCATGAACGCAATCAAATTGCAAAAATAAGCGGAAACGTGAAAAATCAGAGTTTTAAAATTTTACAAACCATATACCCGGATCACCCTTTATGCACAATTATTAATTAAACGAAAAAGAAAGAACAAGAATCATACCCTTGAAGATCCGAGCTTCCTCAGGTACAAGTTCACCTCCAATCCTTTTCGCGTCCAACTTGAATCCACCGGGTTTGGTTTCTTCCTTTGATCAACATTAGCCACCCAAGTGTTTGGCCTCTATAGGTGATCCATCAAGGAAGAAGAAGAATTCAAGAAGTTGGGTGGTTGGCTAAACCCTAGTTTTTCTATCTCTATAGAAAAAGAACGTACTCTCCAACTCATGGAATTGTATTCACGTGTTGTGAAAGTGTCAACCACCTCACCCATAATAAGACTCCTCTTATTTATAGATGTAGGCAACCCTCCTTAACAATTAAGGAATTGAGTTTTATTTAATTAATTAAATTCTTTTAATTAATTAAGCTTCCTAATCTTATTAGGGATAATTAATTAAACTCTTTTAATTAATTTGCTTCCTAATCCTATTAGGATATTTGAGAGTACTTTTATTAATTAATTCCCAAACTCCTTTAGGAATTTAATAATAATAATAATAATAATAATAATAATAATAATAATAATAATAAGACTCCTCTTATTAATTTATATTTAATATTTCCAAAATATTAAATAATAAATATTAAGCTATTTAATTTATTCTATCACCATAGATTAAATTAAATATACTTAACTTATTATTACGATTATGCCATTAACTTCTTAAATAATTATTCTTCCTTTTATGGTGTGACCCTTTAGGTTCTCCATATTAAACCGGTTGTGAATAAATCAATTAGAACAATTCTAATCTTATTTAAATAAATAAATTAAACTAATAATTTATTTAAATAAATAATATTTATTCTACAATAGGGATAAGCCTCCCTAGCGATCAACGACTTTTCAGATAATATAGATTTTAACATTAATCATAAAAGAACCTTTGAGTTAATAGTTACCGTATAATTCAATCCTTCCACCATACAATGTCCCAATTAAATATAAGACATGGAATTACTGTCAAGTCTTATTTTATTTAATTATATGTATTTCGACTCTTAAATGCACAACTCCAAATAATGCAAATTAGAAACTCCTTTCTAATTTCATTCTGCCTTGGCCAAGGACTACTGGGTTGTCATTTATTGAATCACATAGGACATTTCTCTTCTTTTACTAAAAGCGGTAGATTATTTATTGATCATACATTATCTCCATGTACAACTTATTATACCTAAGCATACCCTTTGATATACCCTAAGGGTCTTAAGGAATAAGTCAAAGTATAACTCATCATATACAAGATACTATGATGATCTCAAGTCCAAGAATCACTCGTACTACTATCACAACAGGAATTCCTATTGACAGACAAGTAAAAACTCCATTAGGTATTCCTTAGCGAGCCACGTTCAGTGAACTTATTCTCTAATAAGCACCTACATACTTGCTTTAGTGTCTCCACACAAATGATCATGAGATCAATCATCCTCATCCAATGAGCAAGCAACGTATGTACCAATCAATCCGGATTCACTAATCCCCTATTTAGTAATCCAATGATTGGGAACTATTTTAGTTTTAAGCTTTCTAAGAATTTAGATCTCATTAGAATGATCATCATCATTATTCTAAAAGCATTGCTTAAAACTATGGGTTTATCACATATTATAAAACAGCATCATGTAGATAATTAAAAGCCTTTAATAAATAATACTTAATAAATGAATAAGATTGTTACAAAGTATATGCTTTACAATCAAACATGATTGGCTTGTATGCATACTACTTTCAGGAATGAGTCGGAAGGAGATTTAAAAAAGAGAAGGTACAACAATGATAACGTGAAGACGTCAGCACAAACATCAACTGTTTCTAGAGGAGGAGAACGAACACCGATCGTTTGTTACAAATGCGGGAAAGAGGGACACATCAGCCCAAACTGCCCACAACAATCCAAGGTGTGTTATAACTGTGGAAAGGAAGGTCATATAGCAAGAGATTGTCTAGTCGCGAAACCAAGTTCAACGGGGATGATGACTCCAAAGGCTGTCCCGGACAAGTCAAAGTCGGTGGTTCCTGGAAGGGTATTTATCGTGACGGCACAAAACGCGAGGAACCCAAACGAGGTGATCACGGGTAAGCTAATCTTAAACTCTTGCGAAGTTTATACCTTACTAGATACCGGTTCTACCCATTCTTTTATCTCTCCTGCTTGTGCTCAACATTTAAACTTGACTCCGGAGAAATTGGACTTTGACTTATCTGTTGAAACTCCGTTGGGTGAAACCTTCGTTACATCTACAGTTTATAAATCTTGCATGATCCAAGTTGGCACTATCACATTACCTGTTGATCTTATCTCTTTAAAAATACTTGCTTTTGATGTGATTTTAGGAATTGATTGGTTAACCACTCATCATGCTAAAATTGATTATTTTCGTAAGGTTGTTAGTTTTCATATTCCTAGCCAACCTGTCATACGAATTCAAACTACTAAACCACTAAAATCAGTCACTGTCATATCAAGCCACAAAGCTATTCGTTTATTAAAAAACGGATGTCAAGCTTTCTTAGCCCATGTTATGGATTTGAACAAAGACAAGTCAGATTTGAATAATATTTCTGTTGTTAGAGAATTTCCTGATGTATTTCCAGAAGAACTTCCCGGTCTACCCCCAGAACGTGATGTTGAATTCTTTATTGACCTTGAACCGGGTACAAAACCCATTTCTAAAACCCCATATCGAATGGCTCCTATTGAACTTCAGGAGTTAAAAGTCCAACTACAGGAGTTATTAGACATCGGTTTTATTCGTCCTAGTACATCTCCTTGGGGTGCTCCTGTTTTATTTGTAAAGAAGAAAGACGGGAGTATGCGACTTTGTATTGACTACCGAGAATTGAACCATGTCACCATCAAGAATAGGTATCCGTTACCTCGTATTGATGACCTATTCGACCAGTTGCAAGGAGCACAATTCTTTTCAAAGATCGACCTTCGTTTTGGGTATTATCAGCTGAAGATTAAAACTGAGGATATTCCAAAGACTGCCTTCAGAACTCGGTACGGGCATTATGAATTCTTAGTCATGTCATTTGGATTGACTACTGCTCCTGCTGTTTTCATGGATATGATGAACCGTGTATTCAAAGAATATTTAGATCAGTTCGTTGTTGTCTTTATTGATGACATCCTCATCTATTCCAAAAGCCGTGAAGATCATGAGCACCATTTGAAGCTGATACTGGAAAGGCCTCGTGAAAATAAGGTATATGCTAAGCTAAAGAAATGCGAGTTCTGGCTTGAGGAAGTAGCATTCTTTGGGCACGTGGTGTCAAAACATGGAGTATCTGTTGACCCGGCGAAGATTAAAGCCATACAAAGTTGGGAGCAACCGAAGTCGGTGACCAAAGTACGCAGCTTTCTGGGCTTAGCTGGTTATTATCGGAGATTCGTGGAATGATTTTCTCGAATCGCTACTCCGTTAACTCAGCTGACTCAGAAAGATACAAAATTCGTATGGAACGAGGAATGCGAGAAGAGTTTCCAAGAGCTCAAAAGGAGACTCATTTCGGCACCTGTTCTGGCAATACTATCTGGTACGGATGGATTTGTTATCTACAGCGATGCTTCAGGCAAAGGGTTAGGATGTGTTCTCATGCAACATGGGAAAGTCATAGCCTATGCCTCACGATAACTCAAAGAATATGAGAGGAATTATCCTACTCATGATCTGGAGTTGGCAGCAGTTGTATTCGCATTGAAAATTTGGAGACACTACTTGTATGGGGAGAAAGTGGAGATTTATACGGACCATAAAAGCCTCAAATATTTCTTCACCCAAAAAGAACTCAATAAGCGGCAACGACGTTGGCTTGAACTATTGAAAGATTACGATCACACTATTCAGTATCATCCTGGAAAAGTGAACGTAGTAGCTGACGCATTGAGTAGAAGATCATATGCGAGTACGAGTGTGATATTGTCAATGCAAAGGCCCATTTTGTATGACTTACAAAGGATGGAGATAGAGATGAAGGCTCCAAATATTCACATGATGATATCAAATATCCGAGTAGAACTGACTTTAATCGATAAAGTTAAAGCTGCTCAAGCTACAGACCTGGAGCTGATGCGTACGAGGAAGAAAGTGCATGAAGGTGCTATGCCGGAAGCAAGAATCGATGAAGAAGGAATACTTCGATTTAACTCAAGACTTTGTGTTCCTAACGATTCTAACTTGAAGCATAGAATCATGATGGAGGCACACAACACCCCGTTTGTAATCCATCATGGGAGTACCAAAATGTATCATGATATTCGACATACATTTTGGTGGAACAATATGAAGAGAGAGATCGCAGAGTTTATCTCGAGGTGCTTAACTTGTCAACGTGTAAAGGCGGAGCATCAAGTTCCAAAAGGTCCATTACAACCACTTGAGATTCCAGAATGGAAGTGGGAACACATTACTATGGATTTCGTTATAGGTCTTCCCAAAGTTTCTCAAGGCATAGATGCGATTTGGGTTGTTGTTGATAGATTAACCAAGTCTTGTTATTTCTTACCGATACGTGAGACTTATTCCCTTGAACGCCTTGCTCGTATGTACGTGAATGAGATTGTGAGATTGCATGGCATGCCGGTATCCATAGTTTCAGATCGTGACCCAAGATTCACTTCAAGATTTTGGGTTAGCTTGCAGAAAGCTATGGGCACGGATTTACGATTCAGTTCAGCATACCATCCTCAAACGGACAGACAATCAGAGAGGACTATTCAAACTCTTGAAGATCTATTAAGACTCTGTATCCTAGATTTCAAAGGGAGTAGGGATAAGTACCTACCACTGGTGAAATTCTGCTACAACAACAGTTATCAAGCAAGTATAGGCATGGCTCCATTCGAGGCGTTGTATGAAAGAAAATGTCGCTCTCCAGTATGCTGGGACGAGGTGGGAGAAGCAACGTTGTTGGGACCAGAATTAGTACGCATGACTATAGAAAAGATCCAAATGATTCGACAACGTATTCAAACCTCACAAGATCGACAAAAGAGTTATGCTGATCTTCATAGAAAGGACGTGGAGTTTAATATTGGAGATCATGTACTGTTACGTGTTGCACAATGGAAGGGAGTTACAAGATTTGGAAAGAGAGGAAAGCTCAATCCAAGATTTGTTGGTCCATTTGAGATTCTTGACCGAATAGGAAATGTGGCCTATAGACTAGCATTACCTCCAAGTATGTCTCGTGTTCATAATATTTTTCATATATCCATGCTGCGTAAATATGTGAAAAATTCGAACCATATTATTACGTTAGAACCAGACGAAATAGCCGAAGATTTAACGTACGAAGAGGTACCTGTTAAAATCTTGGTTAGGAAAGAGCATGTCCAACGCACGAAGGTTATACCACAAGTTAAGGTTTTGTGGAGAAACCATGCTATTGAAGAAATGACTTGGGAGTTGGAATCAGAAATGAAAGCGATGTATCCTCACCTGTTCGAAACACCAGGTACGTACGTCAATTTCGAGGACGAAATTTCATAAGGAGGGGAGATTGTAAGACCCCAACTTATTATAAATAAAATCGAATTTTCTCTATTTATTATTGTGAATAATAAGGTGTTAATTGATATAATACTTTGGTTATGGGTGAAATGTGCAAATTTTGTAAAATAAGCAAGTGGTTATAAAATAATCATTGTTGTCGGAGAATATTCGTTTGGTCGTGGAATATTCTTTTTGTCGGGAATATCCGTACGACAACGCAGTCATTTGTGGGCCCCATAACAGAATATTTGTCGGATGAAGAAAAACACAAAGATTGAGTTTTATAAATAACGGCGTAAATTGTTACCGTTAACACTGTTGAGTTACCCAGCGGTTAAAATACAGTAATACGCGTAGTTGCACAGTAGCACACGGTATTGCACAGTATAGTTGAATTATTGATTCGTACGTAAGAAGGCACTACTCAATAATTGTTACAGTAGTTATTGTTCAATATTTTATTTTATTGATTCAATAATTGCTGCGTTGTTATTTTATATTATTGTTGTTTTAATAATTGTCACTACACAGTATTTCCCATTATCAGATCAATAATTCATATTATTTGAATAATATTATTAGATAACATTATTGGCAATGTCTAGAAAGTTCTGTCAAGGAGAGGTTAGATAATCTAATTGCGCGCCAGTAAGAAAAAATCCTTGTCGAAAAGCCCCCTCTTTCCTGGGAACGACCTGCTTGTCATTATTGTGATTCTGTAATATTATTTGTGAATAATTATTTACTGATTTATATGATAAAAAAAATATTTATTTTATGTAGATGATTTTGGTATAAACGAAAAAAAAATGCATTTGATGACTAAGTGTGAAACAATTGTATTATGGAATCAAATATTTTTATCCGAACTTGGAATTTAGTAACTATTGGCTATTAATAAAATAATGGGATGAGGAAATTTTGTTCAGTAGCTTGCATTAAGTCTTGTTAGGTGTGTTAAGAATGAAAAAGAATGTTTATTATATTATGATTGGTGGAACATGAATTTGTATGTTTGCAGGTGACTTATTATAATGGTATTGATTATATCATTACTAATCAACCTTGGCTACTTTTTTAGCAACTTGACAATTATTTCATACACGTTTGTTTTGATTTTAGACGCAAACTTTTTAATAATGCAACCGTTTGTCAAAGTTGGCATGTTAAAATTCTCTATCAGCCAAAATTTTCAAACTTGGCGTAATAAGATTTTCATCCGATGGAGTTTGTCAAATGAGGCGTGCTAACCATTCTCCTATAAATAGGTGCTTAGGTTAGAATTGAAAATCACACCAGAAACATAAGCTTTCTCTCTCTAGATTATCGAGCGTATTATTGTGAGCATTTTCCTTGAGTATAAGAATACTTTGAGCGTAGTTTTCTGTAAGATTTTCTCAGAATATTATCCGATATTCCAGGCAAATCTAGTTTCTACTAAGGTAAAGGATATTATTTTATTTCAATACTCGTAAGAAATATTATTTTCTTTCATACTCCATAGTATGGAAGGGATATTATTTCATTTCATATTCTCTAAATTTGAACTTACTATGGTAAGTATTGCTTCTATAATTCCTGAAATGATTAGAAATTTCGTTTCATCTAATATCATTTTATAGGAATATTGGTCTGAACTTTTTATCAAATTTGGAACTTTTCATGACTGGGTACTGTTCACGAGTACTGTTCACAGTTACTGTTCACGGGTACTGTTCACAGGTACTGTTCACAAAAGAAAAAAAAACATTTTTTTCTTCTTTTCTTTAAATTATCTGTTGTGACCCTTATTCTTGAAATTTAATCCGTGTTTTAATTTTTCATCATCCTCAGTCCTAAATGGTGATATAAATGAATATCTTTGGCCTGTAGTGCAAAGATGAATGATTAACTGATGAATATCTTTGGCCCGTAGTGCAAAGATGAACAGGTGTTGAGATGAACATGATCGACTGGTGATATAAATGAATATCTTTGGCCTGTAGTGCAAAGATGAATATTGATTGTTGTTACAGGGATAAAATATTGATGATGGACTTTTAAATCTTAGAAGATAGTAGAACTCATTCTCTACGTGACTCTTCTAATGGATTGTTGTTTCCGCTGCATTTGTTGATCTAAAACTTGTTGTCTATGATAATTTGTTGTATATTATCTTAGTCATAATATTCTTTACTGGGCTAGTTGAGCTCACTCTTTTCTTTTTTGTTCCATTTTTCTTCCCAAGAGGTGAGAACATAGCAGGAACTAGCCGGGGTATGGAGTGATGGTTCAAGATAAATGTATTAGTAGTCTTCACTATTTTGTAAAATAGTATATCAATAATTGTAATAAGGACTCCTTTTGAGTTTGTATAATCTCTATTAGACTATATTTGTATTCAAACTCACAGTATGTGTCGTCGTATTTTGCACGACAATTGTATTATTGAGGTTGTAGTTTGCTTTTTGTACCATGTATTTGGCGACTCAGAATGGGTGTTGTATACCTATTTTGGGGGCGTCACAGGTTGGTTCCCAACTGTGTGAAAAGTATTATTTAAAAAATCCCCAGCTGATTTCATTTTGAATAAATTAATTTAAAACATTTTATTAATATATAATAATTAAGCAAATTAAATAGACCGTCAAAGATGTGGATAAGCCCATAATGGTATATTTTTGGAGAACTCCTAGTCTTTTTCTTCTTATTGTGAGAGAGAGCATAGACTTTTAGCACTTGGATTCATGCACAAATTAAGGCTTGGTGATGACATTTTTTGGAATTTTTATATATTAAAGGGTTCATTTCTCTTCTGATATCTAAATATTAAAGGATGAGGATATTGCCATAAATTCACAATATTGTTTGAAACATGAATGACTTGATTGACTAAGGAAAAATTGTGGCCTAACAATTAGTTTCCGCATATGATTCGATTCTGTTATCATACCATTCACTGCATCAGGCAGCCTCCATTCTTGAATAAAATTTTCTAGGCTAGCTGACTCATGAGTCACATAAAGGAATAAATTTTCAATACAAAATCCATGCATGCTTTTCTTCAGCTCATCTCTATCAAGTCTTTTTTTAAAATTATTTATTAAAGGGTTCATTTCTCTTCTGATATCTAAATATTAAAGGATGAGGATATTGTCATAAATTCACAATATTGTTTAAAACATGAATGACTTGATTGACTAAGGAAAAATTGTGGCCTAACAATTAGTTTCCGCATAAGAATCGATTCTGTTATCTCACAATTCACTGCATCAGGCAGCCTCCATTCTTGAATAAAATTTTCTAGGCTAGCTGACTCATGAGTCACATAAAGGAACAAATTTTCAATACAAAATCCATGCATGGTTATCTATTTTATTGTCAAAATGGTTGGAGAAATTGTAATAATTTATTATTAATTTTGCAATCGTTTATATTGAGAAAGAAAATTCAAAAGTGATCATATATATTCGCTAGTGGATAATGCCAACTAGAAAGAAATAATTTAGCTGATTTGTTATGGATAAAGAGCAGACCCTATAATTAATGATATTATCCACACACATATATATATATATATATATATATATATATATATATATATATATATATATATATATATATATATAGTACGTACTGGACATTGAGCACATCATTTTCTTCTTCTCCTCTACCATTGAAAGCCAAATACAGTGATGTAGGGGTGTTGTATATTGCATGAGTGATCCAAAACTCATTTGTCTACATATCATCTAAAATATCCTATAAAATGACGTCAAATTCTAATATAAATATTATCATTATTTTATTTTATTGAATCACTTCAATTCTGCTATTGCATTATACATGTTGTCTTATTTGTTGTCTCACTCCTTTGTTTATTACCGCCTAATTTTTATTTGTAGTTATTTTATAAGTAAATAAAATGTAGCGAATGAGAATAAAATAGAAAAAATAAAGTTTTCTTTAAAGAGACCCATTTATGTTACAGACTTTGGGCCTACCCTCCCCAATTGATATGTATAGTGCGACAATAAAGTTGAATTTGCATAAGCCCAGTGGCTGGCAGGTGTATTATTGAGAGCCACTTACGAACAATGAGATTTGAGAGCACTAGTTTGGTACTCAAAGTTTTATATAAATCTTACTTGACAATATAAATTTCTCGATCAATAATTTTTTCATTATTATTTATTTTATATAAGTATAATATATGAAAAAGGAATATATATATATATATATATATATATATATATATATATATATATATATATATATATATATATATATATATATATATATACACACACACACACACACAAATCTATATGCTCAAATGTTACTTTAAAAGCTTGATAATACATACGGATGAGAATCATGAAATCCAGAATCATGCATCAAAGCAAGAAAGAAGGTACGTTTTCGCTTCGAAAATTAATTCGCCACATGTTTTAACATAAATTAACATACATACATATTGATGCTCAAACTTTAACAATTAAACACAATACAGTATTTGTGGGCATAAACAACTTCATGCATATATATAATGCAATACAAATACAAAGCCTACAAATTATTATTAAAACAGATTAAGGCAGCTTTAATTTATTAATTTGACCACGTACTTAAACCCATGACCAAATTAGAAAATGATTGATACTTGTTATCAGTACTTTTTCGGATTTGCGAGGATGTGGGCTTCGACGGTCTTGAGAGTCAAAGCTGACAGCTGATCGGACTGCTCAACCCACTCTTTCGGAATCTCGTCTGAATCGTTCTTGGGGATATATGCGACAGATTTCGTCACTATGCACCCTCCATGGGTAGGATGAACTTCAAAATTACAAATGATAGTGTACTCGAGTATTCCCAATCGAACATCACCATCAATTATTCGTATATCATTTTCTCAGTGTCAACTACGTCCACCCGTTGTGTCATGCTCGTAACATCGCCCACTGCATGCATGCATTCAAGAGAAATTAAACATGTGTATAAATTGATTGCATATATATGTATAAGAAGAAAAAAATACATACATCGCCAGTTATGATCTATATAACAGCTTAAAACGAAGTAATTTTGATATTGAAATGGTAAAATGACAATTAATACTGTCGTTAATGATAATAGCAACATGACAAAACAAACTTGCGTACGTTAATGAAATGCCTTTGCCACGTTGGTTGTGGTTGCCAATTTATAATATTTGTCAAAGAACAAATTATTTGCTAAATACAATATATATGCATGCATGCATAATTATAGAAAGAAAATTAACTAAAAGTTAGTTAATTAACGTACGTTCGCCGAGAGTGACTTTGAAGACGGATTCAACTCCACCATCTCCAGAAATGAATTCGAAACTCTTATTAGTACTGTGGCAGAAGTTGAGGGACGATAGTATCAATACTCAGGAAAAAACCCTTGAACATTCTTTTTGCTGGAACGGGAGAAAAAGCCTCAACAAGTGATGTAGGATGGTTCGAGATCGAACATATCGAGCTATCAAATATGATGGCCTTGAAATATCATGAATTGGATGATCGTCGACATAAACGAAGAGGTCATTAAACACCTTTGGCATTAACACCTTCGGCTTCGGGAGATGGGATGACACTTTCACCTTCGACTTCGGGAGATGGAACGGCGTCTTGAATTCGTAGTTGTACAGTCTAATACTTCCTCCGTTCCTAAAAGATTGTCGTTTTAGAAGAAAAAATTTGTTCCAAAAAATTTGTCGTTTACAACTTTCGAGGAGAATAAATCATTTACTTTCCTATATTACCCCTACCTTTTATCATTGTCCCAAGAAATTCTCTTCCTTGTATTAATAGTTTTCAACTTCTCACAAAGGGGTAGTGATGGAATTTTAAACAAATTTTACTTGATAAATGATATTTTCTTAATCCATGTGCAAAAATCTTAAACGACAATCTTTTAAGAACAGAGGTAGTATTTTGTTAGAAATTGTTTATGTAAGTTATTAGAATTTTTTACATCCCTAGGAAGTTTGTTAGAATCTTTTTTCACATCCCTAGGATAATTTTATTTCTATATCTCCAAGAAGATTCTAGAGTGACTTGAAGATAAAGTTTTGTTAAGCTATATAAACCCGCTTGAGAGTTGAAATAGGAAACTTTGATTTTGATAAATATAAATTTACAAATTAGAGAGAGTTTCTCTGTGTTTTCCGGTGAATTTATTATTCTTTTATTTGTGAATTCATTTGTTTATCAGCCCGCAGAATAATCGATATCTCGCACGGCATCAACACGTGTCTTCACCACCCCCATTATAAATTTAATTAATAGCAGAAAACTACTTCACATAAAGGAAGAATGTAGAACAGAACTTGAAGGATCGATTTTGTTGATGAGGATTTGGTGTGAGGAAATAAGAGAACTACAGGTCCTATTTATAAAAAGCTGGGAGGCCCGTGAGGGCTTCTTAATAATTGGAAGAATGCACTTCAATTTTAGAAAATGTTAATTAGTTGATAATTGTCGGATCCAAATTTCTATATGAGTTGTCATATAGTCTAAAATACTTATTGCAAGCTTCATTCGAAAAATTCTTGTGCGATCAGTTGATGCAGTCAACAAAGAGAAATCCAACCAGGCCGACAACTCCGATCTCTAATGCCTCTAAAAATATTAAAAAAAAATAATTAAGCAATACATATATTACACGTAACCTATTCATATATAGCCTTACACAAAAGTCAAGCAATACATATATTACACGTAACCTATGCAATCAGTTAAAGCAGTAAACAAAGAGAATTCCAACCAGCAGCGGACATCAATTAACTCTAATGCCTCCAAAGTCAAGCAATACATATATGAATGACAAGTATTTTCGATGAAATTTCAGTCGAAGACAAATTAATTTCGACGTACTTATGTTCGATAGACCCTAAAAGTTATCAGTTTTCCAGCCGCCTAGTTCACTTTCTTTTTCTCTCATCTCTCTCGCAACAACCTCTCTCATGTCTCAATCTCTCATCTCTAGGGTGAGTCAATACACTAGAGTGAATTAACTAAAATGAATCAACTCAATTTTTTTCTTTTTTCTAGTCAAAAACCATATCAACTTTCTCTTTTTTCAACCCGTGATCATCTCAACTTTCTATCTACTTCGTGGCGCACATACGTATTTTTAGTTAAAAATCAAACTTTCTCAACTGTTTTTGTAACGTTTTAAAAAAAATCAATTTACGAATTCAAGAATCTAAAAAATTAAAATGTATCTCTAGTTTTAAAAAAAAATTAGTGTAGTGTACACTCTCAAAAAGAAAACACTAAAGTTTTCACATTAAGTTCTTGTGTTTTAAAGTTTTTAATGTTAAATTCTTGTGAATCTTTTATGTTTTCTACCTTTATGCGTACGTAGACAGTGTGATGCCACCCCATCCTCAACTTGTTTAGTAGTACAATGGCAGAACATCCATGTTCGATAGTGTCTATATATATAGAGAGAGAGAGAGAGACAGGTATCTGTGTACGTGTTTTGATGCATTCCCTCTCCAAATCTCCAAGTTGACTGGGCAATATCTTTTGCAATACACAACTTGGAAAACTAGTTTGGCACTGAAAAGTTTTATATAAATCCTACTTGACAATCTTAATTTCTCAATCAATAATTTTTTTCATTTTTATTTATTTTATATAAGTGATATATAAAAAAGGAATCTATATATATATATATATATATATATATATATATATATATGATCAAATGTTACGTTAAAAGCTTGATAATACATACGGATGAGAATCATGCGTGAAATCAAGAATCATGCCTCAAAGCAAGAAAGAAGGTACATTTTCGCTTCGAAACTTCGCCACATGTTTTAACATAAATTAACATACATACATATCGATGCTCAAACTTTAACAATTAAACACAATACAGTATTTGTGGGCATAAACATCTTCAGGCATATATATAATGCAATACAAATACAAAACCTACAAATTATTTGCCCAGAAACTTGAGTCACAGTATACAGTACTGGACTTGTTATTAAAACAGATTAAGGCAGCTTTAATTTATTAATTTGACCACGTACTTAAACCCATGACCAAATTAAAAAATGATTGATACTTGTTATCAGTACTTTTTCGGATTTGCGAGGATGTGGGATTCGACGGACCTGAGAATCAAAAGTGATATCATATTGGCCTGCTCAACCCCCCATTTCGGAATCTCGTCTGAATAGTTCTTGGGGATATATGCGACAGATTTCGTCACTATGCACCCTCCGTGGGTAGGACGAACTTCAAAATGACAAATGATAGTGTCGAGTATTCCCAATCGAATATCACCATCAATTATGGTGTACTGGAATATCATTTTCTCCTTGTCAACTATGTCCACCCGTTGTGTCATTCTCGTAACATTGCCCACTGCATTCATGTATTCGATCAAGAGAAATTAAACATGTGTATAAATTAATTGCATATATATGTATAAGAAGAAAAAAAAAACATATATACATCGCCAGTTATGATATGAAATGCCTTTGCATGCGACGTTGGTTGTGGTTGCCAATTTAATTATAATATTTGTCAAAGAATTAAGGTACAAATTAGTTGCTAAATACATACAATATATATGCATGCATGTACGTACGTATAATTATAGAAAGAAAACTAACTAAAAGTTAATTAACGTATATACGTACGTTCGGCAAGTTTGACTGTGAAGACGGATCCAACTCCACCATCTCCAGAAAGGATTTCGACACTCTTAAAGTATTGTGGCAAAAGTTGTGGGACGATAGTTAAAAGGCTCAGGAAAAAACCCTTGAACATTTTATGTGCTGGAACCGGAGAAAAAGCCTCAACATGTGTCTTCACCACCCCCATTATAAATTTAATTAATAGCAGAAAAAGGAAGAACTTGAAGGATCGGTTTTGTTGATCGATGAGGATTAATTTGGTGTGAGGAAATAAGAGAGCTAAAGGTCCTATTTATAAATGTGAGGCCCGTGAGTGAGGCTAGCTAACTCCTTCAATACACTACTCCCTCCTATTTATATTAAATGTCTTTTTAAAGTTAAGTACACCTAGTAAGAAATATCATAAAATGTCTTTTGAATCCCTAATTAATTATTTCTCTCTCCACAATGGTCCATGGAATTGCATTTACTAAGCAAATTAAATAGAGGGATAAATTAGGAAAAAATAGTACAATATTGCATAGGGATTCCAAAACGACACTTATATTGAATAAAATGAAACTCTCCAAAACTACACTTAATATGAATAGGAGGGAGTATTTAATTAGTTGATAACTATCGGATCTAAATTGAAATAAGAATTGTAGTCTAAAATACTACCTCCGTTCCTAAAAGATTATCGTTTAAGGTTTTGGCACATGGATTAAGAAAGTATCATTTACCAAGTAAAATTTGTTTGAAATTCCATCACTACTCCTTTATGAGAAGTTGAAAACTATTAATACAAGAGAGAGAATTTATTGAGACAATGAAAGAAGGTATGGATAATATAAAAAAATAAATAATTTATTCTCCTCGAAAGTTGTAAACGATAAATTTTTTGAAATAAATTTTTTCTTCTAAAACGATAATCTTTTATGAACGGAGGGAGTACTTATTTGCAAACTTCATTCAAAATATTTCAGTGCAATTAATTGACGCAGTCAACAAAAAAAAGTCCAACCAATAACGGTCAACACCGAGTTTGACACCTAACTCTAATTAATGCCTCTAAAAAAATATACACAAAGTCGAGCAATACATGCAATCACAAAAAAAAAGTAATATATATATATATATATATATATATATATATATATATATATATATATATACACATTTATTTAGTACATAATCTCGTTATAATTATTTTGGTCTATGACGACGGTTCATCTGTCGCCATAAATGACTGTGTACCACACACACACACACACACACACACACACATATATATATATATATATATATATATATATATATATATATTCCGTTTCTCCAACGGACTTGTTCGTCAGGAACCGGCTATAAAAATTATTCAATCTGTCGCTATAGTATAGAAAGTCGAAACTATAGCTATGACGACGGTCATACCATCGCTATTACTAGCCGTCGGTTTAGTCAGGATCATTTTATCGGGTCAACTGGAGAATATTTTTTTTTAGTATATATATATATATATATATATATATATATATATATATATATATATATAAAACAAAGTCGAGCAATGCACTCAATTACAATTGACCACACCAAAAAAGAACATATATTACACGTAATTGAATTCCCATGTTTTTTTAATTCTTTTCGTCATTGAAGTTGGTTAATTAAAATAATAAATCTCTCTCTAAAATACAA
Organism: Panax notoginseng; assembly: GCA_016801055.1. Classification (NCBI taxonomy): domain Eukaryota; kingdom Viridiplantae; phylum Streptophyta; class Magnoliopsida; order Apiales; family Araliaceae; genus Panax; species Panax notoginseng. The sequence continues at coordinate 154,818,574 of CM029023.1, read as the reverse complement.
ATACTATACAATATTGTACGATATAATATTAGTTGTCAAAAATTAATCCAAAATATTTAATTTTAAAATATTTTGTACAATACGTCACAAATAAGGGCTTGTTATATTGTTGTAAAATCAAATGACATATTTCACAAATTAAAATAATAAATTTATGCTACAATTTTATATATTAATCTTAATTTTGCAATCCAACGACATTCCCTCAAAAAGTGATATGATCAAAACCATCTATCCCCATATTCAAATGTCCAATCGTACCACGTAAGCCATGTTCGGAAATAATTTATAAGTTATTTTTTATTATTAATTTATAAGTTACAAGCTCATTATTTATCTAAAGCATTAAATTAACAGCACCAATATGAATATAATCTTCTGTTACCACCACTATTGAGAAAATTTAGCTAAAATCTAAATCTACCCTATGAGAAAACAAACCACCGGAAGCATGAAAACAACATGCAGATACAAAATTATGCCCTTACATCTCAACTGAAATCCAAATTTAAAACAAAGAAAAGTTCTGCCCCAAATTCAATTCCAAATCACGATTATATATCCCCCTTGCTCAATTATCAAGCTAATTGGTATATATATACAGCTGTGCATATTTCTTTCTTTTTCTTTCCCCCTAGCTCACCAATTATATACCTATATATGTATAAGAATAAATCTAGGGGGATTGGGAAGTGCTAACCGGTTTAGTGACCGGTCTAATTTTTTTTATTGACTCTCAAAAAATTTATAATATTTATTGAAATTGAAAATTTTACAAAATTCAATAATTTAGATATAATTTAAATACATGTTAAAAACAGGATTGTATAAACCGGTCAGCACTTCCATGTTGCCCCAGAAGGATTGTATATATAATAAGGAACTAGCTATAGTATTAAGCTAGTTAATAAAATATATAAATATATAGATATATAGATAGAGGACGGATCTAAAATACTTCTCTTAAATAACACTCATCTTATGTGACGCCCCCAGAATAGGTATACAACATCCATTCTGAGTCGCCAAATACATGGTACAGAAAGCAAATTACAACTTCAATAATACAATTGTCGTGCAAAATACGACAACACATACTGTGAGTTTAAATACAAATATTGTCTTCTAGACAATATCCACACTCAAATAAATCCTCATTACAATTATTCAAACACTATTTTACAGAAATAGTGAGGACTGCTAATACATCTTTCTAGAACCATCACTCCATACCCCGACTAGATCCTGCTATGTTCTCACCTCCTGAGAAGAAAAATGGAACAAAAAGGAAAAGGGTGAGCTCAACTAGCCCAGTAAAGAATATTATGACTAAGATAATATACAACAAATTATCGTTAGTCTTCAACAGGGAAAAATCTGATAAAATATAATCGACAACAAGTTTTAGATCAACAACTGCAGCGGAAACAGCAAACCATTAGAAGAGTCAAGTAGAGAAAGAATTCTACTATCTTCTAAGATTTAAAAGTCCATCATCAATATTTTATCCCTGTAACATCAATTAATAATCATCTTTAACCAAATATTCATCTTTGCACTACAGGCCAAAGATATTCATTTGTATCATCAGTCGGTCATGTTCATCTCAACACCTGTTCATCTTTGCACTACAGGCCAAAGATATTCATCAAGTAATTATACATCTTTGCACTACAGGCCAAAGATATTCAGTAATATCATCATTTAGGACTGAGGATGATGAAAAATATCTTAAAGAGAACGAATCCAATGAGACAGAAGGACAAATAGTAGGGATTCGTATAACAGTTTATCCAAGATCAATAATACTTCATAATAATCAATTGTGAAGCAGAATTCAAAAATAAAGATCAAAACATGGATACAATCAAAGATAGTAACCATAATAGACATCTTGGACAAAAAGGGAAAATTTTATTTTTCGGTGAATAGTGCCGTATTCGTGAATAGTGCCGTATACGTGAATAGTAACCCCCGACACAAAAAGTTCCAAATTTGATAAAAACTCATATCAATATTTCAGCATAATGATATTGAAGAAAATAATATCATTAAGAAGAAAATAATATCCCTTACCTCAAAATATCAGTACTTCTGGTCGGAATACCGGTATAAGGCTGAAAGAAACTTGCTCTGATGAATAGAAACTCTCAAAGTATCTAAATACTCACAAAATACACTCAATAATCTAGAGAGAGAAAGAGAGAAAACTTGTTTCTGGTGTGATTTTCAATTCTAACTTAGCCCTCTATTTATAGGAAAATTTTGGTAGGTTTGACCTGCAACCTGATGGCTTTACCTGCTACTATTCCCACCCACCACATTTGAAATATAATTCAGCACATTTCTTCACCAACCACAAGTGGGGCCCACCAATTCTAGAATTTTCCACCAAAATGATAAACTCCGAAAATTCAACAATTTCTGAACCAGTCATCTTGTAAAATTCGTAATAAATCATACGTTCATTTTTAACGGTTCAAAATTTGTGGACATATACTCAACTTATATATGTATAACATATCCAAAAATTACCACGATCCAACGGTCGGATTAAAAATTATAACCCCCGCAAACTATCTCAAAAACCCTGATTTTTAATACCTCCATTCCGACAAAAATACTGACAAAAACCTCAACATTAACTCCTTCATTTTTAACCACAAAAATATATCCCTCATTTATATCCACATAAAATAAATATTTCCTTATCATATGAATCAATAATTAATTATTCACAAATAATATTACAGAATCACATTTATGACAACCAGGCCGTTCCCAGGAAAGAGGGGGCTTTCCAATAAGGATTTCTCCTTACTGGCGCGCAATTAGATGACCAAACCTCTCCTTAGACAGAACTTTCTAGACATTGCCAATAATGTTATCTAATAATATTATTCAAATAATATGAATTATTGATCTGATAAATGAAAATACTGTGCAGCAACAATTATTGAAACAACAATAATATAAAATATCAACGCAGCAATTATTGAATCAATAAAATAAAATATTGAATAATAACTACTGTAACAATTATTGAGTAGTGCCTTCTTACGTAAGAATCAATAATTGGTGCAATACCGTGTGCTACTGTATTTTAACCACCGGGTATTCCAACAGTATTAACGGTAACAACTACGCCGTTATTTATAAACAACTTATACTTGTCGTTTTCTTCATCCAATCGCTTTCCGTTATGGGGCCCACACAAGGCTGCGTCGTCGTACGAATATTCCCCGACAGCAAGAATATTCCACGACCAACCGAATATTCACCGACCAAAAATAAATATTTTATAACCACTTGCTTATTTTGCAAAATTTGCACATTTCACCCATAACCAAAGTATTATATCAAATTAACCCCTTATTATTCACAATAATATTTAGAGAAAATTTGATTTTATTCATTAATAAGTTGGGGTCTTACAACCTCCCCTCCTTATGAAATTTCGTCCTCGAAATTGACGTACGTACCTGATGTTTCAAAAAGGTGAGGATACCTCGCTTTCATTTCTGATTCCAACTCCCAGGTCATTTCTTCAATAGCATGGTTTCTCCACAAAACCTTAACTTGTGGTATAACCTTCGTGCGTAGGACATGCTCTTTCCTATCCAAGATCTTAACAGGTACCTCCTCGTACGTTAAATCTTCAGCTATCTCGTCTGGTTCTAACTCAATAATGTGGTTCGGGTCTTTAACATATTTACGAAGCATAGATATGTGAAAAACATTATGAACACGAGACATGCTTGGAGGTAATGCGAGTCTATATGCCACATTTCCTATTCGCTCAAGAATCTCAAATGGACCAACAAATCTTGGATTGAGCTTTCCTCTCTTCCCAAATCTTGTAACTCCCTTCCATGGTGCAACACGTAACAATACATGATCCCCAATATTAAATTCCACGTCCTTCCGATGAAGATCCGCATAACTCTTTTGTCGATCCTGTGCCGTTTGTATACGTTGTCGAATCGTTTGGATCTTCTCTGTAGTAATGCGTACCAATTCTGGTCCCAACAATGTTGCTTCACCCACCTCGTCCCAGCATACTGGAGAACGACATTTTCTTCCATACAACGCCTCAAATGGAGCCATACCTATGCTCGCCTGATAACTGTTGTTGTAGGAGAATTCCACCAATGGTAGGTACTTATCCCAACTCCCTTTGAGATCTAAGACACAAAGTCTTAATAGATCTTCAAGAGTTTGAATAGTCCTCTCTGATTGTCCGTCCGTTTGAGGATGGTATGCTGAACTGAATCGTAAATCCGTGCCCATAGCTTTCTGCAAGCTAACCCAAAATCGTGAAGTGAATCTTGGGTCACGATCCGAAACTATGGATACTGGCATGCCATGCAATCTCACAATCTCGTTCACGTACATACTAGCAAGACGTTCAAGGGAATAAGTCTCACGTATCGGCAAGAAATGAGCGGACTTGGTTAATCTATCAACAATAACCCAAATCGCATCTATGCCTTGAGAAACCTTGGGAAGACCTGTAACAAAATCCATAGTAATGTGTTCCCACTTCCATTTCGGAATCTCAAGTGGTTGCAATGGACCCTTTGGTACTTGATGCTCCGCTTTTACACGTTGACAAGTTAAACATCTCGAGATAAACTCCGCGATCTCTCTTTTCATATTGCTCCACCAAAATGTATGTCGAAGATCGTGATACATTTTGGTACTCCCAGGATGGATTGCAAACGGTGTGTTGTGTGCCTCCATCATTATTCTATGCTTCAAGTCAAAATCGTTAGGAACACAAAGTCTGGAGTTGACTCGAAGTATTCCTTCTTCATCGATTCTTGCTTCTGGAATAGCACCTTCTTGCACTTTCTTCTTCATACGCATCAGCTCTATATCCGTAGCTTGAGCAGCTTTAACTTTATCGATTAAAGTCGGTTCTACTCGTATATTTGATATCATCATGTGGGTACTTGGAGCCTTCATCTCTATCTCCATCCTTTGCAAGTCATACAAAATGGGCCTTTGTGTTAAAAACATTGCACTCGTACCCGCATATGATCTTCTACTCAATGCGTCAGCTACTACGTTTGCTTTTCCAGGATGGTATTGGATGGTATGATCGTAATCTTTCAACAGCTCAAGCCAACGTCGTTGCCGCATGTTGAGTTCCTTTTGGGTGAAGAAATATTTGAGGCTTTTATGATCTGTATAGATCTCCACTTTCTCCCCATACAGGTAGTGTCTCCAGATCTTCAACGCAAAAACGACTGCTGCCAACTCCAAATCATGAGTAGGATAATTCCTCTCATATTCTTTGAGTTGTCGTGAGGCATAGGCTATGACTTTCCCATGTTGCATGAGAACACATCCTAACCCTTTGCCTGAAGCATCGCTGTAGATAACAAATCCATCCGAACCAGATGGTATTGTCAAAACAGGTGCCGAAATGAGTCTCCTCTTGAGTTCTTGGAAACTCTTCTCGCATTCCTCACTCCATACGAATTTTGTATCTTTCCGAGTCAGCTGAGTTAACGGAGTAGCGATTCGAGAAAATCCTTCCACAAATCTCCGATAATAACCAGCTAAGCCCAGAAAGCTACGTACTTCGGTTACCGACTTCGGTTGCTCCCAACTTTGTATGGCTTCAATCTTCGCCGGGTCGACAGATACTCCATGTTTTGACACCACGTGCCCAAGGAATGCTACTTCCTCAAGCCAGAACTCGCATTTCTTCAGTTTGGCATATAGCTTGTTTTCACGAAGCCTTTGCAGTACCAGCTTCAAATGGCGCTCATGATCTTCACGGCTTTTGGAATAGATGAGGATGTCATCAATAAAGACAACAACGAACTGATCCAAATATTCTTTGAATACACGGTTCATCATATCCATGAAGGCAGCAGGAGCATTAGTCAATCCAAAAGACATTACTAAGAATTCATAATGCCCGTACCGAGTTCTGAAGGCAGTCTTTGGAATATCCTCAGTTTTAATCTTCAGCTGATGATATCCAGAACGAAGATCGATCTTTGAAAAGAATTGTGCTCCTTGCAACTGGTCAAACAGGTCATCAATGCGAGGTAGCGGATACCTATTCTTGATGGTGACATGGTTCAATTCTCGATAGTCAATACAAAGTCGCATACTCCCGTCTTTCTTCTTTACGAATAAAACAGGAGCACCCCAAGGAGACGTACTAGGACGAATAAAACCGATGTCCAACAACTCCTGTAGTTGGACTTTTAACTCCTGAAGTTCAATAGGAGCCATTCGATATGGGGTTTTAGAAATGGGCTTTGTACCGGGTTCAAGGTCAATAAAGAATTCAATTTCTCGTTCCGGGGGTAGACCGGGAAGTTCTTCAGGAAATACATCGGAAAATTCTCTAACAATAGAAATATTATTCAAATCTGACTTGTCTTTGTTCAAATCCATAACATGGGCTAAGAAAGCTTGACATCCGTTTTTCAATAAACGAATAGCTTTGTGGCTTGATATGACAGTGACTGATTTTAGTGGTTTAGTAGTTTGAATTCGTATGACAGGTTGGTTAGGAATATGAAAACTAACAACCTTACGAAAACAATCAATTTTAGCATGATGAGTGGTTAACCAATCAATTCCTAAAATCACATCAAAAGCAAGTATCTTTAAAGAGATAAGATCAACAGGTAATGTGATAGTGCCAACTTGGATCATGCAAGATTTATAAACTGTAGATGTAACGAAGGTTTCACCCAACGGAGTTTCAACAGATAAGTTAAAGTCCAATTTCTCCGGAGTCAAGTTTAAACGTTGAGCACAAGCAGGAGAGATAAAAGAATGGGTAGAACCGGTATCTAGTAAAGTATAAACTTCGCAAGAATTCAAGATTAGCTTACCCGTGATCACCTCGTTCGGGTTTCTCGCGTTTTGGCCAGTAACGACAAACGCCCTTCCAGGAACCGCTGATTTCGACTTATCCGGGATAACTTTTGGAGTCACCATCCCCGCTGAACTTGGTTTTGCTACAGAACACTCTCGAGCTATATGACCTTCCTTTCCACAGTTATAACATACCTTGGATTGTTGTGGGCAGTTTGGGCTGATATGTCCCTCTTTCCCACATTTGTAACATACGACCGGTGGTCGTTCTCCTCCCCTAGAAACAGTTGATGTTTGTGCTGACGTCTTCACGTTATCATTGTTGTACCTTCTCTTCTTGAAATCTCCTCCCGACTCGCTCCTTCTATTATCACGACCACGATTACCACCAGAGTGGTTACCGCTTTTGTCCGAATGTTTTCCTCCCTGCTGGTTTTCATTGCTTCGATGACTGCCGCCACCGGTATGACCCTGGTTGTGGTCCCTCGGTTGCACATACTCATTATCTCGCTCTAATAATTGAGCCCTGTTTACAACATCTGAATATAAAGAAAATTTATGAGAGATAAGATATTGCCGAATCTCGGGTTTTAGACCTCTCAGAAACATCCTTGTCATTCGTTCCTCATTTTCGACCAAATGAGGTGCAAACCTGGATAACTCTGCAAACTTCGCCTCGTACTGGGACACCGTCATGTTGTTTTGTTCCAGTCTAATAAACTCAACCTCCTTCATATGACGAATACTTTCAGGAAAGTACTTGTCATTGAACAGTTTTTGAAATGTTTCCCAGGACATGTTGAGTGCGTCAGGCTGGGTACGCTTCACAGACTCCCACCAGTAGTCTGCCTCACCGCGGAACATAAATGTGGCGAATGGAACCTTCTGTTCCTCCGTGCATCCCAAGACATCAAATATCTTGGTAATTTGCTTGACCCACGTTTCCGCCATGATCGGATCCGGCTTTCCCTTAAATTCTGGTGGTCCCAATTCTTTGAACTGCTTAGCTGTGACAAACCGCGCGTTGTTATCATTTCCACCCGTATTCTGCACACGAGTCTCCCTCGTCTGATTTTGCATGAACTGCAAAAAGCTCCTAAACATTCCATCATTCATCGTTTGCTCGGTAACGTTGTTTACAGGAGGAATATTGCCTTCCTGTTGCACGTTCCCCTGGGTAGTGATCAAAGGTGTCTCCACGGTCTGATTTACTCCATTATTAACGTTCTCAGCTGCCATTCTTAAATACTGCCATAAAACAAGGGTTAATAGTCATGTCATATATTATCCCTATACTCTGACCGACCAAATAAACACCAAATAAACTTAGTCAGGTCATACTAGCGAAGGAATTCCCCGTCTCTCCCCTCCTAGTTCTTGTCTCACATCTCAGCCAGGGATCATATCCCTAAGCTCTGATACCAACTGTGACGCCCCCAGAATAGGTATACAACACCCATTCTGAGTCGCCAAATACATGGTACAGAAAGCAAACTACAACTTCAATAATACAATTGTCGTGCAAAATACGACAACACATACTGTGAGTTTAAATACAAATATTGTCTTCTAGACAATATCCACACTCAAATAAATCCTCATTACAATTATTCAAACACTATTTTACAGAAATAGTGAGGACTGCTAATACATCTTTCTAGAACCATCACTCCATACCCCGACTAGATCCTGCTATGTTCTCACCTCCTGAGAAGAAAAATGGAACAAAAAGGAAAAGGGTGAGCTCAACTAGCCCAGTAAAGAATATTATGACTAAGATAATATACAACAAATTATCGTTAGTCTTCAACAGGGAAAAATCTGATAAAATATAATCGACAACAAGTTTTAGATCAACAACTGCAGCGGAAACAGCAAACCATTAGAAGAGTCAAGTAGAGAAAGAATTCTACTATCTTCTAAGATTTAAAAGTCCATCATCAATATTTTATCCCTGTAACATCAATTAATAATCATCTTTAACCAAATATTCATCTTTGCACTACAGGCCAAAGATATTCATTTGTATCATCAGTCGGTCATGTTCATCTCAACACCTGTTCATCTTTGCACTACAGGCCAAAGATATTCATCAAGTAATTATACATCTTTGCACTACAGGCCAAAGATATTCAGTAATATCATCATTTAGGACTGAGGATGATGAAAAATATCTTAAAGAGAACGAATCCAATGAGACAGAAGGACAAATAGTAGGGATTCGTATAACAGTTTATCCAAGATCAATAATACTTCATAATAATCAATTGTGAAGCAGAATTCAAAAATAAAGATCAAAACATGGATACAATCAAAGATAGTAACCATAATAGACATCTTGGACAAAAAGGGAAAATTTTATTTTTCGGTGAATAGTGCCGTATTCGTGAATAGTGCCGTATACGTGAATAGTAACCCCCGACACAAAAAGTTCCAAATTTGATAAAAACTCATATCAATATTTCAGCATAATGATATTGAAGAAAATAATATCATTAAGAAGAAAATAATATCCCTTACCTCAAAATATCAGTACTTCTGGTCGGAATACCGGTATAAGGCTGAAAGAAACTTGCTCTGATGAATAGAAACTCTCAAAGTATCTAAATACTCACAAAATACACTCAATAATCTAGAGAGAGAAAGAGAGAAAACTTGTTTCTGGTGTGATTTTCAATTCTAACTTAGCCCTCTATTTATAGGAAAATTTTGGTAGGTTTGACCTGCAACCTGATGGCTTTACCTGCTACTATTCCCACCCACCACATTTGAAATATAATTCAGCACATTTCTTCACCAACCACAAGTGGGGCCCACCAATTCTAGAATTTTCCACCAAAATGATAAACTCCGAAAATTCAACAATTTCTGAACCAGTCATCTTGTAAAATTCGTAATAAATCATACGTTCATTTTTAACGGTTCAAAATTTGTGGACATATACTCAACTTATATATGTATAACATATCCAAAAATTACCACGATCCAACGGTCGGATTAAAAATTATAACCCCCGCAAACTATCTCAAAAATCCTGATTTTTAATACCTCCATTCCGACAAAAATACTGACAAAAACCTCAACATTAACTCCTTCATTTTTAACCACAAAAATATATCCCTCATTTATATCCACATAAAATAAATATTTCCTTATCATATGAATCAATAATTAATTATTCACAAATAATATTACAGAATCACATTTATGACAACCAGGCCGTTCCCAGGAAAGAGGGGGCTTTCCAATAAGGATTTCTCCTTACTGGCGCGCAATTAGATGACCAAACCTCTCCTTAGACAGAACTTTCTAGACATTGCCAATAATGTTATCTAATAATATTATTCAAATAATATGAATTATTGATCTGATAAATGAAAATACTGTGCAGCAACAATTATTGAAACAACAATAATATAAAATATCAACGCAGCAATTATTGAATCAATAAAATAAAATATTGAATAATAACTACTGTAACAATTATTGAGTAGTGCCTTCTTACGTAAGAATCAATAATTGGTGCAATACCGTGTGCTACTGTATTTTAACCACCGGGTATTCCAACAGTATTAACGGTAACAACTACGCCGTTATTTATAAACAACTTATACTTGTCGTTTTCTTCATCCAATCGCTTTCCGTTATGGGGCCCACACAAGGCTGCGTCGTCGTACGAATATTCCCCGACAGCAAGAATATTCCACGACCAACCGAATATTCACCGACCAAAAATAAATATTTTATAACCACTTGCTTATTTTGTAAAATTTGCACATTTCACCCATAACCAAAGTATTATATCAAATTAACCCCTTATTATTCACAATAATATTTAGAGAAAATTTGATTTTATTCATTAATAAGTTGGGGTCTTACATGCAACCACACGTATTACTGTACTTTTACTATCGAGTAGTTCAACAGTAACAATGGTAAAACTTCCGCCGTTATTTTTAAAAAAATATTTTTGTCGTTTTCTCAATTCGACAATAATTCCGTTGTGGGGTCCCCCAATGATTGTGCCGTTGTACGAATATTCCCTGTTAAAACGAATATTCCCCGACCAATCGAATATTATATAACAACTTGCGTACAACTATAACATTATATCAAATTAACTCTATAATATTTAAAAATGATATTTATAGAAAATTCGTCTTTATTTATAAAAGTTGGGGTCTTACACGTGTTATTTAAGATTTAAGAAGAGTGATTTAGATTCATTCTATATATAGATATACATATGTCCTAGCTACCTATTGTTATGACAAACTATGACAATAACACAAGGTTTTATGTAAAAATTTAAATTGGAAAAAATCAGGGAGAAGACAGAAAGAAATTTACTAAATAAATATCTGAAGAGTACAAAATAAAAAGAGATAACTATGAGAATTCTTAGAATATTTCTGAATGTCTCTAAATATATATATGTGAATGTATCTTAATATATCTAATTGTATGTCAATATATCTGAATGTATATCTGAATGTTTTTTCTCCAAAATTCTAACACTCATATTTATAGGGCATAGGCCGTATAGAGATTAGAGAGAGGTATCTGTGTACGTGTTTTGATGCATCCGTTCTCCAAATCTCCAAGTTGACTGGGCAATATCTTTTACAATACACAACTTGGAAAACTAGTTTGGCACTCAAGGTTTTATATAAATCCTACTTGACAATCTAAATTTCTCAATCACTAATTTTTTTCATTTTTATTTATTTTATATAAGTGATATATAAAAAATGATTATATATATACAGTCCGCTTCTCCAGCGAACTGAAAGGAGCGAACTAAGAAAGAACTGGCTATAGCGACGGTTTTTTCCGTCGCTATAACATAGAAAGCAGATTTTTTATGTTATAGCGACGAAAAAAATCGTCGCTATAGCTAGTTCGCTTTTAATTTGCTCCCTCCAGCGCTGGAGGGAGCCGGGCTATATATATATATATATATATATATATATATATATATATATATATATATATATATATATATGATCAAATGTTACGTTAAAAGCTTGATAATACATACGGATGAGAATCATGCATGAAATCAAGAATCATGCATCAAAGCAAGAAAGAAGGTACATTAATTTTCTAACATACATACATATTGATGCTCAAACTTTAACAATTAAACAGAATACAGTATTTGTGGGCATCAACAACTTCATGCATATATATAATGCAATACAAATACAAAACCTACAAATTATTTGCCCAGAAACTTGAGTCACAGTATACAGTACTGGACTTATTATTAAAACAGATTAAGGCAGCTTTAATTTATTAATTTGACCACGTACTTAAACCCATGACCAAATTAAAAAATGATTGATACTTGTTATCAATACTTTTTCGGATTTGCAAGGATGTGGGATTCGATGGACCTGAGAATCAAAAGTGATATCATATCGGACTGCTCAACCCCCCATTTCGGAATCTCGTCTGAATAGTTCTTGGGGATATATGCGACAGATTTCGTCACTATGCACCCTCCATGGGTAGGATGAACTTCAAAATGACAAATGATAGTGTCGAGTATTCCCAATCGAATATCACCATCAATTATGGTGTACTGGAATATCATTTTCTCTCTGTCAACTATGTCCACCACTGCTGTCATGCTCGTAACATTGCCCACTGCATGCATGTATTCGATCAAGAGAAATTAAACATGTGTATAAATTAATTGCATATATATGTATCAGAAGAAAAAAAACATATATACATCGCCAGTTATGATATGAAATGCCTTTGCATGCCACGTTGGTTGTGGTTGCCAATTTAATTATAATATTTCTCAAAGAATTAAGGTACAAATTAGTTGCTAAATACATACAATATATATGCATGCATGTACGTACGTATAATTATAGAAAGAAAACTAACTAAAAGTTAATTAACGTATATACGTACGTTCGGCAAGATTGACTTTGAAGACGGATCCAACTCCACCATCTCCAGAAAGGATTTCGTCACTCTTAAAGTACTGTGGCAAAAGTTGAGGGACGATAGTTAAAAGGCTCAGGAAAAAACCCTTGAACATTTTATGTGCTGGAACCGGAGAAAAAGCCTCAACATGTGTCTTCACCACCCCCATTATAAATTTAATTAATAGCAGAAAAAGGAAGAACTTGAAGGATCGGTTTTGTTGATCGATGAGGATTAATTTGGTGTGAGGAAATAAGAGAGCTAAAGGTCCTATTTATAAATGTGAGGCCCGTGAGTGAGGCTACTAACTCCTTCAATATACTATTTAATTAGTCCATAATTATCGGATCTAGATTTAAATATGAATTGTTATTAGACCCACCAAAATATGGTTATGGGTTGGTTTTGGTTTTCAAAATATGGTTATGGTTCCATTTAAGAACTAAAACCATATTAACCATTTTTAATATGGGTTGTGTGGGTTAGAACTATATGGTTATGGTTCAAAACCATATTAACCATTTTAAGATGTTTTGACTTTTAAACCGAACTTTTGAAAAATAAAATTGTGACCGTCACAATTAAATTAATTAAGTAATAATATGATATAAAAATTATTAATATAAATAATAAAATGCTAAAAAACTATACTAATAAAATTTTAAATTAAAATTATTAATACCCTTCCATATTTAAATAATTTTTGAAAAATATTATTAACTTGTTAATAGAAAGGTTAGAATCCAAAATACATCATAGTATAATTCTATGAATGTCGTTTAAATATTGAAACATATTTATAATTCTTTTGTAATTAGAATACTAAAATTTACATAAACTGACACATACAGAACAACATTAGTCATCCAAAATAATAACATATTAATTTATAGAACATACAAAATAAGTAGAAAACTGAACTATATAATTCTATAGACCATACCAAACCATTACTGTTGGGACACCTTACCAAACCATTACTGTTTAATTAAAAATATATATGTATTATTAATTCTCTTTTATCTACTAATTAACCATGGGCCATGGCTTCTTTAATTAATTAATGATGAATCTTTTGTTAATTAAGTAAAGTACGTACGTTGGTTGGCTAGATCATTAGAAGCTAAGCTTCATGATTATTATTAATGTATTATATTACTATTGAATGTGTAAGCGAGTACATTGTGTTTGTAAAATGAATGTTGATTAAGTCCATCTAGTATATAATTTTGTTAATTAAGAATGTTTAAATTAATTAATGAGCTCTATCTTTTTAGCTTTTAACTTTTTAACCCACGCGTGCGTGCACCAAAAATCATGGGTAAAAAATGGGTTACTTGCAGTTTGCAGTTTTGTTACCAAAAATCATGTGTAAAATATGGAATGGAATATAAAAATTGGAATATGGGTTGAAAAATAGTTAATCGGTTCAGAATTATATTTATTTTAAAAAATATAAATCTAAACTTTAACCAATCTGAATAAATAAAAATAGTTAACCAACCCCTTTAGTTCCAATTCGATTCCAATTAATATAATTTGATCTAACAATTAACTAACTATATTATCAGATCTAATTTTCATGTACTCTAAAATACTTATTTGCAAACGTCATTCAAAAGATTTCAGTGCAATTAATTGACGCAGTCAACAAAGAAAAGTCCAACCAGCAACGGTCAACGCCTAACTCTAATGCCTCCAAAAAAAATTCACAAAGTCGAGCAATACATGCAATCACAAAAAAAAATATATATATGTATATTCATATGGAAATATATATATATATTCCGCTTCTTTAACGGACTTGTTCGTCAGCGAACCGGCTATAAAGACAATTTAATCCGTCACTATAGCATAAAAAATCAAAATTATCTATAGCTCAAAAAATTGATTTTTTTGTGATTTAGCGACGGACTAACTGTTTGTATAATCAATTTCATTTTTTCGGGTCAACTGAAGAATTTTTATTTTTTTTTGTGTGTATATATATATATTTATATACACAAAAAAGAACATAAATTACACGTAATTGAATTCCCATGTTTTTTATAATTCTTTTCGTCATTGAATTTTGTTAATTAAAATAATAAATCTCTCTCTAAAATACAATTATACTATACAATATTGTACGATATAATATTAGTTGTCAAAAATTAATTCAAAATATTTAATTTTAAAATATTTTGTACAATACGTCACAAATAAGGGCTTGTTATATTGTTGTAAAGTCAAATGACATATTTCACAAATTAAAATAATAAATTTATGCTACAATTTTATATTTTAATCTTAATTTGCAATCCAACGAAATTCCCTCAAAACGTGATATGATCAAAACCATCTATCCCTATATTCAAATGTCCAAGAAAGGAAAATATGTATATAATATAAAAATATAATATACGACTGCACGTTGGTACCACGTAAGCCATGTTCGGGAATAATATACGACTGCGCGAGCTGGCTAATTTCTCATAGCTATGCAGCTTCTCTCTCTCTCTCTAATTTTATATTATACTAGTAGTATTAATTACTCCCTCTGTCCCAAATTATTTATTGTTTTAACAAATAAATTTTGTCCCACAATATCTGCTTTTTCAAGATTTCAATGTATTTTTTTCCTTTGTTTTCCAAGTTTGCATTTTTTTCCTAATTAATGATAGTCATTACTCTCATTCATGTCTCTCCTCTTTTTAAAACATCTTTTCATATTCCCACCAATAAGGATTCATGCACAGAAAATAAAAAAGTCAGCACATAAGGGTATTTTAATATTTTTATCACACATATTGGTATGTGTGTGAAACTCTAAAAAAGCAGATAATTTGGGACGGAGGGAGTAATTACCATTAGTTTCCAAGATTTGGATTGTTCTTGATCTATCTAGAACGCCTATTCATAACGCACTATCTGGTTGTTGTAGAGCCGGCCATTATTCCTTAAAATAATCAAAAGTCTAGTCTTTTGTATTTGGATACATGCATTTGCATACTACTATTACTATTACTACAACTACAAGTTAATTAGTGCATCATCGCCCACAGCTTCTACAACAACTTGTGAACTTATTTATTTCCATTTTTATATTATATTCCATATTTCATCTTTTTGAAATGTTAAGTTAAGTTAGTATCGACAAAAAATATCTTTTTTTATTTAAATTTATTTTATGCTCATCTTAAATTTCGAGGCACTGGGAAGACTTGGCACTGTCCAAAAAGAGGCACAAAGAAGAGTTGACTTATCTTATCTTATATTCCATCTATCTCATAATAACTGTCGTTTTAGCTTGATACACATAGATTAAAAAAGTCATTTAGTGCTATCATTTATTAATTAAAATTGGTGTGAAATTTCATCACTACCCCTTTATGGAAAGTTAAAAACTATTAATACAAAAGAAAAATTTCTTGGGACAACGAGAGAAGGTAGGGGTGATATAGGAAAGTAAATAATTTATTCTCCTAGAAATTTATAAATAACAAATAAATTGAGAAAAAAATTTCCTTCTAAAACGACAGTTATTATGGAATGGAGGTAGTATATAAAAAATTCAGACCTCTTTTTCCAACTTGCGCTGGTAGGATGTCTTGACTTTAAACATTGTACGCATTAAAATTGTCGACGCCGGGGGAGAACCGTCCCCTATCCTAAATTCATGTTTTTACACATTTTAAAATATTTTTATCTTTTTAATTATTTTATTTAAGGAGTCATTTTTAAAAAAAGTTCAACATAAATGTCCATCAAATTTTGAAAGGTTAGTTTTATTGATGGGACAGTTAGACAAAGTCGTCAGTTAATAAAAATTTAAATAAATGTACCAACTCATCTAAATTTTAGAATTTTCGCAGTATGCTCGATATGTGACCCCGTAAAATTGGTTTGGAACCGAGATACATAAAATTTGGGAGCTTGCTTAAGTGAGGAGAATGTGTTAGGCACTCTCGACTTCTGTAAAAATACGATTACCGCATCTTAATGTTTCCCTAAAATGAAATATGTGTGTCCGCATGTGTGTGATTTGAAATAAAGCCTAGGATATCGTCGTCTAGTTTTGAGTCGAAATTGTGAGAAGTGCGTTATTTTGAAAATCCTAATGGATCTAATAAATCTATATTGAATCTACATAAAAATCTAATCTTTCACCACAATAGACAAGACATGTAATAGATCTACATTGAATTTACATAAAGATTGGATCTTTCGCCACAAAACCGGATATATGCTAGATCTACTGGATCTATGCTAGATCTAATGGATCTATATTAAATATGCATAAAGATTGAGTCTTTCAACTTGAGAATGGTGAAATCCTCCTCGTTGAGCCTGGATTGAGAAGGCAGGGGCATATCCAAATTCTTTGGTCAATGGGGTCAAATTTAACATAAATAAATTTTCACAAAAAAAATAAAAATATAGTAGAATAAAATACAAAACCAAATAATCCCCAAACATTATTTATAGTAACATTTTTTGAATTTTATTACTTAAAATTATTGTATGATAGTCTCAATTTTATTAGTTACAAAAATTCACAAGCAATTTTTAAAATCGCAAGTAATTACAAAAAATCTCAAAGTAATTGCAAAATTTATGAAATTATAAATAAATAATACACCATATCGAACTTTCTCTAAAGTCGAACTAGTGAGAAGAATTAGGCCAAACCGCTAGAGATAGACGAGAAACGGAGGGATAAAAAATATTATAATTACCAAACTAGTATAGGATATGAACTTTGAAGAACTTAATATTACCTCCGATCTAAAATTATATATACATTTTGACTTTTTAAAATTAATTCGTAAAATCTTAAAACTCAAATTGAATTGATATAAGTTCGTTCAAGTTTTGAAAATAACAAATATAATAATTACTAGTGTTTTACAGTTAGTTTACAATTGTTATATATTTTGTATTAAAACTAAATAACTTCATATCAATTTTGAATTTTAGGATTTCGTAATTTGACTTTAAAAAGTCAAAATGTATATCTAATTTTGGAACGGAGACAGTATTTTTTAATTTAAACTTTAAATTTTTTATTAAACACCCTAAAATTTATTCTTTGTTTATTCCTAAAAATTCAGTGGGGTCAATTGACCTCATTGCCTCTAACCCAAGTGTTGAAGGAATTTTTTTTCTTCCGAAAAATATGTTTTTTAAAAAAAATAAAAAAATAAAAATCAGGATTTTCTTTATGATTTTATACGAAACAACAATTATATATATACCATGTATCAAAATAATAATTTGTTAGAACTTAGTTAGATTAACGTGTTTTTAATATCAATACAATCTCTTGTATCCTCAAGATCTTCTTTCCTTTGACCTTATGATGATCTTGGAGTGTAGTCTCCAAAGCACCGTTCTGGAAAAATCCTAACTTTGTTTTTCTTAGGCTGAAAGAGAGAATACGTATTTTTGTGTTTTCTTCTGATAAAAAAGTGTCACATACGTTTTTGATTAATGATATATATATATATATATATATATATATATATATATATATATATATATATATATATTGATCCTTATATACCATCTCTTATGAATTAATCTGGTCCATATTATGTTAGGAAAGGGATCCTAAAGGATTCCTCTTGTGACTCCAATAATTATCTAGATATTATTATCTAATAATAATATTCAAAATAAATATTAATTATAATTAATTTCACTAAATAATTATAATTGAACTTCAGTTCAGAAATTAATTAAATAAGCACTTTACTAATGAACTGTAAATATTTTCTCTATAAATGTACATAAATATTTCAGAAACAATTAATACAATTTAGATACATTTAAACTAATTTCATAAGTTCATAATTTATCTCTATTTGATCATAAATTGATTTAACAATGTAATCAATCCTTTTAATAATAAATATTAAAATACTCGGCCAAGATTCTATTATCAAAGATAAATTATCTTATGAAAAATCTTATAGATGTTTTAACAATAATAATGTTTATAATATTAATTAAATATGTTAATCAACATTCTGATGTATCAATTAACACGATGTAATCTCACTTATAATTGGAACATCAAATTAATATATATAACAATATTAAGTCAACTATAATTTCAAAATTAAGAAATTTTACTAATTAGTATTTATGTGAAAATATTTTATAAATAAAATATTATCACGTGATCCGTTTAATACACATTGTTAATGCATTATTACTTTAATTAGAAGTCCGGCCAACCTCCATTATCAAGATAAATCATCTCTGTTAAAATACTATAACTTACATGATAATATCTCCAAATTATATTAGGTTATAAATCATTATTTTTTTATTTATATATTACATATGATCTATATCTTATGTGTTCTGTGTATAACATTTATTTATATACATAAACCATAACATATATAATATGGAGATATATATAAACAAACTAAATGATCATTTAATGAATGATAAATGATATGCTTTTATTAATAAATCAATGTCCAACATAAATAAATAAATATTAAGTAAATAAATAAATAAATATGATTTTTATAGCAAAAAATCCAACAGGTGCGCCACTGGAGAAGGCTTGGATCTTATTTGGTGAGAACTTTGATGATATTTCCTAGATCTAGATTGAAATTAGTGAGGAATTTCTATAATTCTTACCCTAAAAACAAATTCTCTCTTCAAAAAATTCGTAAAAATCAGCCTTATAGCCGCAGGTGCACCTGCCTCAGTTTTCGTGTCGCGAAGTTGATTTTTTATGATGTGCGCTTAAACGTCCATAACTTTCGATCTTAAAGGAGTTGGGGGATGTGTTATACCGTTCTGAAAAATTCTTTCTAAGAGCTTTGCAATGATGTGATATGATTAATTCTGAATTAAGGAAGGTAGAAAAAAGGGGAAAAACCATTTCTTAGTAGATATCTGCATGTCATTCGTCTTGTGTTGCATAGTCCGTTGCTTGGAGGCCTTTGTGGGAGTTTTGAATAATTGTTCTTTGCCTCGTAAGCTTTACTTGTATATCTTTATCTTAGGGTGAAATAACGTTTTCACCCTCCTGCCACGGTTAGAGAAAGAAAGACAAATTTTTGAGTGTACAAATATCATGTTAGAATTCGATCACACACACGTACGCACATAACAGTAAAAAATTAACACAAAGATTTACTTGTTTCTCCAATTTGGGTACGTCCACGGGAGCATCGTTATTATTTTATTAACTGAGTGCATAGAGTTTTGCAATAGAGAGTATATATAATTGCTACTTCTATTCCAACTCTAATTCACATTATAGCCTAAATACCCATAATGCTCTTGTAACACTGTACCATACCGCTCCGCTCCGTTCGGTCGCTTCGCTTTCCTCATTCCGTTTTGCTTCACTCTGCACTTGACCTTTTTCGAAAATTTATCAGTTATGAGTCATAAGTTCCAACATATCATATATTCAAACTTTTCCCTTATCTTCTTCTTCTTGTTTTTATTTTTATTTTTGATAAGGTTTAACCTCCAAAAATAGATGTCACATTGAGCTCATAATTGTAGCATTTATAGATCTTGAACGCAGTGTAATATTCTCTTGTCGCACGCATGCAAAATAAATGGGAGTTGGTTATTAACTTTTGATATATGGGAGTTGGGAGTAGGAAGGTAGAGGTTAAGCGATTTGAGGGAAAATTGTTATTGGAAATAATCCAAGAAATAAAATAAAGGAATGAATGACATAAAAATAATATATTTGATGATCATTTTAGGGGACAAACTATTCTAATGAAATAAAAATTCATTTCATCCCTTTTTTTTATTCCACGTGGAAAAGGGGGAAAAAATTAATTTCGATAGAATAAATATTTGTGATAATTTTGGACAATACCACCACCAACAACAACCAAACATACACTTAAAATATCTTAAAATTATTTTATTTTGTGCTCCAATCCAAAAGGGCAATCGAAGGACTTGTTGGTCGAATCTATTTACTTTCCAAGTTATCTCACATAAGAAAATTACTAAGTTGATGTTGCCTTGTCCTAGCTAGATTCTACCTTCTGGCCCCATTAGACACCATCAACACTTAAAATAGGTAATGGATTTATTGGCCCAAAATGTGTGGAGAAAGAGAAGGGGTGGAAGCTCGATCCACAACCTTATAATCTCCCATCACAATTGTAATCTTTCCCTCATTCTTTATCCACTCCTAGCATACATTCCATAAGTTTCAGCTCATAAAGCCCAACCAGATAGACTGTCGAGCCCAGAAGCAGGCCCTAGCTCCACGATAAGGGCTTGTTAGATTGTTACTTGTACCAATAAATATTCGTATGGACAATTGTCTATCTATTCTTAAGTCGACTTAATAGTTTAAATTTGATTACTCGCTTTTTTTTTCTTCTGATTTTCATATGCCTTTTTTATCATAAATTTTTTTGGTATTCTCAAAACTCGGCTCAACAACTTAAAAGTTAAATTTTCACAAAATTTTAATATACATTTACTCTTAAAGATGCAATGTATTTTTAATCTGTCACTAAAAATTTAACAAAAAAATTAATAAAAAAATAATTATGACTTTGGGACTATTGAGTTATCAAACTTGAACTCAACACAACACTGCTAAATTGAATCAACTAAAATAACGTTCAAATTAAAATATTATTTAAAACTTATCGAATAAGTCGTTTTTAAATTTACCCGGCCCGTACTTTACACGGATTATTATTAAGCTTGTAATTAATTAAATAAAAATAAATAGAAGTAATGCTTGTTCTACAGTCCAACATTTGAACTACTCCGTGAGGAGAGTATCATTAGATAGCGTGTGGAACACGACTAAGGGTGTAAATAAGTTATGACTAAGGGTGTAAATAAGTTAAACCGAAGCGTTCAAATTTGAATTGTATTTAAAAAATTCTATTCAGATTCGACTCGACTCGACTCGAAGATTTCTTACTCGAATTCGATCTGACTTGGGTCGAATTATATCCAAATTACTCGCGAGTTTCAAATTCAAACTCAAATTCCAGTTTACACATAATTAATAACTAGCTTTATAATAAATATAATTATAAATTGAATTTATTATTTTACTTAGAAATGAGAAAATATATTTACTATTACACTTTACAAATATAAAATCATAATTAAAATTAAAAATAAGACAAAATAATAATAATTAATTTTCCTAATTTGATTTAATTTTATATATATTATAAGAGAATGTATCGACTATCTAATCGAATCTGTATCAATCGAGTATGTATCGAATCATAATAGAAAATTCGGATAATTTGAATCTTAAACGAGTCGAATATAACATTGCTCAAATTCTATTCATATTTTTATTTGAATTATTTTTTATGTTCAGATTTAGAATATATTATTAACGAATCTGAGTGTTGTTCGTATTTTTTTCAAGCCGAGTTGAGTGGTAGTAGGTAGTTAATTATTTTTGTGTGGAGGTTGATCATTCACCGAGTCACAACACGGTTTCATTTACTTGGTCGATGCTTTTCGCCTAACTATTCAATCAATTAGAAATTATCATATATCCAACTACTTTTTGTCATTTTCGTAAATGACTTCAATCGTTATATATACTACTTTCAAAAATATGGAGTAGTATATGGGAAAGGGCATAATTATACTAGAGCTTAATATATAGCTAGTTTCAATATTAGTATATGGGAAAGAGCTGTATATATATTTTGACTTGTTAGACGGGGAGTTTGTTTAGAGTTGAATGAAGCTGAATTTGAATAGCTGAATCGGTAAGATGGACGAACTGAATGGCTAAATCAAATTTTTTTAACTGAATGGTTGAATGAGTAGCTGAATGAAGTAAATTTTTTTAAAAAAATTTAAAAAATATATTAATTATTATATTAAGTAATATTAAATAAATTTACAACAATTTTGAATCTTTTCATAGGGATAAATAAATAAAGTTTTGTCATTCAGATGTTTCAGACATGTCAATTATCAAATAATTTTTTTTCATTCAGATTCAAATTCAACTCATTCAGATTCAGATTCATTCAGTTTTTATCAAATACTCCCGAATTCAACTTTGGTGAACTGCTTCTCTATATATACTTTTGAATTAATAGTAAATGTTTTTGCTTCTAAGAAGTACCGGAAGCAAAAGCTCTTTAATTTGCAAGCAAATTAAAACGTGATGGTGAAAATTTGTACTTCTTCAAAATTGGGAGCTTTGATTTAACCTAATATATATATATATATATATATATATATATATATATATATATATATATATATATATATATATATATATATATATATATATATATATATACCCTCCTTTTGATCAAAAATGCATAACCTCCTTTTGGGCTTAACCTAAAAATACCCTTCTTACTTTTTCTCTTGAAGATTTTCTCTCTGTACTCTTTTTTTTACCACTAGAAATTTTCTCAGCTCACTTAATTTTCTAGACTAAAATGTAAATTTGTACCCTGTGCTTTTAATTTTGAGCAGATCCAGTACCTCACTTTTCATAATTACCAAACTCGTACATTATTGTATAATATAATTAGTAGTGCATGCAAAGGAAAACTTTTCATGCACCTCAAATATTGTTACATAAAAGAAAAGGTAATTATAACATATATATATATATATATATATATATATATATATATATATATATATATATATATATATATATATATATACCCCTTCTCTTTAGATTTCTGATTGATTCTTCTATAGGTGTATGTAAGTGTTATGTTTCTCAAATAATGTCTTTTGGCTGAAGTCGAATCTCGATGAACTTCAGTTTTCTTAGAAACATAGAGAAGCTAGTGTCACCAAAACTAGTACTCCCTCCAAAGATAGATAATATTAATTTTTTAAAGAAAGTTTTATTTTTCTAAATATACCTTTAATATTTGTTAATTTAAAATGTAATAGTCGTGATCATATGATCGTACTTTAATTTATGTAGAATATTAGTAATGAAAATATAAAAATATAAATGTATTTTTAATTTTTGAACAGATTAATTAAAAATAAGAATATATTTGTAATTTTCAAATGTAGTAACTAGTGAGTAGTTTTATTTATTGCTATCTCGAGTAAGACGGACTAATAGTTACTACTACTACATAACAAAATAAGAATACTGCATGGGCGGAAAGTTCCCAAAAAAAAACATGCGTTTTAAAATTTATTTATACTCCCTCGGTTCCTATATAACTGACGTTGGAACCCAAAACCCATTTTTTAAGGAAAGTAATTAGGGGTCAAGGTAAAGTCTAAATTGCCCTTGTCTGTTTTTGTTTTTTTATAATTAATGGTGGGTCAAGGTAAAGTACCATTATGTGTTTTTGTTTTTTATAATTAATGAGGAATAATTGATATCATTACTCATCTTAACTTTTACTCTTCTCCATAATTTTTTTTCTTCAAGTCACCACCATTATAGCTCACCACCAACAATAGTAAACAGTACTCATCTTACCTCCATATTCTCTGAAAAAAAAATTGAGTTAAATTCACTCGAACCGTCCAAAAATTTTAGAATTTTAAAATATTAGCTCTACTTTTAAATTGATTAATTTTTACATTTCCCACCTTTTTTTCATCTATAAAAGTGTAATATTGTTCATGACATCTTATGGAAAAAAAATAGCCTTAAGTTAGCAATAATACATTATGGTTACTATACGAGAATTCGATTTGAATTTTCCGGCAAATATTGAAGAATTTTCAGTGAATGAAATCAACTTAAATATAGATTTGAATGTTCCGGCAAGTAACGAGGATATTTCGGCGCACACGATCGGCTACATTGATTTAAATGATCCTCCATTGTTTGATCCAAATATAGGTTTGTTGTTGTTTATTTATTTTACAATCACATTTTTTGTAAGACCCCGAATTTTATGAAATAAAAGTATTCAATTTTTCTTATAATTACTATTCAGTAAATGGTTAAATTGATAAAAGTTTAAAGTTATGGGTGAAATATGAAATTTTTTTTAAAATAAGCAAGTGGTTATAAAATAATCATTGTTGTCGGGGAATATTCGTTTGGTCGTGGAATATTCTTTCTGTCGGAGAATATTCGTACGACGGCGCAGCTATTTGTGGGCCCCATAACGAATAACTGTCGGGTGAAGAAAAACGACAAATTTGAGTTTTTACAAATAACGGCGTAGTTGTTATCGTTAATACTGTTGAAATACCCGGTGGTTAAAATACAGTAATACGCGTTATTGCACAGTAGCACACGGTATTGCACAGTATTTTTGAAATTATTGATTCTTACGTAAGAAGGCACTACTCAATAATTGTTACAGTAATTACTGTTCAATATTTTATTTTATTGATTCAATAATTGCTACGTTGAAATTTTATATTATTGTTGTTTCAATAATTGTTGATGCACAGTATTTCTCATTATCAGATCAATAATTCATATTATTTAAATAATATTATTAGATAGCATTATTGACAATGTCTAGAAAGTTCTGTCTAAGGAGAGGTTTGGTCATTTAATTGCGCGCCAGTAAGGAGAAATTCTTATTGGAAAGCCCCCTCTTTCCTGGGAACGGCCTGGTTGTCATAAATGTGATTCTGTAATATTATTTGTGAATAATTAATTATTGATTTATATGATAAGAAAATATTTATTTTATGTGGATATAAATGAGGGATATATTTTTGTGGTTAAAATGAAGGAGTTAATGTTGAGGTTTTTATCAGTATTTTTGTCGGAATGGAGGTATTAAAAATCAGGGTTTTTGAGATATTTTGCGAGGGTTATAATTTTTAATCCGACCGTTGGATCGTAGTAATATTTGGATATGTTATACATATATAAGTTGAGTATATGTCCACAAATTTTGAACCGTTAAAAATGAATGTATGATTTGTTATGAATTTTACGAGATGACTGGTTCAGAAATTGTTGAATTTTCGGAGTTTATCATTTTGGTGGAAAATTCTAGAATTGGTGGGCCCCACTTGTGGTTGGTGAAGAAATGTGCTGAATTATATTTCAAATGTGGTGGGTGGGAATAGTAGCAGGTAAAGCCATCAGGTTGCAGGTCAAACCTACCAAAATTTTCCTATAAATAGAGGGCTAAGTTAGAATTGAAAATCACACCAGAAACATAAGCTTTCTCTCTTTCTCTCTCTAGATTATTGAGTGTATTTTGTGAGTATTTAGATACTTGGTGAGTTGCTATTCATCAGTGCAAGTTTCCTTCAGCCTTATACCGATCAGAAGTACTGCTCTTTTGAGGTAAGGGATAGTAAGGGATATTAAGGGATTTTAAGGGTTGTTATGATTTTCAGTTTCGTAATTTTTCTGATCTTCAAAAATTCTGAAAAAATTTGAAATGATATTTTGATGAGTTTTCTTGATTGTGTCCAAAAATGGTGATTTTTGGATGTATAGATTGAGAGTTATGAATTTTATGAGAAAAGACTATTTTAAAAGTAACAGCTTATAATTCCTTGTGGTTAACTCCAAAATTGATGAAATTTTTATTGGGAGTACATGTATATGATAGAAGTATACTCTGTAAATTTCAGAATTTTTAGACAAAAGTACAATTTTTGATAAATGTCTAAATATTCGGCTATTTTGGCCATATGAAAAATAGTAAATGACTTTTAAAAATTCTGAGAAAAATATATGTTCACTATGGGACTATATTATGCTAAATCCCAGAAAAGAAATATTTTTGGAACTGATTTGGTATTTTTTATGAAAATGGTCTAGTTATGAGTAAATGAATTAAATATGTTTTGTGAGGAAAGAAAATTGGAAAATAGGATTTTATGGCTTGAGAATCTTATATGAGGTATATGCAGATTTTTGATGAGGGTTTTGGTTATTGATGATGAAATTGTAAGAGTTGACATTTTATGATGATTAAATACATTAATTAGTAAAGTGTAAACAATTTAAATAAATTGTTTATAAGCTTAAGAAATGTTATTCTTTCAATATCATTATACCGAAATATTGGTATAGATTTTATTGTGGAATTTCTACCTTTTTGAGTCGAGGTTACTATTCATGAGTTACTATTCACGACAAAATTGGTTTCTTTTTCTAACCAAATTATAGTTGATTTATGAATATTGCTCTTGAAATTAAATCCATGTTTTGACCATATTACTTTTATAATCATATATAACATTTTTATAACCCTGATGTTGAAATTCTCTTTCACTGGAGTGTAAAGATGGGTAGATTATTGGTATGATCATGACTAGGGTTCTCTTTGGCCTGTAGTGCAAAGTTGAATTGTGACTGGTATGATCATGACCATTGAATTTATAATTGAATATCTTAAGCTTAAGTGCAAAGGTGAATTGATCAACATGGTTATAATTATTGTTTATATAAATTCTGAAATGATTATATATTCTGAAATGGTTTTACATGACAAAAAAATCAGAGACTTATTATCTTCTTCCTGATGAAGAAGATCCTTTGCGTACCTGTAAAAGCAAAAATTTTATTGGAAAAGTCATGTTTTTAGCTGCTATAGCTCGTCCGAGGTTCGATGCAGAAGGAAATGAAATATTTTCAGGAAAAATTGGTATATTTCCTTTCGTCACTAAGGAGGCAGCTATGAGAAGTAGTGCGAATCGGATCGCTGGAACATTAAAAACAAAAGTGATCGACTCAGTTGGGAAAAACATATCAAGGTCATTTTTGATAGAAAAAGTTTTACCGTCTATTCGACATAAATGGCCAAGTAGAGACTCCAAAATTCCAATTTTTATTCAACAAGATAATGCAAGAACACATGTCGATCCCAATGATATTGAATTTCGTCAAGCTGCAATAGAAGACGGTTTTGACATTCGTTTAATGTGTCAACCTGCAAACTCTCCAGACTTAAATGTCTTGGAC